>JAWDGP010004709.1:0-62500 GCA_033675545.1 Elysia crispata | reverse complement strand
TGTTATTTTTGCTATTAACATTTTTTTTTCTTTTGGCTCAGAGAATTAGTCAGGCATAGGTTTTGTGCAATTATTGGCCATTGGTATTTCAATTTCACTATATCTTTCAAACAGAAGTATTTATTATTTCTTTAATTAGTTTTATTATTAACATGCACGATATAGATTAAACGTAATGTACGAATACATTTTTGCGATTATTCATTAACATTCATTTATCTTTTCTTTTAGGTTGCTTTCCGGGCTGTTTCTCTTTTATCTGTGTCTTCGACCCATTGGATAGGTCGATACTCTAAACACAGATTAAAGAGTCAATTTGGTATATCATTCTACCATGGCCGTAAGCGCTTTCCCATTCATTTCCATTTTTTAAGCCTTTGCTATTCTATTTTAAATGTTACAAAGAGAAAAGAATTATACTGAAAGGAAAAAGATCTTTGCCTACTACCTTTTTAAGAATTATCATGCTATTAACAGGTTTTGCATCCCCCTTTTAGTTTGTGTTCCCCCCCCCCCCTCCCTCTCTCTCTCTCTCTCTCTCTCTCTCTCTCTCTCTCTCTCTCTCTCTCTCTCTCACACTCTCAGTTTTCTTTTTCTTTTTTTTTTTTTTAGATTTTTGCAAGGATTCCTATTCTCTGTCTTTTTTTTTCTTCTTTTCTTTAATTTTTTTCTGAGTCAATCTGTCTATTTCTCTTTTCTCTCCTTCAGTCTCCTCTCTCTCTCTCTCTCTCTCTCTCTCTCTCTCTCTCTCTCTCTCTCTCTCTCTCTCTCTCTCTCTCTCTCTCTCTCTCTCTCTCTCTCTCTCTCTCTGCTGTTCTCTTTTTTGCTATCCATCTCCACTTTAAATTAAAACGATGCACAACCACAGAAGATACCCAGTGGGCTGGGCCAAAATTGAGCTATGCTGTTGATGCCCGCATCCGACTATTTACAAACACCATCTAATCACTAAATCTCTGCAGAGTGGGCCCCAATTTCGCTAAGAATGAGACTAGCACTAGATGACCTGTGATTCCAAACGGGCAACCAAGCACTCTATTGACAAGTATGTGAACCGCAACGTTCACGTCCTGCCAGCAGCCAGTAGCCACTGACAGTGTGATCGTTGTGATCGTCGTGATGCCAACACTTCTATTTTAACCTCCAAAGACGTACAGGATCTGTTTTTGTGCGAATTGTGTTCCTAAGGCAAATGCATTGGTCCGCATTGTCACAGAATCCTCCCAAAACATTTAGTGCTCTAGATTTTTCCCTCCCTTTGCTGTCAGCTTGCTTTAGTGGACGTTATGAGACTTGCAGCGTGAATATTATACTAAGAAACAAGTGTAACCTAAAGAAAAGGGGAGGGGGCGCAGGATAGAAAAAGAACATGTTCTTTAAACTCTGCATTCAAGGCATTCAATCACAGCGGTTCGAGTAGTTAGGAGTTATAATTATGATGTTCACTTCCAGTGTGATATGAGCGTACAAAGGTGGTAGGCGGCTCAGTATTAAGAAGATTTAAGTGAGAAGTATAGAGACCTCCAAGTCTGATTATATTTGGGTCATCTGCTTGTGGGTTAGAATCTCATCTACTCAGTCTGTCTCTGGCTGTTCGAATAAGAGTCGAGTGTCGGCAAGGTGACTCAAGCGCAGGAGCTATAAAATTATGTTAACTAAAATAAAGTACAATGGCAAGTACCAGGACTGCACCTGCACCCTTAAATTTCTGTAACAAAGCCCAATTCAAGTTAACCTAATAGAAATGAATTTATTGAATTCTATATTCTCTCTCTCTCTCTCTCTCTCTCTCTCTCTCTCTCTCTCTCTCTCTCTCTCTCTCTCTCTCTCTCTCTCTCTCTCTCTCTCTCTCTCTCTCTCTCAAATGCCCTGTCTGGAACAGACATCGGCGATCATGATTCTCCACCTGTCCCTATCTTCCGTCATCCGCAGTAAGGCTATGTTGTCTTTGTTGTTTCCTGTCACAAAAGAGCTCAAACTATCAAGCTATTCTACTGTTCAATTAAACCGAGTACTTTAGATGTTGACAAAAATCTAGAACGCACCTTGTGCAACAAACTAGTTTAGTTAATAAAACCTTGAATGAAAAATTTTCCAAACCAAGAACACCACCATCTCCACTGTACACCTACCGTCTTTCCTCCAAACTTTTTTTTTCCCCTTGCATTCACAATACGTCCCCAATCTTGCCAATTAAAAAAAAAGCTATGGAGGAGAAAATGAATTTAGGAAAATCAGATATACTTCAATTTAAAGCTAAGGCTCACTGATGCAGGTTCATCGAATGAAGTTATTCAGATAAGCCACCTAAGATCTAGATTAGGTGGGGCAGAGAGCAACAACAACATGACAGCCTCGCGTCACAGTCACGTACAAAGTGCACGGCCACTCTGGATCTTCTCTCCGCAGATTCTAAGCAGTGAAGTCTCTAAAAAAATTAAGTTTGGGGCATATAGCCTTAATAAATTCAAAGTATTTTTCCTTTGAGAAGGCAAGAGGCAAAACAAAAAAAAAAAAAAAAAATAGCCGTTTATTGTATTTTTCTTCAGAACTAACACTACAATAGTTTCGTAGAAATTACACCGCGTGATGCTGATATTCTAACTGTGAAGAAAACCACTCTGAAGTAACCCAATGCAGTTGCTGACCGCTGACATTATTGTTCACTTCCACAAGTATTTCACAATAACACGACGGTTTATCCCCCGCGAAGTTCCACTGAAAAACAAATTAATGTTGACCGAAGAAAAGCAAACTGTGGAGAACAACAATAACAATTTGCCAACTTTAATTTGGAATAACGCTTTGAGAAGACAAGATGACACTGATTTTTTTTACCAGGATGTAGCTTTACTTGGTAGTTTTGGGTTCTTTGATTCGTTTGCCAATGTATTTCAAAGGGAAGAAAAAAAGTATAGACACCGTTTCGGACATTAAACAGTTAACCTAGAATAGTTTTCTTATCTATGGATTTGCATTAAATGAGAACAAATCAGGGTGGAATTCAGGAACCTGTGCTTTTTTCCCCAAAACACCTTTTCCATTGTTCGCTGCTATAGCAAAACGCGAGGTATCAAACGAGGAATATTAGACTATGGTGGACGCGAGTCTTTTTTTTTCTTTGCCCATATGAAGTCAAGTTACAACGAATCAGATTATTAAGTGGGACTCGACCGTGAACATGACGTTAACGCACGGTAGGTAATTGAATATGGACAAATAAGGAACATAGATTCACCAAACTGGGCAGTCCCTGTTAGCTAACACACTAGGCATTTCCTATGGTTTTAATAGAAGCGCAGAATTTTCAGAGCAATCTCGTTGATTCGTTCTGCTAAAGAAAATCCTCCGTGAAGCTTTCCAGTCGTTTTAGGAGAGCCTTGAAATTACTTTCCATGAACCAATCGCAACTATAGTAAAATTTGTTACTGCCACGGCGACCTTCACCTTAGACACTGGTGGCATCATACAATGAGACGCAGCAGGTTCAGGCAGTGCGGTCACGTATTCGAGCGGCGAAACAATCTGTGGTTTCGGAATCCAAGAAATGTCCAGAATTGGCACTGCTGGTTTTCGAACTCAGGTGACCTTCAGTGAAGCGCAAGAAAACAAAACAAAAATGGTCACAAATTTCTCGGGTTGGTAACTCATGGATTGTGAAAACATTATCGGGCACAGCAGGGGGTAATACTAGAGGAAAGAATTGTTTGCAACGTAATACCGTATTACCAGGAGAGGTGGAATAAGAATATTAATACATTTAGATATTTTGATTAACGATAAATACATACCTTAATTTGAAACTGTAATAACATACCATGGTTCCAAAACTCTAGATATTTACCTTTTGATTATAGATAGACAGATGGAAAGTTAGATGAATATTAGTGAGAGCAAAATGAAAGAAAGAAAGATAAATAAGTAGATAGATAGATAGATAGATAGATAGATCGATAGATAGATAGATAGAAAGATAGATAGATAGATAGATGGATAGATAGATAGATAGATAGATAGATAGATAGATAGATAGATGTATAGACAGATTGATAATCAGATTCCTCGAGCATTTGATGAATTAACTACTTCAATGTCAATTTGGTTTGCTTCACTGTTTTGAAAATATTCATGCTCTATAAGCCGTGTGAAGAAAAAAAATAATTACGACCACGCTTTCAGTGATGTTGCTAAATAGTAATAAATCCACTCAAGTGCCAAAGAGTTTAATACCGAGAAAGCAGGAGTGAACAATAAGCATAAAGGGGTTGTGAGATGGAGGTAGGGGAGAGGAGATAGACAGTCAGACAATAAAAGAGACAAAGGCAAAAAGACGGGAGAGTGACATTTGGAGCACTACAATTTTTAAAATATGACATTTGGAGCACTATCGAAAATTAAGTAAAATAACAGTATTACATTTGGAGCACTATCGAAAATTAAGTAAAATTACAATATGATATTTGGAGCACCAAATAGTATCAACTGTCGATAACATGTATTCATCAACACTCTTGACAATAATTCAGGTATCAGCTGACCAACAAGGCAGGCCTTATTCAATTAAGCACAACGCATCACGACGCTTCAGTGTTACTTTATATCGTCACCTCAGTTTTATAATGTCTTAACTACAAAATCTACAGTTATAGATAGACATACAAATTTTTTACCTTTGTTTTACTCAAAACAACATTTGTTGTAGCTAGGACGTTATAATACTGAGGTGACGATATGTGTATGTGTGTAGACGTGAGGGGGAGGAGGAGAGAGAGAGAGTGAGAGAGAGAGAGAGAGAGAGAGAGAGAGAGAGAGAGAGAGAGAGACAGACAGACAGAAAGACAGACAGAGTGTGTATGTGCTGAGAGGGTTTTTGTACTTAAAAATTTTATAGTGCCCTGTTGTTTCACTTATACAGTTCTTACACAATAGGTGATAGTGTTTGGTGGACAGTGGCTAGTTCAGTCACCCAAACTTTTTTTCTTAGACCCATGCGAGAGAGAGAGAGAGAGAGAGAGAGAGAGAGAGAGAGAGAGAGAGAGAGAGAGAGAGAGAGAGAGAGAGAGAGAGACAGACAGACAGACAGACAGACAGACAGACAGACAGACAGACAGACACAGAGACAGACAGACACAGAGAGAGCAAGCGAGCGAGCTCAAGTAGGAAATTAATATTGTTTTGTTCCTTGATCGCACTGTAAAAATTCAATAAATGGATATTATAAACAATTATCACAGTGAGAGAGAGTTCATGTGAGCATTGGTTCATAAGGTGTGCATTTTCATTGGCTTTCTGATGTCTGCGCCATAGGTATATAAGCAAGTCTGTTTTCCCACTGTCCTCACTCAACATTCTCGATTCTACTACGAACACCAAACATCAGAGGACGACAGAAAGAAAGAAAAGTAATGATCGTTGCACGGAAAAGTGATACTACATGCTGACACTCGTCACAACAACGCCAGCGATGAATCAAAAATACAGACCCACTTGCTGCGACAGGCCTGTAAGAGGAAAGCTGAAGAAGAGATATCTGAGAGGCCCCGGAAGATCATCATTAGAGAGGCTGGAAAATTGAAAACAGACAAGGTCTCGCTTTCAGGGGTGCAAAGTTCTAGGCGGGCCATTTGGATACAACGCAGGAAAGCACATCCCAAACTGCCTTCAACCCGCGAGGAAGCGTTAATTGCTGCATCACAGATGACGACTAGGGACAACGCACTGATAGAAGTGGACTATGAACGGCAGATAGTTGGTATTTTTGTCACCATGGCGATACAACTGACCAAAGACGTTGAAGATTTCTTTGGGGACGGCACTTTCAAAAGTTGCCCAAAACAGTTCCATCAAATCTACACTGTTATCACCCACGCTAATGGAAGCTATGTACCCCTAGCGTTCTTTTTGTTGCCAGACAAGAAAGAAAAAACCTACGAAGCTATGTTCCAACACTTCCGAAGAGTTTTTGAGAGACTGAATGGAGGAAACCTAGAAAACAAGACGATTCATCTTGACTTTGAAAAAGCTGCCCACGAAGCTGTAAAACATGTCCTGCTAACATTTGCCCTCAGAGGATGCCTATTTCACTTGAAGCAAAGCTGGTGGCGAAAAATTCAGGAACTCGGCCTCTCAGCAGAATACAAGGACAGTGAATCCGCAGTGGGAAGGTTCCTCAAGTCGACTTTTGGGTTGCCTTTCCTCGACTTTTTGGAGGTGTGCGACTGCTTAGCGTTTGACGTCATTTGCGAGGCTCCTGAGGATGATGCAGTTTCAAGATACATTGAGTATCTCACAAGAATGTACATCACCAACACTTCATCGTTTCCTCCTCATTTATGGGCAAGTTCAGATGTGAATCAGAAAAGAACAACTAACGGGTGCGAATCGTTCCACAAGCATCTTAACAGCCTGTTTTATACAGCCCACCCATCGGTTTTTGAACTCACTGACCGACTGCAGGAAATTATGTCTGAGAGCAAGTTCAAACTGCAATCCACAGCAAACCTAAGGACTAGCAAAGCGAAAGATGTCAAGAAGAGAGAATGGCTTTTATCAATCCAGGAATCTTTTAATGCTGGAACCACGACAAGACTTCAGTACATTCAGTCAATATGCCACACTTCACTGCCGTCAACAACTTTGTAAATATAAAACCCGAAGATTTCTCCTTCATGCCTTTTATGTTTTTAAAAATTTCCAATAAAATAAACATTTCTAATGCGGCCTCACATCATGAGACATTCCCAAGCCTGTTTACTTTTTAAAAAAAATTCTCAGTCGAAATCCGATGGAAGGCAGCAGATTATTGTAAAGTAGCCAACCGTTCAGTAATCGTTAGTAAACTGACTGGAATACTTGCTCGAAGTTGTATTCGATACTGAACGCCAAAATTTAGTGCTCCAAATGTCACATAGCGGCTTTCTTTGAAATGAAATGGTGCTCCAAACGTCACATAGCGGCTTCCTTTGAAATAAAGTAGTGCTCCAAATGTCATACACCCAAAAAGACAGACATATGGACAGATGGATAGAATATCGTAAAGGAGACAGGGTGAGAGAATGCTATAGATCTAATCTATTTAGTTACACAGAAAAGGGTAGGTTCAAATTCAAATAGCGAAATGCAGAGAGACAGAAACCAGGGGCATGGGATTATTGAGCGAATCCATGTAACAATACCATAAGATCTAGCTTTGGAGCGGCTCTTGTAATGTTGACAGAGGTCAACGGAGAACATAGAAGAACCCCCTTTGAAAAAGATGATCCCTGAGCGTCCTTGTTTGATGACGCCAACAACTGACCTGTCCAACATAGCCATCACTACGTAATAAAACGCTCAAGGACAAGTTAGACATTGTGTGGAGGAAAAAAAGATTCTATAGTAAACACGTTGCGTTTCAGTAGATTTGTAGGTCGTTGAGCTTCCAACTTATACAACAGTTCTGATTTTGTTGACAGCATCTAATGGGATTTGGTATACACACGTGTCTTTGTAAGCTCTTTGAGTGTGAGTCTTTTTAAACTGGACTTTGAGTTGATCCCATAATTACAGATTGTGGGATAAAGCAGGAAACTTATGAAATCACTTTAGCTTGGAACATTTCATGCTCAAGTGAAGTTAGAGTAACGCACGCTACAATGCGTCCACAGCTGCGCTGATGTTAGGAGGGTTCAGATAACTTAGCAGTGTGAAAAAAAATCCCATTTTAGAGTAGTCAGGTATGATATGTGGGCCACTCAGGACTATTTATCATAGGATGAAAACTAAAGAACCTCACATGATTAAAGGGTAGATGGAGATGCGAAAATTTAAAGCCTCATATTAACTTTTCCCATGAAGAGTTATTTCGTTTCGATAAATACAATTCGCGTCCAAGATGACCGCATTTGTAACTTTTTGTTATTCGCTAACCCCCTTTGACATCTTTAACATGTAACTGCGTCTGGTGCCTGGTATAGAGAAAGTACAAATTATTCCATAATATCAACATGACATCAGCGCGATCCACTTCAGTGCCCGTAGTAGCAGGCCATAGGCAACCAAAATGCATTTCTGCAATCATAAAGGAGCAGCTGCTGTGTCACCATAACGTACTGAAAAAATTCTTCTTCGACGTTAGCAGGGAACTCGAGAGAGATGGGGATCATGAACCTTTTCCCAATGATTCAACTTTGCAAAGGCAGAGCCAGAATTCGAACCCTGAACCTATTGATCCAAGAGCGGAGTGTCTGTTTGCCACTAGACAATGACATTATGCAGAATAGAGCACGAAAAAAACCAAATCTTGTATGTCTTACAAGTTGCATCAAAGAAATTCATGCCGTAAGAGCCAAAGTATCCCCGACAGTTTTTAAAGTATTGCTATCTAGTTTTGAAGACAAAGGTTTTTTATTTGTTTTGTTTTGATCCATCAGAAAAAATAATTATATATCGACAAATATATCAATTAATATTTAGCCTGCAGAATGGAGCAAGAAATCGATTGATCTGCTCGTCAAGAGAGGAATGTCTTTAAATTTTATAGGCTAAAATAGGCTCAAAAAAACATCGATACCCCCGGTAGATGATTCGATAACGTTGCAACGAAAGGAATAAGTTATTCTTGTTTAGAACGCTTTTAGAGGTATTGATTCTTATTTTAAATACGGTGTATAATACCGAAGCTAGATTTAGGAGAAAAAAAAGTGTCTTTGTTCGAGAAACCTTGCTTAAACACTGTGCTGGACATTTTATTGGCGGTAAGTTATAGAGTTCCCAGTCCACCGATTATTAATTTCGCAGGACTAAAACACCAGTCAATCTCATCCAATGCGACGAATTTTGGTCGCTGTAACTACAGACATTTTCCCTGTAAAATCTACTTGTAAATCAATGAAAAAAATTTTCCAGCAAGCCAACTTTTTTTACAATTGTAAAAGTCCCCACCAATCAGTGATTTTGGCTTGACCGTTTGGAGAATTTGGCATGTCTCTAAGTTACCGGTAAGGCGCTAACCTGGAAAAATTCATCGGATTAAAGTGGGGCGCTAGAGTCTGTGATTTCACAGGCTTTATGGCTCTTGATGACCAGCAGAGCTGACACCATTTTGGAGCAACGGTAGATGATTCGATAACGTTGCAACTGTTGGGCCGACCAGCGGGATAAGCTTGCTGGGAAGCTATTGGAGAAGTTGGGGGTAATTTTCATTGTGGATTTAGCCTGCGGAATGGGGCAAGAAATTGATCTGCTTGTCAAGAGAGGAATTTCTTTAAATTTCATAGGCTAAAATAGGCCCAATAGACATTGATATCCCCACCCCTCAGCTCTTTAGACAATATTGGTTTGTTAAAGATATGCCCGGTCTCAATGCAACAGCTCCATTTTAATCCTTAGTTTGAAGATCAATGTAAAAAAAAAATATTTAAAGCAGTTACTGTAGATCTAGTATTTCTAAGCCCTTCCCAAGGTCGCATTCTGACTTGACGTGATTAGCGCAGATTTGTTCATAAAACAGTTAAGTCATGTGAGAGGAAGCCACAATAATATCAGGAAAGAAGAACAGGCCTTACCATACTCTCTCTCTCTCTCTCTCTCTCTCTCTCTCACACACACACACACACACTCTCTCTCTCTCTCTTTCTTTTTTCTCTCTTTCTCTTTCTTTCTTTCTGATTCTCCGTTTTTAGTATCTCCCTACCCTATTCATTCAAATCTCTATCTATCTATTTATTACTCAGTCTTTCTATGCACAGTTCACGTTTTCAATTCTCTCCTTTAAATGTTTCTTGCTTTATTTAAATAATTTTTTTTCTCCCAGTACAATTCATTGTGAGGAAATCACGGAATAAATCAATATGTTCTGAAACATCCTCACTCCTTGCCCCTACCCCCCCGTACCCCCCCCCCCCCTCTCTCTCTCTCTGTTTGTCTCTCTCTCTGTTTGTCTCTCTCTCTGTCTCTCTCCCTCTCTGTCTGTCAGTCTGTCTATCTCTCTCTCTGTCTCTCCCTCTCTGTCTGTCTTTTCTGTCTGTCTGTCTGTCTGTCTATCTCTCTCTCTGTCTCTCCCTCTCTGTCTGTCTGTCTATCTCTCTCTCTCTCTCTCTCTCTCTCTCTCTCTCTCTCTCTCTCTCTCTTTCTCTCTCTTTCTCTCACCTACACAGACTTAGATCCACGTAATGTTATAAATGAATCAATATCGGATCAAAGACTCTGGTAAGAACATCCAGTCTACCAGTTCAAAATAAAGGTTCGGGTTCACCGAGACGTGTTTGATACGACCTGGGTGACTGATCGCATGCTAGCCACAGGTGAAGGAGCTAACAAGAACTGGTAACTTGGAGGGCAGGTGCAAATCTTGCATTAATTTTATACCTTTTTTTTTTTTTTTAAATTTCATTCTTTGTTTGCTTTTCAAGCTAGATCAATATATGGATGAACAAAACTTAGCGTTGCGATACACAATTGCTTGACAATATTTGCCATGTCTTTTTTTATCTACTCCCTTGCATCCTCCTTCTCTACCCCTTCCTCCCTCTTCTCTCTCTCTCTCTCTCTCTCTCTCTCTCCCTCTCTTTCTTCTGCTGCTTGTGTCCTCTCTATTCCTCTCTTTTACCCATCCTGACTTTGCGTCTCTTTCTTTCTTTATAGCATATTATTCATCTACTTCTCATCACTTCTCTTTTGCTCATTATCGCTTTTTTCCGCTCATTCCTCTCTCCCTTTCATTCTATTCATTTCCTTTACATACTATTACTTTGCAAAGCAAAATTATTATTGCAAATGTTTTAACTCCTTGGAAATTTTGGATGAAATATTATGGTTTAGTCTGTATTGTATAAATTTACTTGGAGCTAACTAGCAACTCCGGTTGGCGCACAGATAACCCTGTAGAAAACAGCTATACTGGGACTTGAGCAAAAATATATAACAAACAAGTTGTCATAGACAATGTCAAATCTATACAAGGAGTTGGCTGATGCACCTTTCGGCATGTAACCTCGCGAAGAAAGCTTTGATGACCTGTTTCTACATCTAGATCTAGTACACAGAAATAAACCGCTATGTTCGCACATGGCAAAACATCGGTATAAGTCGCTCGCTTAAAGTAGGAAGCGAACGGTTTATGGCATGTTTTCTTCTCGGACACGACTCTTGTCCACAAAATGGATGACAACCAGCGTTTCTGATAGCAATTGACCAGTCTCCTTCAGAGGTGAGGACAGATTTCAAGGAACACGTCACAATGACAAGGCGACAAGCATATAATTGTACCTACACCATGAATGAATTGGCGGAGTGCGTAACTTACTGTGCGAGGACCTAATGTTGAGTGTCCAGGGGCGGGTGTACAAGTAATATTGATAGCTCGGTCTCGCTGCGTTGGGAAATGTTGGGTTTCGTGTACCATACTCCATTTGAACATGCGTATCATAATGTTACATGAAGGGGCTGTGGGTAAAGCAGTACATGTTGACACTTACTTTACACAGATCCAGACATGGAGTATACGAATCTGCTGTAACAAGTCTGAGAAGAGGTTCGGAGCTGGTAGTCACACTGGCGATTATGTGGCAAAACCACTGAAAATATTTCATCTCATGTCTCTTCGAAGTATCAAAAGCAAGCATAATCTGTTCTTCTAGATGCTCACTTTTTCATTGAAAGTTGAACGAAAATTACACAAATTTAAATGTCTATACGCACTGAGAAGGGAAATAGGCCAAGTTTTAATCTAAATAACGTAATAAATTCTAATATATTTCAAGTGGAGAACAATCAGCTGTTTTCATGAAAAAGAGTGAGAAAATATTTTGTGTCCTGAATTTTTTTCGTCGAAATCTATTCGCAACTCAATCAATATAACTTGCACCACAACATTACTGTTATGTGCACTTTAAAAAATGTTAGTTCATTCACGGACCCTCTGCCCTCGGGCGAAACTATCCCACCAACAATTTGCCATTGATTGGTTTGCACTTTGAGACCAAATTGACCCTCTTTTTGGGTTAGCCCTGAGGCATTGCGTGCCACGCCTTCCCAGTTTCCATCTCACTGAGAGGGAAAAGAGGGCAAAAAACAACTGGTCTGTTATTGTTACTATTGAGAAATCATTTATTAATCATTCTCGTTTTTCTTTCAGATGAGTGAAAAAGAAGAGAGGATTTTGTGTTTCTTATCTCAAGAATACGTTTGGACAGAATTCAAGAACATGAAATGTTTTGCTTTCTGTCCTGTTTTTTTTTTGTTTTTGTTTTTTTTTTTTAATTTTATTTAGAACCGTACATCCCGCCTATTTTCTATTCAAACTTCAAGGGAGATTACGCTAGACTGATTGATTTGGTTAGAATCTGTGGCATTCTGATTGCGGAGTGATCGAATTATTGTTGAATGAAAAACAACATTTTAAACTATTATCTAAAACTCAAACGATATTCCAAAATATGTTATTCCTTTTCTTTATATTCTTTTTACCTCGTTATCTAACCCCAGCAATGCAGTTCCCGCTCAGTAAAAGATCGAATTTTCCCACAATCTCATCCGCACATTATGTATTAAGAAACTTGACCTGCCAACTATGGATATAATCAGGGAGGTTTACACAAGACTATAACAGCTAAGGGGCGTCAAAATTAATGTCTTGCTTCCCAGCGCACCCGGTCGCAACACCTGCAGAGCGCATCTCTCTGACCGGGCCGCTAATCCTGCCCTAATCCCTCCCGCATCCGGGCATGACATGCTGGACACCGCAGGATACCAGGAGGCCGATCATACACTGGTCCGCTCAGGATTTCCTTTCCAGCGTCACAACAATAAATACAGAGTGATTACCTGAGCTAGTATGAATGACGTTTCGAAGGTAATTTACATGATGCTTTGAGTAGAATGATTGTAGACTGAAAACTTGCTTTGAGAAGATTAGCACAGTTAGAGCTATGGCAATTAAGGGTTTAAAGTAAAAAAAGGAAACAAAAACAAAACTTTATTGTGTTATAAGAAGGCATCTTTGGCATACTTGAGACGCTGCCGCAGGGATGCTTTTTTATTATTTAAAGAGAATGATGTATAAAATCTATTATTAGTTATTTAATTACCAATACCTGTCCTCCTCCTCCTCTTCTTCTTCCTCCTCCTCCTCCTCCTCCTCCTCCTCCTCCTACTACTACTACTACTACTACTACTACTACTACTACTACTACTACTACTACTACTACTACTACTACTACTACTACTACTACTACTACTACTACTACTACTACTACTGCTACTACTACTACTACTACTACTACTACTACTACTACTACTACTACTACTACTACTACTACTACTACTACTACTACTACTACTACAACTACTACTACTACTACTACTACTACTACTACTACTACTAGCTGCTACTACTACTACTACTACTACTACTACTACTATTACTACTACTACTACTACTACTACTACTACTACTACTACTACTACTACTACTACTACTACTACTACTACTACTACTACTACTACTACTACTACTACTACTACTACTACTACTACTACTACTACTACTACCATTACTTCTATTCATACGACTACCCGATACAATAATTGTTACTTTTGTGGTACTTCGAAATTTCACTACTTCCATCACTAATGACTCGGTGGTGCTATTTTTTTTACTCTTTTTATACTTTTCTTACCTCTACTATAATATCTAAGGTGATGGAGAGAGAGAAAGAGAGAAAAGAAAGGGGAGGAAGATTCGGAGCCGCACAAAGAGAGGGGAGAGAGATTAATTGTTTGAAAAACAGACATATATCTAAATAGTTGTAATATATTTACATAACGAGAAATATAGAGATAGAAAGAGAGAGAGAGAGAGAGAGAGAGAGAGAGAGTAGGAAGGGAGAGAGGTGAAGGGAGCATAAGCAGCTTGTTAAAATCAAGTAATGCAAACAGATTAAGTTTGGCTCAGTAAACACATTATAAAATAGGGGAGTGCCTATAAATTTTTCATCTTCCCTTGCCATTGTAACGCAGAGATATTGCTCAAACGCACTTTACTGATCAGAACCCATCTAACAGGCTCACCATTAGATGACATATTAAGATAGTTGCTTTTTTTTTTCATCGCGCATTTACAGAAACACATAATGGAAGAGTGAAATTAAGAAGGAAAATTTGGAGGCTGGACAATAATTGGCCCTAGATAAACTTTTGGGTATAATTAATATTGTTGATATGATGGGCGGATTTCAACACGTTTTAACTCAGTGTCCATCTCTCTGTCTATAAGTTTGTCTGTCTGTCGGACTCTCTTTCGTTCCTCTTTCTCTCCCCCCCCCCCCTCTCTCGCTCCTTCTTTCTTTTTCTCTCCCATGCTTTCTCTCTCTTTCTCTTTGTCTTTCCCAGCCTTTCACGATAACTAGGGGGATGATCATTGAAAGAAAGAGGCTTAGGGAGAGCAATCCTTGGTAGCTCAAAAAACTCTCCCATCACGAGGCATTTTTTAATAGATCAATTTGGTTGGTGGTTGAAGGAAATTTCATCTATTGACTCTACTTTGCTGGCTAGGCTTGGAATCTTTTTGTGTTTGATTCAACCAAACTCGCATGGTGCACAACATACAAAGATAATTCGTTCAAGCCCACAGTTTTGTACTAAAATGTATTTAATCCATACTTGCTACATTTGCTATCCACTGACACATGGGTATTCAGGGGGCCAAATTTCAAATAATACAATACATGCATTGCTAACGCATTTTTTTTTTCTTCGCAGAGATTTGGCAAAGTTTCGTACAAACAAGAAAACAAACGGAAGAAAAAGATCCAGTGGATAGACAACCACCCGTTGCGGCTGTCCGAGCAGTGGCCGTATCACAGCCAGGTCATTCCATTTGAACCATCCGTTTGACCGCCGACAAAGCACAAAAGATCCAATTAATTGAATGGTTTAACTGGGTTTACAGAGAGGACAGAAAATTGCTGGGTGACACTGCACACCACTACCTCACCGCTTTGGTGCTATTTATCACTGCCTGTTCCTAGTTAACGCAGGATCAAGAAAAAAAGAGGTGCGCAAACATGGCGTACAAACGGGGAGACCCTGAAATCCTTCTCCCATTTATTATCTCTGATCCTTTTTCACCTCCTCTCCCCGCCGCCCTCGTTTTCTGTCACCAGATTCTCATACATTTTTCCATTGTACAATGTACATATTTATGCATTACACGACTGTATCATTTTGTGCTTATGTGGATTTGGTTGAAAAATCAGCGTGTGTTAGTTTATCTTTTTCTTCCGTTTGTAGACCCTAGGCCAGTACTGTTATTCGATACGATAATTTTATTTTCTTCATAACTTCGTTTTACTTTTTTGTGTGTCTATCTTCGAGCTTCTATCTTCATCTCTCTCTCTCTCTCTCTCTCTCTCTCTCTCTCTCTCTCTCTCTCTCTCTCTCTCTCTCTCTCTCTCTCTCTCTCTCTCTGTTTTCTCTCCACCCTGTGTATATTCCTCTTTGACTCCTTTTTTCGTCTCTTCTTTTTTTCTTCTTCTTTTTCCTCCTCTTCCTCCTCTCTCTCTCTCTCTCTCTCTCTCTCTCTCTCTCTCTCTCTCTCTCTCTCTCTTCTCTGTTTCTATTCTTGAATCTTTCTATGAAATATGAAACAGTCGTGTTGCAAACCTCCAGTTCAAGAGAGCAAGAGTTGAAAACGTTTAAAGATCTTTCTACAGTGACATTTCAATGTTCCTGTTTGAATGGAATCGTAAAAAGGAGGGATAAAAACGTAAAACCGTTTATCTGTGTGATCTGGAAGTTGTATAAACATCCGAACATTATTTGCAGCATTGACACACACTAGCAATTTTTCTGCTCTTGTTGTGGCGGTAAGTACACAAATCTGAATCTACAGGTAGATCATGAGAACAACACTTACTGTGAAAGGCTTAAGTCTGGCTTTGTTTGATCAGGGGTCTCTGGGGGAATGGCTGATATGCAAACACGTGAACAAAAAGGGTTCAAAAAGAAAGGGAAAAAAAGTGAAAGAGGAAGAAAATTACAGAGATTTCTTTTTAATGATAAAAAGGATCGGCACTGCTGTGCATTATGTATTCTCTTTGTTTTTTTAAACGGCTCTGAGGGAGTGGGTTGCACTTGGGTCAAGTTTAAAGCGTAACCCTGACTTGGATGAGATAATGAGATTGATGGCTTGAGTGCAAACTGTTTAACTGATGTAACGAAGATATCGTGGCCCTAGGTAGGTTTAGTACAGGTTTAGTCAGCTTGTATCCAGCGGTCTATAGCATATTTGGGATTCGAACTTTTGTTGTGTAATCTAAAATTGGTGCGGTGCCATGCTCTAAGACAGGAAGAGCCCATCCCCTTAATTGCTTACTTCAAAACATTATTGTCGAGACGTATTTCCTCTCTTCCGCCCCCCCCCCCTCCCTCTCCCCTTTCCCCTCAAACTCTTTCTCTCTTCTCTCTCTCTCTCTCTCTCTCTCTCTCTCTCTCTCTCTCTCTCTCTCTCTCTCTCATTCTCTCAAACATTTTGTCTAACAATAACAACTCACCTCTCAAATTTTGAGATTATGCAAACAGTTTATTAATTCGTGTTAAGAAGATTCAATTTGGGTTAGCAAGTTCTGAACTAAGCGATATGATTCGTGCTTCCTTATACGTGAATATTTTAGAGTGCACTCTGATGTTTATAAATTTATACACGTATTCTCATGGCCACCATTTCTCTATAGACAGAATGGGAGAAAAGAAGAAGGAGAAGAAGAAGAAGAAGAAGAAGAAGAAGAAGAAGAAGAAGAAGAAGAAGAAGAAGAGAGAGAGAGAGAGAGAGAGAGAGAGAGAGAGAGAGAGAGAGAGAGAGAGAGAGAGAGAGAGAGAGAGAGAGAGAGAGAGAGAGAGAGAGAGAGAGCAAAAGAATGGATGGGGTTGGGGAGAGAATTTTCATTAGAGTTTTTGAGAATACCTTTTTTGTCGCAAAAATTTTGAATACTAGATGTATACACATACTTGCAGGAAAAGGTTAAATGGTAAATATCATGCGGTACTACTGTACTCCTGTATATATACAATAGCCGCATGTACAGAATTCCAGTCGTTCTTTTTCGCTTGCTGAAATCACGCAGCACTCAATCATCATGTTTATAACCCACCCTCTCTCGGAATTCCTAACCTCGCTATGCATCATAACTAAATCAATTGTCATCAACTTTTGGTTCGCTCGGGACATTCCTCAGAAACCAGACTAGCTTGAGCGACAAAATACCGTTACATTCTTACTTACAACACAATAAATTCATGACATCAATGCATGTATTATATGACTCTAAATCTAGCTCAGTCTGCTATTTTGGGATTATTAACTTCCGGCATATACTGCAAATTGGTGTTGGGAATTTGGGTGAGTCTATCAACCACACCTTGGAGAAGGGCCAGACCGTTACTTAGAGGGCCCATGACATCTCGAGGTGAGCATGCGCGTAAAGGGTGAGGGGCGGGGAAGAGGAGGTTTTGCGTTTTTTTTTTGTCGGATTAAAACAAATTTTGGAGGGATATATGAAAGTTTATATTTGTAGCCGCATTTTCATCCCTATAGGATTACATTAAGATATTTATGGTAGACGCACAGCCGTATAAATTAAGAGCAAAACTGAATGAAATACATTATAGAATTACATAAAAGAAAGTCAGGCTTGAAAGATAAATGCAAAGGTATTGAAAATGCATTTGGCACATGGGAGAAAAGGGACTGATAGACAGAATATAATAAAGACAAGTTGAAATAGAATTGTGTTTCTTTTCGTTCTCTTTGGAAGATTTGAATTGACATGTAAAAACTTCAAATTTAAGGTTGGTTATACCGCTGTCCTCCAAAAACTTGACAGATTCATGATTATTTTATTCAACGTTAACGAAAAAAAATAAAAGGAAAGAGCACTCTATGTAACCCTTTAGATTTTGTGAGACTTCTTAAGGTGAGGTGTAAGCTTAACTAGTTGACGTTTATAAAATGCAAAGATAAAAGTCTGTGCGTGTTACGTTCCCCATATAAGTTTTTAGGAAACTTAGGCAACGTTAAAGTTTCCTTTCCGCGTATTTAATTTTGAGTAAAGGGGCTAGGAATGGGTGCTAAAAGAGGGAGAGGCTGAAATAAAAAAAAAAATCAAGAGGAGAGTTGAAAAAAAAAAAGGTGAGGGAGGAGGTATGTGTATGTTAAAGGGGGGTGGGGGGGAGGGGGAGAATGATCGAGAACGGCATGACAATGCGTGAGAAAAGAGAAATGGGGAACTGGCGGAGAAGTGTAAAGAGACTAGACCGAAGAAGTGATAACATGATAGTAAAACGGCATAAAAGAGAGAGAGAGAGAGAGAGAGAGAGAGAGAGAGAGAGAGAGAGAGAGAGAGAGAGAGAGAGAGAGAGAGAGAGAGAGAAGGAGTATACGGCGTGTGTATATGAACTAAATTTCGAAGTCAAATGCAAAGTAGATCTAGTTGACGTTTATCTACAGACAAAATAATTTCAAGTGTTGGTAATTGAACTGCGAATGTGAGTGGTACCGTGGTTTTGTGACTTTATGACAGATAGGCGAATTAACGGACAAATAAATAGATGAATGAACAAAAAAAAATTACATTTTTGGCAAACGGATATTCTATTTTCAATGCAGATTATGCTGATCGACTGAGAAATGAAATCTTGTGTTGAAATAAAGTTCGTGAAGGTTTCAATTTGCTGTCCCAATTTGGTTGAATAAAAGCGAATAGCCATCTGTGACATTCCTGTGGTTATAAGGTCACCGGTGGCCATAGGTGGAAAAGTTTTGGAGAGGTAAGAGGGGGGGGGGAGAGAGAGAGAGAGAGAGAGAGAGAGAGAGAGAGAGAGAGAGAGAGAGAGAGAGAGAGAGAGAGAGAGAGAGAGAGAGAGAGAGAGATTTATTTTCTTTTTTTTTCCTTTTTCTCTATTTCATTAATTTCTTTCCAAGGCAACCTTTTGCTCCTAATCATCTTTTTAAAATTTTAGATGAAAAAAAAATGTTCTTTTTGGCTTTCTTTTTTTTTTTCTCACCAACTGTCAATATTACTCATGTAAAGGTTGTTGAATAATGTTATGATCATCCTTACCAAATCTCGTTCAGTTCGTTATATCGTCTATAAAAAAAAATATCTGAAATTTCATTGATTTGTTGACACGTGTATATTAAGTGCAACATTAAAGAACTTCATCGTTGGAAACTTACCTAAACCAGAGCTGTATTCGCCAATAAATCTCCTGGTCAAATATCTCACAGTTATCGCTACATCCGGGGTTGATAGTATGTGGAGAGAATCAGAGGGAAAAAAATTTATGTACATGTAGTTTAATTTTACGGCAAATCTTTATAATGAGACCGAGACATCACATGTACCTTTGAATACGCTGCTTTGATAATTTGATTGATTAAATGCCTTAAAATAAATGAGAGCGTGTGAGATAGGCATACATGATAAATTATTTATATATCCGCCTGGTTAGCATTATAAGATGGCAGCCATGGCACTATTTGTGCGCGGTACATGTCGTTGCTTTTCTTTCGTTTTTGACAATGTTATTAAGAGTATTGTTGAGTGAACCCTCCCTCAATAGATATTATGACTGCTATATTAAAAAAAAAAATGAAATGAGAAGAGAATAAATGGCAGCCGTGGCAGGATTTGAACTCAGTCCAAGTCGTTATTATTGAAGTTGCTTTTCTTGCATTTCTAACAATATTTTTAAAAGCAGTATGAAGTAAGCTCGTCCTCAACAGAGATCTTGACTGAAATACTTTTAAAAAAAAAAGGAATATGAGAAGAGAATTATGTAGGCCTACCTGAAACTTTGATTGATTGGTATTTATCATTTAAATTAAACGCTCGCTTAATGCACTGTGACGAGACGTGATTTCATTGTTACCTATCAATGACTTTCATTATCACGGGAAAACACAAAGTAATGCACGTTTTGCACCATTTTGTTGGTGTATTACAAAACTTTTCAGACAAAAATCCTTTGTGATTGCAGGTATTTTAAATCGATTTATTAAACTCAATATGAGGTAGCTGTTATTGATTCGCGCTGCTGCTCAAATTTAATGCTTTGCTTACCATACTTGGAACGTATGATGGTGATTTCTCTTGTACTTAACAATAGCTCACTGTTGGTGACACACGCACATACCTGATTTCCCGACACCTTTGGCTCCCAGCACTGTCACCTTGAGATTAGAGCCTGGGGCTTTCATGTTGAAAAGTTGTACCTGAGGCGGTGCATAAAAGAAAAAAAAAGTTCTTTTCAACACCCTGGAAAAATTATTTTCTACAATAATTTTGTATGAATTCTCATTAATTTATTTTTATATTAATGAAATATGATTTTTTTTTTAAATAAATGTAGTCTCAGAGTGGTGTTACTTAGAATTCGATAAGCAAGTAAACGGCAATAAAATATTAGAGTCAAGTAGTTAGTCCTCCAAGAGATAAAAATAAGTGGAATACGCTGGTCAAGAAAAACAGTCATGTTTTTAATGCACCATGCAATAGTTCTGTAACAGGAAAGGGCAATACAGAACATGTTTTCTTTCATCTCTTTTGCTCTCCCTCAAGGGAGCGATTTGAGGTAAAAATGCAAAATGCAATAAAGCATTGTAATCGAGTGAAACAGAATTAGAGCGATATTAAGTATGAATATTGTTTTGCAAGATCTAAGGAGTGACAGTTCTTTGAAGGCGTAAGCTTGCTGTCTATGATAATACAATCTTGAAAAAATTATATCATTAATAGAAATAAATACTGAATGATAATAATGAATGGTTAAAAAGGATATGAGCAAATATAGAAACAAAAAAAGTAATACACGAAATATAAATTTCCATTGTAAAAATTACTCTGTGCATAAAATTGAACCAATGTTTAAGCAAAGAGGAAAACCTGGCCAACTGAATGCAAGAGACACAGGCAAAATACAAAAGACAAAAGAATTGGATACTTTTCAACATCATCTGATGCGCGAGGTATGTTCAGTCATGATGAGGATAAAAGAGCTTCTCATAATCTGAGATGACTTAAAAAAAAAAAAATAGAAAAAGAAAAAGCGGGTATCAACTGAATGTCTACATGTTTGATATCTCGAGGAATAGAACACAATGGGTTGCCCTGCTTGACAAATGTTGCCAGATTTTTTTTCGTTCTCTTCAGGGCAAAGCTACAGTAGGATTAATCTATTTCCAAAGAACTTTTTTTTTTTATATTGTACGTCGAAGTTTTGTTGTGATCCCAAGGTCACAGCAGGAGAGCGATGACCGACGACCAGCAGGGCGCCCCAGGTTGCTTTTGACAATAATCGGCTTGAGCAACGATTCCATGTAAGTTAATTCGCTTAAAGTGATTCAATTTGTTTAACGTAGCCTAAAGTCTCACGTATAGCTTTAAAGGTTTGAATTTTTGTCGATTAATTGGACTCAATAGCTAGTCTGTCAATTTATTTGTCAATCACACTCTTCATGTGATTTGCATACTTTTGAAAATTTACTTCTCTTTTTCCTCCTTCTCCTTTTTCTTTTCATTCTCTCAAAAGAAGGAAGAGATAGATTGTGAGAGAGCGAAACAGAGAGAGAAAGACAGACAGAGACAAAGAAAGAGAGATAGAGAGAGAAAGAGAGACAGAGAGAGAGAGAGTGAGACAGAGACAGAGACAAAGAAAGAGAGATAGAGAGAGAAAGAAAGACGCACAAATATGTTATTTATCATTTATAAGGTTCTGAAGAGTACATAAATTATGAAAACAGGCGGAGAAGAGTAAAACAAAAAAAAAACAAAAAAAAAAAAAAAAAAGAAAAGAAAGGTGAGAAATGCATTAAAAGGGAAATCAGCTTATTTTATACGTTCCAAATAATTTTTAAGCTCCTTTCCATGCTGATTAGAAGGCTATGAATTCCTGCAAAAAGTGCCTAAGAATACACTGTTTTCCGGGAATTCAAAGCTTCTCGTTTATTGAAAACAACAAGGTATTAAATGTTTAAAATGAATTATTAATAGATTTGGATTCTACAACACTACCCAATAACATTCTATTTTTATTTGGGCCTTACCTGTTTCACTCTCCTTTCCTCCAAGATATTTGATAATTGTGAATTCGATGATTTTGATCGGTCGATATTTTCCTTCTCTCGTTAACTGCAATAGTGGAAACTTGACCGTGTTTTTTTTAACCATTTGATGTACAGTGTTCCATTGTAGAATTAAGAGTAACCAGTAGGAGTCATAAGCTGAGTCAAGTCAGTTTTTTTTGGGTTATAGTCAATCGAGTCTCAGATGATGGGTAGAACTGAAACAAGATAAAGAAATATTTAAAATCAAACTGTCTTTTCCAATGATTTTATAACAAGATATCTTTATGTCCAATCCAACTAAGTGTCGAATTTGACTTGTAGATACCGTAGAAGTGATCTAATTTTAATCATTCAACTCTAGGATCAAAGCTCCTGGGTTTAAATTCCAACTCGGCAAGGTGCGATGTTGAATCTTCTAAAGGTTTTCAGCACAAATTTCTTTTCCTCGCCCAACTGTTAAATGAATACCCGGCTGAGCGCAATGAAAGATATTTTTTCTGTACGCTACAGTGACACGCTATTTTTTAATAGTTGTTTCTTTGTCAGGTCACAAAGGTGTCTTGGTTTATGTAGCATATAATTATGGTCTATCGTAGAAATGTAAAGTGCTTTGAGTACATTAGTAAAAAAGTGCTGGATGCAATCTCTAATTTTATTTTTTTTATATAATTTTCACAATATGCGGCGGTTTAACGTTACATGTTAACACTTTTAGTTGGTTTCAAGTTTTTATGATTCAGGACAATTAATATGCGCGTCCAAATTAAAGGGAAAATACAAAAAAAAAAAAAAATAAGGTCACTAATTACGTCTATGCCTCTGTGTGAATGAGAAATGCTTGCCATTTGATAATGATCGTGAAACTTTTTTTTTTCTTTTAGATTATAAATTTATCGCTGTAAAGAATTTCTGTAATCAAAATCCACGTAAAAATTAAGCACTGTTTCAAAATATTATAGTCTTTACATCGGGGTATAGGCTACCTTTTTTTCCTCATAATCTCTACTTTATTATAAGAGAATTCCACACGAAACTGACAAAAAAACAACGAGTCATTTGGATGTCAGAATCTGCACAGTGCCTATGTAGTATGAACGTTGAACATTGATTCTAACACAGTAAGTGCCATTATTTATACTGAATTAAACTGCGTAGACTCAACACACATTGCTTCACCGTTTGCTACAATCATCACAATCTAAATATTGTATGTGTCAACTCTTCGCAGGCGCTTATCGAGGTTTAAAAAAAAAAAAAGATTAAAAAAAAAACAACCCAAGCCAGTAATTTCCTCTGAAGTGAAAAAAGACATCTTTGAGCCTATGATAGGTCTTGACATGCAGTAGGGACTACTGCGAGCATGATACATGTACTTTGACGGAGGATTATTCTCCTGCGATTTGCATTAAGTGAATGGATATTCTTATTTTTGCATAGCTTGTGGTAATTGCGTTTTTTCTTTTTTTTTTTTTTTCTTTAGCATCGGGAAATACGTATCTTTGTTAGACAATAAAATTGCTTCAGATCCCTTAGTTGAAATTGATATATTAGTGGTTAATACGTGTACCAAGACACTATCTTTCCTTCAAGTCGCAATTCATTTAGCCTGCTATAACTTGATTTTGTTACATTAAGTTACTTTTAAATAAGCATGCGTATTGTTGCATCGTTTAATTTTAGGTTCTAAAGACATTTAGACTAGTTTATTTCGTTACCACAGCATTATAATAATAATAATAATAATAATAATAATAATAATAATAATAATAATGATGATGATGATAATGATATTATTATTATTATTATTATTATTATTATTGCATTGCAGATATTTCCTAAGAAATTTAAAAAAAATCTTCATTACTTTGAAAGTACCGTATTCCACGACCTAAACAGCACATGCTACTATTTAAGCCTATGTAAATAAAACATGTACACAATACATCACTGACAGGGCTTTCGACGGTATATAGCAAGACGGTAAGCTCTTCTGCATATATTCAATTCTTCCTTTTTTTTTTTTTTAATAAGCACTTCTCTAGGCGACATCAGCTTTATAAAAAATCCTGATACAATACTGCGAATTTCTCACCATGAAGTTGAAGCACAAGCCCGTACACGAAGTATTCCTCTATGGGTTTTTTTTATGTAAGAAGAAGACTTCACAACCACTGACTTCCTACCCATTAACTTTGCATTTGAAAAGCTCAAGGTCTCTCTAAGTATTACTTGTACTGCTGAGGTCTTTTCGCTATTCACTAGATGACCCTTACCAGGGCCACCTCTTCTCCGTTCAATGCCAGGCAATCTTTGTGGCGGTTGAAACGAAGCACTACAGGTAAACGTCACCGACCTAGGTTTACCACGGGTAAGCTTTTAGATTTGCTCGACTTGTATAGAAAATCTGCCCGCCTCCTTGCCGGACAGACTTAGGTTATTTTAGATGAATTGAAGAGAAATGACCTGATCCACGGAGCCAGCAGTGCCAACCAACGGTAGCACTGCCACTGTCTGTTCAGCTCTCTTTACCTGAGGTGAAAACTAATGTACCGTAGTTCACAACTTCACGGTGCAATAAGCCAGTAGTTTTGGTCCCGTTGACTGACTGACAATGACGGTCCTTACGGCTCTCAAACCCGAGCCTGATCAGGACAGCAGCGGAGGGCGCGGAATACATGTGGATGTGAGGTGGCAAACTAGGAGGGGAGGGGAAACAAGGGACTTTATGGCAGACGACATGACAAGCTGAGGGACTCGTGAGGAGTGTCAAGCGTTGCTGGCGTGGTTGCCTCCCTTTATTGGAGTGCGACGTTGCATAAGGTGGCGTTGGGAGATTCAACAGTAATGGAACTTTTCAAATGGGCTCAGAGCTCTACGCGGCCTTTGATCAAAAGGTTATCTGGGAACATCTCGAGTTCGAGCACGAACGAAAGTTACCACAGGTGTTCCTCCTAACTCTGGCATGAACTTGATTTCACTAACCATTGTTCATTCATTGTTGCACTGACCACAGAGTTTTGTATTTGCAATCACAAAACCATCTCGAAATACATGTTCTTCAATTTGGAGCAAATATTGTGCATGATTTTACACAACAAAATAACGCCATGCCGGAATTGTGATGGCTATTACAAGATCAAGATTTGTTGATTTGTTATACTCACCAAAAAAAACAAAAAAAAAAAAAAACAAGAAAAGATAATTGTATTAAGATGATGCAAGAAGGGCAAAAGGATGAGGATGCTTTGGAACAGGTTATCATTATCTTTGTGTAAAAATTAAATAGTAAATTAAAAATGATTCTGTGCAAAAGAGATAAGCACAAGATGTTAAAGGTTGTTCTTATATCATCCATTGGCAAGCTTTTTGGCACCTTTTGAAATTGGCTATGCATATGCATGATAAAATAGGAATGCCATTTTAATTATGATGAACAGTCAGAAAGTTTTGGTAGGCATGTTTATAAACCCTCGATTTCTCAATCTGGATCTCCATCAACTGATGATTCCAGCTTTATCAATTTTGTAGATGTTATGAAGCATATACTTTTATAACCAAGAACTACTGAAGAATATTATTAACAAAAGTTAGTTAAGTCTATATATCCTTCAGGGGAAAATAATAACCGAAAGTGAAACAAAAAGGTACGGTGTATCCCGGAATTTTTGCCTCTCTTCAATATTTTGAACATCTTTCCAGTACTTAAAATTTAATATTGAAATAAGTACAGGTTGGTTATCAACTCGATTCATTCAAGTTGTCTGATGCATTTCCTGCAGTTGAAAAAAAAACTGCACCATTTTATCAACTGAAGCTTTCCTTTTTTTTCTTAAATAACGCATGCGCTCATGGGAGAGGAAACTTCTTATGTGTAATAAAAATTGCATTTATGCTGTTTGATCTCAACAACCATTTCTAAATCTGTTTCACAATAACTCTATTGGCCAAAAGCAGGATAGCCATACTGGCTCTGCTCAATAAATCAATCAGTGTGTGTGTGTGTGTCTCTCTCTATCTATATGTATATAGGATTTCCAAATAAAAGAAATGATTAAAAAAATTTCTGCACTAGGTTGCCTCACTGACTTCAAATTAAGAAACTTGAATCTATTTCAATTCACATAACTCAAATTCAGCAGAGTCCAAAAGCAATTAAAAAAAGTTATCCATAATTTGATTTATGGATTGCAATCATTTAACTTCCATTTAGTAATGTTAGACTAAATCAAACCCTTAACAGCACCTAAAATAAAAATTACTATGGCAGAATGGCATTATTATTCAAAATACTGAAGAGAGCATCTCAATGGTTACATTAAGTTACATATGTAAACTTGTTAGTAGAACCCATCCTACACCAATAGTATAAAGTTTATGTGTCTACCATTTGCTCAGGGTATATTATGGAATATATCGTACCCACGTAATGTGCCGCTTATGTAAGCTCTCAAAGTTGAAATATTCCAACTTGTAATAATATATTGCAGCATTTACAATGCTAGTGAACAACATTTGGGTGGCTATTATTTTTAGCAAATGACACGGAAGTGAATAAGGAAAAAAAAAATGAACAACAAAGAGAGTTCAGTCAAATTTTTAATGTAAAAAGATGCAAATCATTACTAATGTGAAAGCAGGTAATTAAAAACTTCAAACAGTCACAATTATCACATTTCATTAAACTTTTACTCTTCTGATATGCCAACTCTTACAAAAGAATCTGTAATTGAAACAGATGCGGGTTTAAACAAAGGTGACTGCAGTCATAAGTAGACAAATTTTCAGGTTTCTGGAACTATGTCTCACTCATTCTCACAATGAAATTGTGAAAACAAAATATATATGAGTTCTTAGATACACACAAACACACAAATTGTAAACAGCCATTAGAGGTGGTGGTTACGCATATGAAATGTACAAGAAATGATGCTCTTATGAATTTAAACTTATTATAATTGAATTTTTTTTTAAAATAAATATCTTGTCTATCTTATTTTACCTATCGCTGAGTGACCAGCTTATGTCAAAAGCTCATTCCACTTAAAATGCAGAGAATAAAAAACTTGAATATAAATATGTTTCCTTTTCATTTTTAAAACAAAAATAATCGAATTTTTTAGTTTGTTTTGGTCAGCTGCTAGATCTAGGCAAAGACCTTAATTGTACCACTAAGTCGTAAGCAAAACAGATGACTGAATTTGTAAAATTTGAAATTGATAAGTTGACATAATAACTTGAGTGAGCAGGAATTAAATTTAACATCTGATGTGCCTTATTGTATGATTTGAAGTAACCACATCATCTTGCATCAACCAGCCTTGGTTGCCAAGCTTTCATAATATCACTCAAAACAGAAATTCAGTAGTTTCTTGAAAAAGTTATTGCTTAAATTAGCATAACTAATGATTTTATATGTGTGTACATGAAAAGAACCCCTTCCTAACACTCAATGATGACGATGGTCTGGTGCCCGAGGACGTGGTGCTGCTTTAATAATATTATCCACTCTGAGGATCATCTCTGCTGCTTCATGACCAGATATAAGAACCTGGCGTTTAACTTGGTATGACTCAGTAATTCCCAGCTGAGCTACATCACCCACACGACCATGTTGCATATCTTAAAGAGGGGAAGGGGAGAGAAGAGGAAAGAAAGCATTATTACATGATTATCAAAATAGGAATGGAAATATATATATTTATTGATCCTTGGAATAACTTCTGTTAATTCCAGTTTTCAAGACCTTTAACTCATGTGCAACCTGGCACCACATGTTGCGGACAACCTAAAAATTCCCACATCATTTGCTTTTATTAGGCTTAGCGTTGCAAAATAGCCAATTAAAACTTGTTGCAGCTACCGGATCAAAAGACAAATTTAATGCTTCTAAAGTTTTAGAATGATTGCACTTTAACTTTTTGCTCTTCTGAGTTTTTTTTTTAAATAAGCCCCAAGAATCTCAGTCCAGAGGGTATAACAAGAGCAAATATGTTCAGTTGCAAAAAGGTTAAAAAAAATTGTGTCCCACCATTTGTTGACCAGGACCTATATAGTCAGACAAGAGAAAAAAAAAAAAAAAAAAATCCAAATCAACGTTCCATAATTTGTAGAAATTTTGCTTTCTTACATTTGTTTTTTGTCAACTTTGTGATTACTAAATTCCAATTTAGTATTGATATTTTTTCTTTTCGTCTTCCTTTTCAATCCACTCATATATAAATTTAAAATTATAAAAAGTAAAAAAAAGCAATATCAGCCTCACAGGAAATAAGGCTGATGCTTTGCCTGTTTAGCTATGATCCCTATAAACACAGCTTCCCACACCTTAGTATTTGTCTGAGACCACTATTTAAGGCAGAAATATTTCTCGTTTCATGAGGAATGTCCTCAAAGTAAAAAATGTTATTAAAAGATATGTGTGGTTTTCTGCCCATTCACTCTTTTAAAAAATAATACAGTGGTTTTCTCACTTCTCTCTTGGATTGCTTTCTCTACCTCTTCTTTCAGAATGCGACTACCTTCCAGTTTTCATAGAGAGTCCTCTTCATTATGCTCTGACCATCAAGATAGCAGTTTGTATTTTCCTAGGATATTTCTACCATTTAAAATGAAGGAAAAAAGATAAAAATGATAAAATTCATTTCAGAAACACTTACCTAAACCAATGGTGTGCTTGCCAGACGTGTGAGATGCCCTTAGCTGGGCAATCAGATCAGCACTGTCATATCCAGCATTGTCAGCTATGATTGTTGGCAGCTGGAGGAGCAAGGAATTTTGCACATTACATTCTAATTTCTTGCATGCAGTAAGACGACTCTCCTCCCATTCTCTTTGATTTTTTTCCCCTTAAGAAGCTTTTGTCTAAATCTATAAGACTTAATAAAAAATCATATTTTTACCAACATTCACTTTGATTCCATTTACTGATAATTTTTTAGAACCCAATACATTTAGATGAAACCTGAAAATAAGACATGTGGCAGCCTAATTTTGCACACAACATGTCACTTTTTCAAAGTGGTTTTTCATTAAGAAAAACAATCAGTGAATGCAAACTATATCGGTATTCCATACTTTTATCCTGTGTACTTAATTCTAAAATACACCTTACAATATTTCAAATGAATCTGTAGACAAGCTAAAGTTTGATACAGTGAGATAATTCAGGGTGGCACAATTGGAATCTAAACAACTATAAGCCTTGCTTATTCTATCATTATTTCAAATTCATATCTTAAAGATTTGAAAATATGCTTACCTGTCTCAGTGCTTTCGCAAATGATTCCATAGCTACAGCTTCCTTGCCAGGTGTCTTTGCAGCCAATTTACTAACAGCATCAGCCATAAGCATTTCAGAACATCCTGCACCAAAACAAAATGTAATTATGCACTATGAATTTGTAAACATATGAAAGCATGATTGAAACTTTATATAGAGAACAAAAAAGACTGACAAAACTATCATTCCCTCTTTTCAAGAAACATAAATTAGTTAAACAATAAAAGTGCAGTTCACTTCCAAAAAGAGGTTATAGTGATCCTTCATGAGTAAGAGAGAGAGAAAAAAAAGGAAAGTAGAGAGCAGAGAGGAGCTGGTGAACAATACAAGTATATCAAAATTTATTTTACCACCGCCATAGACAGTGCGCGTTTCCTTCACTGTCTGAGAGAGTACACAAAGAGCATCGTGTAAAGATCTCTCCGCTTCATCCAAGATCTGCTGTGTGGCACCTCTTAGGACAACTGTGCAAGCCTCACCCAATTCAACTCCTGCACAATAGTAACAGAAAGTAAAATCCACGTCAAAAAAAAAAAAAAAAAGATCATTTTTGGGAGGTTTTACGCCAGAGACTTCAATGTGTATTTTTAAATATTCAATGAAAGAAAAAAATATTTTTGGCAGGACAGAGTAAAGTAAATATTAGTGGGAGGAGAAAAAGATTAAGATAAAAAAAAATATCAGATAATTTTTTTTTCTTTTATCTTACCAGAGAACTTGAGCAGCTTGTCTTCTCCAATCATGACCTCCTCAATTAATTTGCAAGTACCAAGTTTCACTTTCTCTGGACAATCAAATGTGGACACAATCTCACCGCCTTCAATCACAGAAAAATTAAATAGTATGGAATTAATCTATTGATAGCAATTGCTAAAAATATTTACTGGAGCTCTCTATGGGATATGAAAGGTTAACAATGCCATTTACATGTAAGTACAGAAATCCAAACTTAAACCAAAAATGCTGAAGCCACAGTAATTGATGAATCAAAATGAATGAAGAAAACTGTATGCTTTGTCATCTTTTTTTTCATCCTCTTAGCAAGTATACAAAACATTTTTTATTAACCTGTCACAAGAGAAAGCCGCTCCACACCATCAAAGTCAGCATGCTCAATGGCCATGACACCTGCATCAGAAAATAGCTGTTCGGGATAGTTGTAAATGAGCTGCCTGTAAACAATATTGGTAACACATTTAGCTTGTTGGCCATTGCTTAAAAGAGGCATTTGAAAATATTTATCGTCCTCAAAACTTAAGTATAGTAGATTAATGTTTTATGTAGGAATCAACTGGGATATATAAATATATTGTTTTTAAAGAAGTCAGACTTGAAATTATTTACTGCACATTTAATTTGAAGTATGAAATAAAGCAAATTCACCTACCTAACATAAGAATACTTATGAATCTTTTTAAGACAGAGATTTGAAATGTTGTAAAGAGCAAAACTCATTAAATTTAGGGTGGTTTCATGCTATTTCAGAACATTATATTCTGGGAGTCAGAAGAAACTATTACGAATACAACATTTTGAAAGGAACGATCTGACTGCAAGATTTTTAACAAGTAAGAACTGAAATGAATAAAAATCTTTAAAGTTACACCTTTAGCCTTACAGGAATGTTAAAAAAAAAAAAAAACCTTCCTCTACTAGGTATAGATCTAAGGAGACTTGGAGAGCACATGCTTTTATGTTTCTCTATCAGTGAAGAAAATTTTTTTTCAAGTTCATTTACTAAAAGTAATTGATTTCACAGTACAAGCTATGTCACAAAAGCAAAAACAAGTGCTAATCCCAAAAAAATTGTGTCACTGATTGAGGTATAAGCAGTTGTGCTTAACCCAACCTATGCCTTTCAGGGAAACCAACCACCCAAAATCTGGGACAAAGCGTGGCAAAGCTAAGTTTAAAAAAAAAGGCATCAATTTTTGTTAATTTCACTTAAAGCGCCCTATACACAGCCATACAGCTGTTGGAAACAAACAAGCTGGGACTAAAGTATAAAAGGAATAATAATACCAGGGGTGAGAACTGGACACACAATTTTTTTCTCAAAAATTCATCGATATGAGCGGGCTAGGCAGAAGCATTCTTCCCACCCCTAAAGTAAAACAAAACTTGAATGTACAAAAAGCTGTGATTGTGAAACATTTTTTTCTTACTGATTTAGCTCATTTTTTTTTTTGTGCTCAAAAATGTTGAATGACCTGTAAACCAAAATGAAACTACTTTCTGAGTTTGACTGGCTCAACTGAGGCACCATAAAAAGGTTTACTCATCAGAGTAAACATAAAGGCCTATATTCTGGAGTACATAGGCTTATTGAGCAAGTGCTGCTCTCCTTTTCTTTTAAAATGACATTTGAGATGAATATGATAAATATCGATTAGTTCTAGAACTTCTCACTAGGTTCCACCTGGCTGTGTAAAAAGAAAAATAATCTAACATTTAGATCTAGACTTATCTGGCTTGGGATGAAAATCACTTACTTCTTTGCGGATCAAATAAAAAAAAAAAAAGGAAATCACTTAGATCTATTGTAATAATAGTCATGCCAGGTTTTGCTCCTCTATCTAGATTTACAACTATTCTAGATCTAGCTCTATTTAGGATTTCCCAATCGATCTTAGTAATCGACTAGATTTAGATGATGTATTTAACAACAAAAAAAAAAAAAAAAACCTGCCTAGTCGTATTAACCATTATGACATGAAGAAATAAGAATAATCTTTTTTTTTGGAAATGATGGCAAGATCTGGATGTGAAGATGGAGAGAATAGTGTTTCCGGATGAATGTATGATAAAGTAAACAATTCTATGGCACCAATATCTTTGGTGGTTTCAACTACAATACAAATCTCCATATTGGAATTGAAAATATAAATAATGAACAAAAATACACCACATATCGATATAATATATTGCCCAGTTTTATTCTTTTCCCCAAATTGATACTCAATGACAGAAAAATATCATACTAGTCGTAGAATTATAATATCATTAGTTATCTTTCCGTAACAATAGTACTTGAGACACGCTATTCCGAAAACAAAATGAAAATAACCAATTTTATGTTGGGTCAGTCCTAATGCGGAAACGTACAAAAATCCAGGATTTTGCTGGTAAATCTGGATGTCAGGGATACAACAAGGAATGTAGACACCTCTGTATAAATCAATCTACCTTTATACAGCTGAAAGCCAACCTTCCCAAAGAAAGTTGCTGCCGTTTAGCACCAATATATTTAAAATATGGTGATTTAAATGTTAATCAGGAACAATCCTAGTATAAAAACAAGTTATGCAAAAACTGCATCCATGAGAAAAAGGCAATTGTACCTAAACAACTTGTAAGTATTAAAAAAAGAACCAGTTTAGAAAACATATATATTGGTTATTCATCACAGAAAATAAGGATCAAGGTAATTAAAGCAGTCTTCTTACTGACTTCAATTTCAGGAAACATTTCTTTAAAGGGTTCAACACAGGTCTGAGCAACAGAATTTGTATATAAACATGGAAAAATAATGTAGATTGTGTTAAAGGGATGTGAATTAAAAAGCCTAAATGAAATTTTCACCTATTAATGAATACGTTGCATCCATGCTTGATAATCTTTTCCACTTTGAGCTTCATCTTCTCCTTTTCTGCAACCTCCAGCTGGGCAACTTTTGACACAGCATCCACTCTGACCCGAGATCCAAAAACCTGCAAATGATAAACATGCTTGAATTACATGGTTCATAAGCAAAAACCACACAAATGATACTTTCACTATAACTGATGATTAAATATCTGAGATGTAGTACAGTGGTTTTTCCATTTTAAATATAATCATAAAAAAATAATTAAAAATATAAATCTTGAAATAGAACCAAGGAGCCTTTTTGGCCATGTGATGAGAAGAGAGAAACTAAAACATTTTGTGACAACTGGCATGACAGAAGGAAAATGCGGCAGAGGAAAACGGCAAAAACAAAATTTTGGATGGACTTAGTAGCTAAACGCATGACAAGTGACACATACACTAAAAGTGACCAGAAATAGAAATGTGTAGAAGGTTATGATCTTCTACACTAGTGAGCAAGGCACCTGATTGATTGATTGATAACCATAAAAAAAACCAGAGAAATCAGTAGAGAAAATAAATGGAATAAAAAATCAATTAAGGACCTTCACCTTAATTTTATCTGTATCCATAGGTGTATTGGCAATGAGGATTTTCGCATTCTCCATACGCTTGGGTTGGTTTAACCCTACTTTTTTGTCCAACAAAAATCCTGTAAAAAGAATATTTCACAACTTTGCATTATATGTTTTAGAAAATGGACAGAATATTTTCAAATTCTAACCTAAAATGAGTTGCCTCTTTGATTTACATTTCACATGATGCAGTTAATGTTTTTCATTCTGTTAAGTCCAAATACAATAATTACAAATTGTTCAAATCTTACATTGTTTCTGCAAAAATTAAATATAACCAAGTACCATTTATCGACTATTGTTTAAGTTAGATTTTCAAAGCAAAGGCACTGAATACTTTTTTTAGACAGATGTTTTGCTGTATGTATTTTACTCACCCTCTTCAAGATAAGAGTCTGACAAGTTTCCTCCAAGTTTTTTGATCAACTGAATGGCATCAAGATTACCGCTTCCCTGTTTAAAAATTGCCCAAAAGCTTATAATTGTCTTCATCAATAGTCACAATAAAACAGGGTTTTAAATATTCATGTTTGAGGTGGCTTGCAGAGATTTTTATACACAATAACCATTATTAGTATCTGTAATAAGACATATCCATATTTGTATTTGCTCTTTCTGTAAAGAATCCTCCGTCATCATCTGGCTTTCCATCCAATCAATTACATGGCTTAGGCCAAGTATTAATCTATGGATAATACTCTATATAAAAAAAATTACATATATATATATAAATAAGCAACAGCAAAATACAAGACTGTCATTTAACTACTATTCCTTTTGAACGCTTCCTCTTTTGTTAAATTCATCTATCACTACTTCAAAAGCAAACGATTAACTCTCATTCAAAATTGTAAATAGGCCTGAAAAATTCAAAGAGCAGACTATTTTTTCCCTTCCTATCAGAACAAGAAAATTGCAATGTTTCATTATTTAAAAATTAAAATTTCTACAATTTTCAATCACCTTCAATCTCAATACAGCATCAACAGCCAAGTTTGAGAACTTCTCTTTATGCTGAGTCAGGATTTTTGAACTAAGAGTTGTTCTGGCTATATTTAACAGATCTTCTTTGAATTTGACAGGATCGTTTCTGAAAAAAAAAAAATCATGCTTAGAAAACAGTATGAAATGTTTGCCTCTACAACCGTGTATTGATTTTGTTAGAAATATGTTGATCTATTGAAATTGGTATGTTAGATGTTTTCCTTCAATCATTTAACACGGCGTCTCAAAATCGGCTCTCAGCGATACTTTAGTTAAGGCCTGCTTGCCTGCATATCTCCTTACCAAGGACCATCTTCAGGAATCAATCACTGTCAGATACGCTCTGCTGAAGATGCTAGGCAGGGTAAACCAGTGCGCCCGATATTTTGCGCACTGCACTTTGACGTGTAATAAACTTTGTCTTTGTTTAACAAGCTATGGTCAAATTTGTTAACGACATAGACTGGTTCCCTCTTGACTTTCGATTCGATTTATAAACCCAGTCTTGCGACTTTTGTGAAATTCCCGTGTTTTTATCTTTAAAAGGTTTTACTTTAGAGCTTCGTTTTGCTCACTTAGTTTGTTAATTAAGTTTTATAAATTTACTTCTATTTTGTCAACTTAATTAGACAATTACAGACAAACGGCTCCATAGAAATCATTTTTTCTTCTTCAACGGTTTTCTAACATTATTTCTCTTTCTGATTTAACAGGTTTCTTATCCTCAGCAACAATAGAGAATTTTTAAACAATTTTTTTTTCACCATTATGGAGCATACTCAAGATCGGCTCTACCATTATACTTCTATTATGTTCACTTAATAAGACAATTACTAACAGACGGCTCCATAGAAATCATTTTTTCTTCTTCAACTGTTTTCAAATGTCATTTCTCTTTCTGATTTAACAGGTTTCTCATCCTAGGCAACAATAGAGAATTTTTAAATAATTTTTTTAAACCATTATGGAGCATACTCAAGATCAACTCTACCATTATACTTCTATTGTGTTCACTTAATATGACAATTACTGGCAAACGGCTCCATAGAAATCATTTTCTCTTCTTCAACTGTTTTCAAATATCATTTCTCTTTCTGATTTAACAGATTTCATATCCTCAGCAATGTCAGAGTTTTTGAATAATTTTTTTTTTTTTACATCATTATGGAACATACTCAAGATCGTCACTATCACTATCAATATAATTATGCGAATGAAATATGCCGAACATGTGGCCAACTGACTTTAAATAAGAAAGGAAAAAACAATATTAAATTAAAAAGTCATTCTCTGGCGTTGAACTTAGTGATGACATTCGCATGGTGTTTGGAATCGATCCGAAATCAATGATTTTCTTCGCGATATGTTGCCATATAATGTAAGGCAAACACATCAATGTGTAAAAAGAAGAGGAGTGGCACCTATAAAAGCGTCTAGGACTAGATCTATATTTATGACACAGACAACTTGAGATTTATGGTGTGACTTCGACAAACAAAATCCCTTATTAACCCACCTTTGTGATATCGTCTCTCTAACCTAGCTAAGGCATGGGAGTTTACAAAGCAGACACGAGCTCTCAAACTTAGAGAGACTCACCGAGAGAGAACTCACTGAAAATAAAACCCACCCAGACATTCATACCACTAGCCACTTTAATTTTTACAGATTGATACCGCAACACTACACTACTTACACTTGCAGACACAACTGAAACGATGACAGGTAGCTATACAGATAACGAAATTAGCGTAGAACTAGTAGGTACCAGCAGGCCCAGTGATAGCATAGAGACAGATAGAGAAGATTCCCACAAGTTATATCAGCATGGAAATAGAGACCACATAGACACCTCTCCCACTAGAGAAAATTAAGAAAACGAATACGTTAGATGCACTACTATCAGACACACAGACAGTGGAAGTAACTATCAACAGAGGTACAAACATAGAATATAGATCTAGAAACTTACCACAAAACATGATTTATCAGCGCAACAGTAATAGACATGACTTCTAACAAGCAACAAACACTCACCGTTCCAACTACCCCCATAGCTTCATCAACACCTATCAAACCCTCGGTCAGCCACAAGAGAATTCAAAAACACCAATGATAAAATGTGTTTTATTATTCGCCATTGTTCCTTGTTTGGATATTTTGACCCAATAGAGTAACATACACTGTAGTAATAATTAAAGGGAATTATATTTGAACCAAGCTCACAGACACAATTTTTGTGCTGAGAATATGATTTTTGAGAAAATGTTTAGAAAAATATTTGTCTTATTGACAGTAACATTTTTTTCAAGTTCTGTGGAGCCGATTGTCCGCTAGCGGTCATTTAATCATGTTAATTAGCCCAGTAATCCGGTCATTTTTCTAACTTTTTAAATGACTGATATAAAAGCTTCTATCAAAGCTATTTTTATAATCTTTTTTTTTAATGACAACTTTTTTTTTACTATTTTTTTATTTAGTGAATGATCAAATGAAAAGATAATTAAATGAAGCTTGCAGATCGTATCAAAATGAAATATTATGACAAAAGACTGGAAAATGCCAGCAGTGCGGCCGACCTTGACCTCACATTGAGTGGATAACCCCAACCCCGTGACCTATTTATCGCTTGACTGAGGCCAGTGCGGCGCAACTAAATTATCACTAAAGTGACGCCGTGTTAAATGAGTTCAGATGAACAAAGAAAAAATAATTGTAACAAGAGAAACATGTGAGCTTCAATCAATCCTAAGACACACCTCTATTTGAATAATTTTGATTCATTTTCATGGTAAGACTTTAGCGATTAACTTGCAGGATTTAATTAAGAGGCAAAATTGAAGATTGAACCCATCACATGCATTTATGTGTTGAATTATAAACTTTATTGACTCTGATACTAACCCATTATCTCTAGCAGCATTGGTCAAAGCTTCTCTAGCTGCATCTACAGCTTTTCTCCAACCTGAGATGACTGTCTGAGGATGGATCTTCTGAGATACTAGGCTTTCTGCTTCCTGCAGAGCATAAAAGATGGCCAGGAACATGTTAAATTATTCAGAACCCATGGGTTTTTATAAGAAGAAACTGTTAACACATAGCTAGGCATTAAATTTACCCATGAGAAGTTATATAATAAAAGTCCTATTGGCATCATCTTAATTAAATGCTTTCATTCCAGACATATAAACAAAAAGATCAATTTTCAAAAGTAAATTTACCAAACTCATGGTAGACAAAAATTGCTTCAATATTGCCTTCAATTACCAGATTTTAAATTCATTCCTTGGCCACAAAAACCAAACCACACAAAAAGATTTTGCATGAATCCTGCACAAGTACAATTGCAAAGTAACCCAAAGACAATATGACAGTGAAACTGTATATGACAGAATGCAGGTCACAAACAAGTTGAGAGAGAAGGATAATTCACAAAGCCCTTCACACTGATCACAGAATATGCATCCACAAACATGGGTGGGTGAAGGTTGAGAAAAAATGTACAGCTTTTTTAGGGTGACTTAATTGAGAACGATTATTGTGAAACAGTTTGACATTATTGACTCTGTTATGAAAATTTTTCCATGTGATATTGGGTTAAAATCTGTTTCATTTGATTATGTTTACATCTCTGATAATCTGCTCTGGCGTGTACACATGTTAGCAATGACCATGAGAAAGTTAATTTTTTACCAATATGTTTGGATTTGAGTGCAAATGAACCGTCTCTCTGAGCTGAGTAATAAACTTGTTGAATTTTAAAAATCCATAAATATATATAAAAGTTATGAATTTTTTACTGTACTATTTTTCTGATGACCCTCCTATAACAAAAAAAAAAAAACTCCTAAAATATGGGACGCGTTTTAAGGACTTTACAAAAGAAATATTGGTTAACTTGTTTACTTCTCAGAGTATATGCATGAAACTTGGCAACCTATTGTAATTTTCAAAGCTGAATCTTTTTCTGTTATCAGATTTAGCTGTTCTTGATCAATTGAAAAGTTATAGACATATTTATGGACAAATTTTATAGTTTTCAAACAATTTTCAGCTCATTCCAAGCTTTACGCTGATTTCCAGCGTAGTGAAAAAATACCAAACACATTGAACAACATATATATTAAAAAGGAAAGATGATTTTGAGCTGTCCTCTGAATTTTTGTTTTCAAAACATTAGCAGATACTGTTTCTGATAGGTTGATCCAGTTCAAAATGGAAGTGGCAGCATACTATATAAGAATCTTTAAACTTAAAGATTCGAATAATTAGGCAGCTTGTAATGTTTTCTACATAGGGCTCTCAATACTGATCAAAGAGCGCTCTTCAATTCATTTTTCTAAATAAGTCAGCTGGAACAAAAGAGAAGAGAAAAAAAGGACAAGGTATTCTGCAATAGATATGAAATTGCTTCACTGAAGTGAAATATAAAGATCTATGATCTATTAATTTCTTGTTTCTTCTTTTACATCGATCATTGCTTAAAACTCGCATACGGTAAAGCGAAATTAAAATTAGATCTAACTTTGATCATTCATGGAGGCTACTATGATAGAGATCAATAAACTAGATTATTAAAACTGAGAGGATTGTAGCAATACATCTGAATTCAGGATTTAGTCAAATTGTTAGAAAGAGTTTGAATTAGCGTTTCTAAGCATTGATATTTATGTTTAAGTGAGTTATCATAGTAATGAATAGTACATTTATGCAAATAATGATTTTTTAAGTATATGAATTTAGCGAACTAAAACGATCCCACCTGTTAGAGCAAACAAAGACGAAGAGATCACAAGCCAAAGTAGGCTTGCCGTGACTGAGTTCTAAATTTTGACCAATCAAATTGAAATAAGCCATAATGCACTTTCAGCAGGACTGATCTTAGCAAGGCTGCCCATCGAGGGCTAATGGCTGCACTTCTCAGGGTAAATTTTTCAACGATGGTGCATAACATTTTTATTTCGTACAGGAAAACTATTTAACACACAGTCTTTAGATTTAAAATTTATGAAAGAGAAGAAAAATGGATCTCTTATCTTGCTGACCTTGCTCTTGCTGCTCTTTTAAGTTTTTGCGTTATATAATGACACCGCAAAAACATGCCGATTTCCACCGGTTACAAAAGCTCTAGCAAATTGAGTCTTCACACATAAGTAGATTGACCTTTCCTCTGATTGGTTGCCAAGTTTCATTCATTTCAATTCAGAAATGACGGAATTGCTTTAAATAGAAAATAAAACTATATGCATAAAGTGGGCCCGAAAAAATGCATTGCTCAAGGCAGCAAATTTCAACCCAGATTCTTACAGACTCTGGACATTGCTACATATGTACATATCTACCTGATAGATATAAAATCAATTATTTTTCACACCCCAACAAAAAATATACTTACTTTTAACAATTCACATGCAAATACAACGACAGAGGTTGTTCCATCTCCAACTTCATCGTCCTGAACCATAGATATATCTGATAAATAAAGGGGAAAAAAAAATTAAACTTTAGACATCTTTACGCCCACCTTAAAAACAAAATCACCTACTATTTTAACAGCTACAGTCTACTACTCATATTTTCATCTCCAATTATATTTAAATTTTATTATTGAGAGTTTCAATCTGAAAGTCTATAATAAACACCTTAAAACACATGTCTAGCAATCAAAGAGAAACAACTATAAAAGAACGCCTTTTCCTGTATGATTGGATTTTGTGACATATCAAAACAATAAGTTTTTCACTTCTATCATTCTATGTCCTTGACTAGAAATAAAATTTCACTAAAAAAAACAACAACATATACATATAATATATATGTCGTTATCTCTCCTCATTAAAGTTTTTTGGTTTCGAGAAAATTTATGGGCATCCTAAACAATTCTCTTTTTCAGACATAAAAAAAATATTTAAAATGAGAAATGTGTATCCATTCAATGTTGAAACTCAACGCACTTTATGTTAATGAGTTAAATAGACAATTAGTACAATTTGTCTTACGAAAAAAATTGATCTTTATAATATTGTCTTTGCTGCGCTAATACATGTTAACAAAAAATAATTTTTACCTTCATATTTGGGTACAAAATTTCATAATCATCTATGCATTAAATGTGAATTCATTGTTTTCGTCTCCATAAATATAATATGATAAAAAAATAAAAGTGGCTACTAACCTACTAAAACTTTAGCTGCAGGGTTGTCTACTCCTATAGACTTAAGAATTGTAGCACCATCATTGGTTACTTTTAGAGCTTCGTTGGTGCTGCTTGACTGCAAAATTTTATCCTTGAAAAAATACACACATGCATACAATGTTCACACATTTCGATCCAAAATGTATTGTTGCAGTAAAAAAAAAAAAAAAAAGCATAAAACAATGTCTAATTAAATTTTGTTAGGAAATTAAAAAAATGTTTAAATCTTTTAATACTTCTAAATTTCAGGATTAAAAGGATTGCTCTAAAAGTATCAAGGATCTTAGGAGAATATAGGTGCATCTTCTTGGTTGCTTTTATGATTTTAAACTGAAATTGGGGTTGGAGGACCATTAAAACAACCCAGAAGTGTTATAAGGATGAATATGGCAGTTTCCATGAAAATGTGTGGAAAATTTTGAATGTATTAAGGTTTGCAAACATAAGCCTATTTCTCATAATTGCTAAACTGCACATTAAACTAAGGTTTTACGAGACTTTAATTAATAAATAGTCTGCCCAGTGTTTATTTAATCAAGAAAATATAAATGCCTATATGGCATACCAAACATTATTTTTCATCGAGTTATTTATGCATACATTGGTAAGTGTTGGTGTTTTCTGCTTGAACTGGTTGCCCCTAGTTCAATCTGGATCTTCTCACTCAAGTTGGTAAGTCACAAGAGAGTGACATTGCTGTTTAACTCCTTTTTTAGGGAGCTGAGTGGTGATTTGCTTTAAGGTTCAAATCCCACATAAAACAGGCATTGTTTCGATCTCTTTCAAGCAGACTATTTCTAACCATTGCTGAGGATTCTTTAAAACTGAGGTTCTACGAATATTTTTAGATATATGATGCATACATTTATGACAAACAAGGATGTACATAAATCTGAACATCTCAAAATGTAAATATGTCCAACACACCTAGTGGAAAATAGTATCATTTTCAGAGTGAAATGTATGGGTGCTCTATGCATTTTAATATAATTCTCAAAGATGAAAGAAACAGAATTAAATTTTTATACTTTTATAGAGAAAAAAATTAAAAAATCAAATCTTTTAAGACAGCGAGAAAAAGGGGAATTTATATTCCAAATTTAATTTTGTAACAAATGACTTACTAAGATTTTTCATGAGACATAAAAATCAATCAGACTAAGCATTTCTTCTTTAAAATTTTGCTCACTGCTACGCTTTCAATGATTTTGAACTCTACTGTGGGAATTTTTGGCACTCAAAAAATATGCACACCTTTCAAAAGTTCTTGATACATGTGTTAGTCTCACCGTAAATATTTGATAAGCACATAACACATGGAAAAAAAGAGAAGTATTTGAATATAATAAGTATGTAAATGCTGATCCATCTTAAAACCTATATGAAAAAATAAATGCTTTTATAGCATGAAGCTTTAGATAAGAAGATTTTGTAAAACTTAATTCTAGTTACCATTCCTTTTGGTCCAAGAGTGCTCTTGACAAGGTCACCAATAGCAATAGCACCAACAAAGGAAGACTGAAATTTGTGAAAAAATTTAACAAAGGTCAATTCTTTCATATACGTCTAAAACTGAGGAATCATTAAATATAAATCAATAATAAAGGTCAAAATAACGCAGCAATACTACAAACAAATAAGAGATAAAAACAGTCTATCATTTGAAAATCACATCTTAAAGAAGGAAAAAAAAATATACATATGTATATATATTCATAATGAATTAATGCTAGATTTACAACTTCTAAATACCAAGCTGACCCTGGCTCTTGATCAAAACCAACAATTGACAAAGTATAATTGGAGATTTTTTTTCTTTTTCTACTAAAAAAAATTAACTTGCTTTAATCAAGACTTTCGTTTTACATACCATCCGAGCTGTTTCAGACTTTTCTTCCTCTGCTCCCATCTTGAAAATCTGGACTGGATTGAGGGACATCTGAGAATACCAAAACAAATCGTATGGATTAAAAAACCAAACCTTTCATAAAATTAAATGTTTACAAACTCAAGTAAAACACATCAAATTTATCAGAGAGAGCAAGGTAGAGAGAGAGAGAGAGAGAGAGAGAGAGAAAGATTCAGCAGTAAATCATTTGATGGATGATATTGTTTTAATCATTCTTCCATGATCACATGAGTCACAATATTTACTTAAATTTTAAAAAATGACGCTGTAGTTATAATTATAAAACGGCAACCGTTGCTTAATCGCAGTCCATTTTTTTGCCTAGGTCTACGGGCCGCGGCGCACTGAATTTTAGCTAGAGTTGTCTAGCCTGCGGACGTCGGATTGGCATTGCTAAATTTTCAAACTATCTCATTTATGATAAATTAAGAAGAATTTATATGAGAACTGAACTAAGGAAACAAACTGCCTATCTTTGATTTAAAACAATATTAATTTGACAAAATGAATATTTCAGAAAATTCACAAAATTTCCAAAATAGATCCGATCTTTGGTCAAAGTTCATGTTGAATATCCAAGCAGGTCTAGGGTTTGATTCTAAGTTTGATTAGGTTAGTCAAATAGTAGTGATATAAAGCAATGGGTCCTGAATGGGTGCAATTTGAATCTAGATCTAGATATGATGATATCTAGATCCAATATAGGGCTTAGGCCTGGACCTAGATCTAGTGCATGTATCATGTCCGTCTCTTGCCTAGAACAAGATCACTCCAGTATTCCCCATTTTAATCTTTATTATGGATATCTTTCTCTATTAGACTAATGATTTAGAAACTATTGGATCCAATCTATCAAAGAGACTCATTTTTTTGTATGATTTTGTTTCCTCTAAAAGTAGGGAATGAGTACGGACGGTTTTTTACATAGAAGAAACTATAGTGTATCCTACATGGAATTTAGAGTTATATGATTTAAACTTACGTTAGTCATTAAGAGTCGACAAAGACCTCTTTTTTTGCACTTATAATAGTGTATGTGTAAATTAGTCCGTACCTAAAAAGACTCTTTCCAAAATTAGTATTAAAATCTAATCTAGATCTAGATCTAGATCTGATTTGCCTGTAGATAGAAATCTAGATCTAGATTAGATCTCATTCAGTAAAGAAATTAAAATCTATTAGACCTAAGTAAAATATTCCCCGTTGTTTTTTTTTTACAAGGATATCCAGATCTTGATCTTGACATATGTAACATACCATTTTGACAGATTTTATTTTCTTTCAGACTCGTCTGTTTGCTAAAGAATAAAGAATGTTGTTGGCCACGCCGGGAGTTACCGTGGATCCAAGGTATACTAAGTATGAAAAATCCAGAATGTTCCAATTTTTTAGTTTTCTCGGGTCTCAGGAATTATCGTTGGTTAAAAACTTTTCTCTAATGAATCGCTGAATGTTCCGAAACAAATCAAGGATTGAATTTAACGTGTGGGTTAACATTATGTACTTGCAGATCAACAATTATTTATGTCAGTTCACTATAGCGTTAAAAATTATCCCCAGGTAAGTAAGAAACCTACTGATAGACAAACAAAACCTAAATTTCACCTGTTTAGTTGTCTTCCATTACATCCTCCTTCTTATCGGATCTATAGGATAATCAGAAGGATACCCTATATCTACATGTAGTTCGCCGTCTTTATTATAATTTCTTTGGGAAATTTAAGGAACGCAAAACTTTCCAAAAAAATATACTTGAATATAACAATTCCTATTTAACTTTTCCAGCGCGCAGTTTTTGCGCCTTGTTGAAACTCTGGCGTTTTACCGGTATCAAGAGAGAGAGAGAGAGAGAGAGAGAGAGAGAGAGAGAGAGAGAGAGAGAGAGAGAGAGAGAGAGAGAGAGAGAGAGAGAGAGAGAGAGAGAGAGAGAGAGGCCTACATAAGTTTTTACAATTTGTTGAATACTCTGAGAGGGAAAGTTTGAAACATTTTGACACGATTATCGTTAAAGTTAGTGATGGTGGTGATGATGATGTTAATGAAGACAACGATAATGGTGTTAATCATGATGATGGTGAAGATGGTTTGGGTGTAGATGGGGCTGGTTAATATTAAGAGATTCTGCTAAGGCCATCTCTACATTTAACTATACATAGAAGAGCTTACTTCAAACCATAATCAGATGTCCCAGCAATGAATCGGACTAGAACTTCCTGTATGTTAGTTCAACGCTTTACCGACTGAACTAACTGACGCTACAAGGCACTTACGACAGTCATTGGCGCTTCATAGTTATTGCGCTTACAAAAAGCCAGTTGTTTAGTTTTGGAGAGATATTGGTAGTCTCGACTTTCCCCAGTGTTAATAATCCGCGCTTACTTGTTTTGAATAATCTGGGGGAAGGTGTTTTATGTATGCGTTCCTCATACTAAAGAGGTACAATAGTATAATTTGGAAATAGGCCGAGGTGTGACGAGCTTTAGGCATGCGCAGATAGTATTGAATTCACTGATATAAAAGCTATAGGGTTTTGTTTTTGTTTTTTGTTTGTTTCTTTTGTTGTTTTTTTTTTTAAATAATTTTGAGCGTTCATATGAAGCTCAAAATCTAAGATGGCACCTGAGTTTTGGATTTGATTGATAAAATCCATGTAACATATATATTGGTTTAAGAATGTGGGTAAATTTGGTTGTTGTTTTTTCCCCGCCGATGGCAAGAATTTCAGCAAAATCCTAATTTGTGTTAGTCGCTTTCCACTTATCTAAGGTTGTATCCTTTCTTTGCAACTTTCGCATTATTCGACTGTTTTTTTGTTGTAAGAGTGATCGATTGGCTTTACTTTTTGGATACCGAATACATCCCCTAATCCACAAATAGCCAGAACTAGAAGGTTTGGTCTCTGTCCATGAGTTTTTTCTTTTTCTTTTCTTTTTTTTTTACTGGAGCTTCCCTAACAGAGCAATCCATATACTAACTATATAATACATTAATGTACCGTTAGTTTCATTGTACCGGAGTATTATGTTCTGAACTTCTTCATTGCGATTTATGGAAGCGCTTTTTGCTTCACATTCATGAGGATTTCCTGCAGATTGACTAATCTACACATCAGGATCTTGAAAAAATACTGTTATTTTGCTAATATAATTTCAATATCACCCTTACCAGTCTTACCAGTATTATAACTACTACAACTACTACTGCTACTACTACTACTACTAGGCCTACTACTACTACTACTACTACTACTACTACTACTACTACTACTACTACTACTACTACTACTACTACTGTTGTTGTTGTTGTTGTTGTTGTTGTTGTTGTTCTTCTTCTTCTTCTTCTTCTTCTTCTTCTTCTTCTTCTTCTTCTTCTTCTTCTTCTTATTATTATTATTATTATTATTATTATTATTATTATTATTATTATTATTATTATTATTATTATTATTATTATTATTATTATTATTATTATTATTATTATTATTATTATTATTATTATTATTATTATTATTATTATTATTATTATTATTATTATTATTATTATTATCATTATTATTGTTGTTGTTGTTGTTGTTGTGTTGTTATTATTATTGTTGTTGTTGTTGTTGTTGTTACTATTATTATTATTATTATTATTATTATTATTATTATTATTATTATTATTATTATTATTATTATTATTATTATTATTATTATTATCATCATTATTATTTTTATCACCATCATCATCAAGATAATTATTTTCTACGTCGTAAACGATTGGAAATTACTTAATCTAAAAGACAGCTATTAGGATTTTAAATTCTGTTTTGTTTTGTACTTGTTAACTTGACTGTGTAATTGTTTGTCAAGCGGATGATCATTTATAAACAAGACTATTGGAACATACATGTATAAGCACATTGCATCTTTGTGGTATATTTTTCAAAGACTTTCTTTATAAATTGTCACGCTATGCTTGTTTATTTTCTTCTGGAACGGACTTATCGCAAACAAGTTTCTTGCGCATCTACCAGCATAGATATAAACAGTCCTTGCCAATAACATCTACATTATTATCATCTACACCATCGTGATCATGACATTATCATGATTACCACGCCCTCTATCAACAACAACAACAACAACAACAACGAAAACAAAAACGGTCACAATTTTATTGTCAATACAATCATTGTCTTTTCATGGCTATGGTTTTAGCCTCAAGTTGGATAAGTTTCTAGTCATAAATTTCCATTTGTTTTGTTAGACCTAAACACACATCCTTCACTCAATCATATTAGTTTACTATTATAATTAGGTACGGCAATAGCCCGCGACGATAAACACACTTCTTCCAAAAAATAAACAAATCAAAATTGCAGCAACGAACGGATTCTTTTTCATTACGTATGGACTTATAGTTGTACCGACCCGTCATGACAAACGCGTCGTTATTGTCCGGTCTCTAGCTGCTATGGAAAAAAAAAAACCCTCACAGATTGAGCGCTCTTTGCATCTAACAGAAGCAGACAAACAGGCTTTAGTCGCTCACCAACAGCACAAGACAGAGGCAATTCTGAGGAATATCCCGGAGATAGAGCTGAGAAATGTTGTGCGCTTAGTTTTCCTTTAAGATCTGGTGATTTTGTGAGACATTTTGGAATTACACATACTTAAAGGTAGGAGGTTTCAAGTGTATTGTCTATGGGTAGCATGTTAAAAGTATATTAATGAATTTACTTTATAGACAACAGTAGTGAGCAGCTCTCAAAACACTGACTGGCTAAATAAGCTGGAAAATTAGTTAATGTTAGCTATATCCATTCTATTGTATCAGACAAAAAAAAAATACATATTTTTGCAAAATTTGTTTAAATACCACATCAGTGTCCTGTTGTAATTGAGTATTGCTAAAATTATAAATTGTGTTGTTAATTTTTTTCTCCTCAAATCTAAACTATATTTCAAGAGAAAAGAAGAACCATATGTGAAATAGGTCTACTACATAATATATTATAGTGGGTTATTACCATTAAATTTCTTTTAGTCTGTTTAGTTTTGTTCTTTAGCCGGTCTCTTGAGTGCAATATTTACATAATCATTTGAGGCCTTTTTAATCTGAAGTGATTACTGTGAAATATATAATTTATCAAGATAATAATTGACTTCTTTTCGTCTGATTATTTCATTCTTTATCATGATTGATAATCATATTCCAAAATTTTCATTGTCCATTGCGTGCTAATATATCTTAGTCTATTGACCTGCCAACCAATATACGCCTATTTTCCTTCCGCCAATGTGGATTCATATAACTACAGGTAATGAAAACCCCTCAGCAAACATTGAAAACTAAAGGTCTGTTTATCTTTTACTTCCGCCCTCTCTGTCTGTCTGTCTCTCTCTCTCTCTCTCTCTCTCTCTCTCTCTCTCTCTCTCTCTCTCTCTCTCTCTCTCTCTCTCTCTCTCTCTCTCTCTCTCTCTCTCTCTCTCTCTCTCTCTCTCTCTCTCTCTCTCTCTCTCTCTCTCCCCCGAACTATTTATCTTTTTCTCGTTTTTTTTCCCATCAGCTCTGTTATAATTATGTATAAATTTTGTTTGATCTATCAATCTCTATTTTTGTTTTCTCGTCGATGGAAGAGATGTCTTTTTTAAACAATTTATTGTTGAAAATGTGGTTAAAATTCGTAGTATAAATATAAGCAGCTTTGTTTGTCATTGCATTTAAATTTGCAGGTTTTTTGGGATTCAAACACGCCCTAAATTTTTTTTTTATTTCCAAATGGCTATTTGGTCCTGGGTTTTATCTTTCCAGCTGCCTCTATTTGTCTTGGGCGCGGCAGGGTTCGTTAAGCTCTTATCACTTGTTCCCCTAGCTATGTTTTAGAACCAGGTTTTCTCTGTTTCTGGATTCGGCATTATGTGTCTAATGAAAATGTTAATGAAGAGCACAATTTGTTTTAATTTATGGTTGCACTAAAAAATCGAGACGATTTATGAATGGTGCACACATATACAGAGAGAGAGAGAGAGAGAGAGAGAGAGAGAGAGAGAGAGAGAGAGAGAGAGAGAGAGAGAGAGAGAGAGAGGGAGATGCACACATAAAGAAAGATGGAGAAGACCGATGGAGAGAGAGGTTGAGACAGAGTCGAAGACAGACAAAGACACGAAGGGAGAAGAACATAGAAAGAGATAAAATTTATTTGCAGCAAGGACCTATTAGAAAAACGAAACATGTGTATTAATATTTTCTTTACGTTGATTGATACACCGATAATTATTATTATCATTTTAATTTAAATATAACATCAGAAGAAAAAAAAAACATTGATCTAGACTTGCGTGCACGTAAATTTCCCAACTTGCTACCGAAGTCTGAGGGAAAAAATGATGCCATTGAGGGAAAGAAGTGCTATCACCCGTGGAGCAAATAAAAATAACAAAAGTGGCCCAAACTCATTTCCTCTAGAGGACAGGCTTCCTGGTACTTGGGTAGCAAACTGACTAACGGGGGGACTGCAATACATCACATTTTTAATCGAGACCAGCAATTTCCCATCAAGGGCCCAGCCGTTCAATACCTGATAACAGCCTTTTGTATCTGTCCAGAATGGCAGCCTCATTTCTGAAATTTAAAACCACCTCAAATATGGAAGCGAAACATCAAATGATTTCTTCCTCTTTTTGTCTCTGCATGTCTGTTGCCCCCCCCCCCCCCCCCCCCCCCCCCTTTTTTTTTTCTCTCCCTCTCTCTCTCTCTCTCTCTCTCTCTCTCTCTCTCTCTCTCTCTCTCTCTCTCTCTCTCCCCAGCTATCTTTTTTTTTTTAATCTCTTTCTCTTCATCTTTCGCCACCATTCCCGTCTTTCTGTGTGTCCAGCTCTCTTGGCCTCTTTTCCCCTCGTCCCCTCCCCACCCCTGTCTCTGAAATTGTCTTTGGCTCTGTATGTATGTATGTATGTATGTATGTATGTATGTATGTATGTATGTATGTATGTATGTATGTATGTATGTATGTATGTATGTATGTATGTATGTATGTATGTATGTATGTATGTATGTATGTATGTATGTATGTATGTATGTATGTATTGCCTCTCTCTGTTTCTCTTTTTCACCTCTCTTTCATTTCCTTTTCTTCTTCATCTTCATTCTTCTTGACTCTTATGTGTTTGTCTTTGGCGTTTCTCTAGTTTTTTAATAACGCTTGAAAAACAGTAGGCTTATTATGTCTCTATCAACTTTCTATCTTTCTATCTCTCTCGTACTCTATATCTATCTATTTATTTATAGTTGTCTATTTCCCTTCCTCCTTTTTAGTTCCTTCTCTCTCCATCAGTAAGTCACTATCTTTCGCTATTGCTTATTTAATCTTATTTTAATTATTTTTCTGTAGGTGAACCTTGGTCGATTAAAAAATATCGATGCCAATATGTATATCATAGCTTGTCACATTAAACAAAATCTGAAAAGAAAAGAAAAAAAAAAAAAAAAGAAAGGACAAAAGCTTAAGCTAATCAGTGATAAAATTCACGTTCTCAAATTTGCAAGGAAGGCTTAGGCTTGGCTATTTCACAGTACAAACAATGGTAAAAACAATACTTGTTTTCCAATGATTCAACTTAAAGGTCTACATAAGCTCACATTCGGCCTCAGTCTTTCTTGAATATAGTTCATCATCAACTTCACGCTGAAACAAAATGTTATACGCTACATACAGGTGTTTTTTGTTTTTTTTTTCATATTTCTAAAGGGGGACAAAGAGATGGATGCTGAAATTCAGTCTTTAGGCCGTGCCATAGAATTTCACTGCAGGCAAACATTTTGGGCCACTGATAAACCCTGCATTTAGTCTTAAAATAATTCTCCCTAGCTCTTACTCAGCGGTCTCATGTTCCACGTCGAGTCAAGACAAAGTTATTTTTATACATTTTTTAAATTTCCAACATGCTCTCAGAGGCAGGATCACCTTCATTGAACTACCACGTTTAATAGTATCAATGTATATACTAGCCTGCCTTATTCTTTTTTTTTTTTTATTAATATTATTGCTATTGTATTGGAAAGATTAAGAAAATGGGAGAAAAAGAGGGCGATTATATCGGAGCGCGAGAGCGTGTAAATAGAAAAAAAAAGGCAGGGAGAGGGGGGAGAGAGAGAGAGAGAGAGAGAGAGAGAGAGAGAGAGATAGAGAGAGGGGGGGGGGGCGAACTAGCAACGGGAAATCGGACAGAAAGTAATACAGCAGAATGACAGAAAGAATCTGGGAGGAAGATGTCATAAATTGATGGTTAGCGAGGAAGCGACAGACTCAAGGCTTGTCTAGGAAGCAGCTGCCACAAATTCGCCCCAAATCATAACCAGTGTCAAAGATGATGATTCGACCAATCGATCAAAAACTATCCTGATTGGAGAAACATCGAACAGGTGGGGCAGGAAGCCAGGTCGTCAGCGAGGAAACTCCAATCTAACGGCCCTCGCCGTGTGATAAAGTTCCGGGCATTTGACAGCCCCCCAACCGCCGTTCAACTTTGAGAAACAGGTAACCCATCGATATCAAGGAAATAAGTCAACAGGAGTGCTTGCAAAGAATTCAACGCAAGCTTGGTAGCGCTAAGAAAGAGCGAAACTCGAGAAGGCGATGAAGAAAAATAAATGGAAATAAATAAATAAATAAATAAATAAATAAATAAATAAATAAATAAATAAAACATCAATCAAATCTCAAAGTATAAAATGTGTACGAGAGTTGGGTCACTGGTTTAAAACAATTATGATCTTATTGCTTAATTTCAAATCAAATCTAGCTTTGTTTTTTTTACGACTCCTTTAAAACGACCTACCGATTTCGGCGCGATAGAGTGGAGAAGAAAAAAGATTGAGTTGCAAGATTACTAACTAAAAAAAAAAAGCAACGACAACAATAACAAAATGAAATAAGTAAGTAAAATAATATGGAGATTCGAAATCCTTTGTGTTACTATTGGCCTTTTTGGATATATTCTTCCCAAAGTCTTATCAGGTTCGCAACTTTGAGAAACTAAATATCATGATTTAGCTCTATCAACTGTTTTTTTTTTAATTTTTATTTTATGATCTACGGTTTTGTTTGAGGAGAGGAGCTACAGCCGAGTCGTTTAACTTTATTTTTTCTTTTAATCCATGCCTCCTCACATTAGCATATATATGTCTTTCAATGTAATGATTTTCGTCGAACCCACCTTCCAAGACAGCTATCCACAAAGAAAAAAAAAGATAAAGTACAAAAACTTTTTCAAATTGCCAAAAGGTGGTTCTAAACTGCTTAACGGGTTAATTCTCACAAATAATTAATTCTCTCCTATACGTTTTTCTTTACAGACTATCATTTTGTAGCACTCCTTTCACAACAACTTTTTTGTTTATTCGGTTCCGTAATGGCTTTGCGCATTCATGGCATCTATGTTAAATAATTTCAACATAAAATAAGTTGTTTCGTTTCCTAGTAAAATATTGAATGCCCTTTTCACTGTTAATTTTGTTAATTTGGAAGGGCTGCAGAAATAATTTTCATTTTGGCTCTTATGAAGGAAAAAACTTATTGGATTCAATATTTTTAGTTAAAGACATGGCTCTAACATTTATGAAGTTTCATGATAAACCGACTAATTTACTACAGCAAATGTATCGACGTTAATATCTTAAGAAGAAAAAAAAAACATAATGGCAATGATATTACAGAGTAAGGCTGAACGCAGACCAAAGCTGTGCTGTAACGGACAGCCCGTAACAGCCAGTCATCACTTGATAGGACAGTCTACTTCCGTTTGCAATAGCAGACGCGCGTCGGACCCACAAGCCTGCACGATCCGTGCGATATGTTATAGCGCGCGACAACCTGTGTATTACAGCCCTGTCATAAAACTTGGCCTGTGTCGACCCGGGCGCCATCTTGTATTGCTCCTCGATTCAGAACTTTATACTCAAATTTCTAAAAAATGCCAGGCCAGAAATACAAAAAGTCATTACATTTTGCCTAGGCTATTACTAAGACTTGTTTTAAATAAAAAAATAATAAGTCCGATGTGTCTGATATAAATCGAGTAAAAAGAAAATTATTCTAGATTGATTTAATGAGTGCAATTGCGTGGGTTATGATTTTTTAGGAAAGGTAATAACGCAGGAAAGCATTTCAAGCCAGAGTCTAGAATCTACACTTAGTCCTTTTTCCTCCTCATTATTGTTTTTAAAAACTGTTTTTGCATCTTTTTTATAATTGTTGGGTGTTTGCTTATTTCTGTAAGTATTTATTGTTCCTAAACATGCAAATGGGCAAAAATTAGAGGATCTATCATCGATCAGTGTACCGACAGCATTAGTTGACTTTAGGTATATAATAATGCACAGACGGTCAAAAACAAGATTCAAGATTTATTGTAAGTTCATGCCTGCTTATTTTGGCATCAGCAGAACCCCCCTCCAACACACACATACCCACGCAAATCGAGAGATTTAAAGAGCCAGGCTACGTGTACTGTGCGTAAGACGCCAACTTTGGTATGAACATTTATAACTGTATTAATTAATACAAAATAATAAACTTCTTTTCATCATGACTTTCGATTATTACTAATAACACGACAGTTGGGCCGAAAGTCATAAAGTCCATAATCGTTGCAAAAGATCGATTTCTTTTAAGCAAAACAGTCATGGCATGGCGTCACTATTAATACTTTTCACAGCACTATTTTGGCTGCCTAAGAAAAGAGGCGTTATCTGCTATAATTGCTTGATTATTGAGAGGTAAGAACACTAGCCTGAAATAAGAAAGGGCATGGTTTGAAGTCTTATTGTGGTTCCTTTGTCAGTATGATTTCTAAAAGCCTTTTAAAAAATCTAATCCTCGAACTTGCGAAAGATAATGACCTGAATAAACTGCATGCATTATGCACTGAAATGGAAGTAATTTGTCTAAGCAGTGTAACACTTACATAAGTATAATATGGTATAGCCTTATTGCGACACAGTATTGTTCTTCTTTAAACGAATATCTTCATTCTCAAAAATGAAATCTTACAGAAATCCAAACAAACAAACAAACAAACCAAAAAAAAAAAAAACAAAACAAAAAAAACAAACAAACAAACAACAACAACAGTTAAAGCAGATTTTCTGTTGTAAACATCAGAAACACGTCCACAGGCGCTCATGGACTGAAGCAAGAGCGATGCGTCGATCGCAGAAGATTAAAAGACAGCAGACGCGGACAGCGCTAACTCTTCAAGCATTCCTCGAAGGTTTGGTTAAATTCCAGAGGTGAGTAGATCTATTTGGCTTTCTCAATATAAGATTCCCCCCCCCCCTCTCTCTCTCTCTCTTTCTCTGCCTGCATGTTTATCTATATGTGACCCGTTCCGTGTTAGCTCTCTCTCTTTCTTAAACATTAATTCTTTTTTAAATTCCTTATTTAAAAGTTGTAATGCATTATATTCTCAAACTGCTTTATCGTCTGTCGCATCTCTTCGCCTCGTTCTATCTCTTTTCACAAGAAGATTAAAAAAAAAACAATAGTGAAAAAAAAGTATCTCCCAAACTCCGTCCTTCTTTCGCTCGTTCTCCATCTTTTCCTCTCCCATTTGTCAAGCCAGTGATTGCTGTGAGTCTTTAGAAAAGTTAACCCGCAAATTGAAAAGGCACGATAGGCAATAACAACAACAACAAATTCTCAAGATAGGCTTTGATAGATTAAATCGCTGGGCTAAAATTATCAGCTGAAATTAATTTTATGAACAGTTTAGATATAGGGAAAATCTAAATATCATAAACTAAGCTCTTTGAAACCTTTTTTGTTCCCTCCTTTTACCAAGTAGTTAACAAAGAGAGCACACTTGACATTGACTTTCTATAATCAATGACATAACATTGCGATTGAGCAAGAAACGGGGAAAAAAGTTGAAGATGCATTAATTTCCATATTACAATATGGATCTTTCAAATACGTATTGTAACAATATAAGGTAGATTAATAGTTTGCTACTGGAAAAATCATAATTTGTCAATGTACATATTTTGATTCTTTTTTCATGTTTCCTTGCTAATGCGATTATATTTAACGACAAAACAGAAATACTGCTACTGCTACTGATACTACTACTACTACTACTACTACTACTACTACTACTACTACTACTACTACTACTACTACTACTACTACTACTACTACTACTACTACTACTACTACTACTACTACTACTACTACTACTACTACTACTACTACTACTACTACTACTACTACTACTACTACTACTACTACTACTACTACTACTACTAGTATTATTATTATTATTACTACTACTACTACTACTACTACTACTACTACTACTACTACTACTACTACTACTACTACTTCTTCTACTACTACTACTTCTGCTGCTGCTGCTGCTACTACTGCTACTACTACTACTACTACTACTACTACTACTACTACTACTACTACTACTACTACTACTACTACTACTACTACTACTACTGCTGCTGCTGCTACTACAAATGAAGACCATCTAGACCACCAAGGCATGTTAAATTTTTACATAAAGTTTGAAATTGTTCTACAGGCAGCCATCGTCTGTTCTTTTGCAGGCGTTCTAATTGTCAACGATGGTTAATTTGAAGTGTCAACGTCTTAAGAATTAATCTGATACTTGCATGAACATTCCCCCGTGGTTCGTTCCCCACATCTTCAGTGGGTGTGTTTAGGAAATGATGTTTTCTGTTCCGATGTGCCTGACGGGCGCTGTTTGATATACAGAAATGGCTAGAGATCACCTTTTTGTGACCGGCTAATATAAACACAAAAAACGACCCCGTTGTTGTTTCCAAAGAAACTTGATGAACCAGAGAAGATGCTGTTCTTCCTTTAATTTTTGAAACTGTGTTCAATTTTTTTCAAGGTTAACTTGCACGAGTGGACAGAAAACTCTTTGCCGCTTTTCGACCCAGAGAAGGCGCAAAAACAGAATTGCGAAAACTTCATCTGATCTAGCTGATTCTTTCAATTCAAAAGACAGGTGAGTGAAATACTACAGACAAGTAGTGCACAAATTTTCGAAGCATTATAATTATATTCATCTTGGTCCAACTCTTACTCCTACAGAACTCTTGTATTATGATTGTAATAGTTATCTTAACTTTAAGACATCAAACAATTTGATTCCTGTACCTATCTAGTAGCCAGATTACAGATCAAGATTAAGAAGCAACTACTATTACCTCAACAACCTACAATGCTATGCACATAATGTTTTCTGATGAAGGCCATTTCAGCTTTAAAATTTTCAACAGTTAAGATTGTGATAATAAGACTGATTAATTGAAAGAATCAAAGGTGTTGCTGAAATAGCCGATTAATTTTTTAAAACATTTAACGTTAAAATGATACTGCAAAAGCACCTTATTCTGTATTTTCCCAGTCTTTTAAAATATCTCTCTAAAGCGTTTATTTTAAGGTTAGAAATTGCCACAAAAATGTCAAGAGGTGAATCCATGTTATTTGTATACACATGATAATGCTTTAAATGGGAAAAAAGTATCTAGGTTTGAATTTTTCCAAACTCAGCTATCGTATTAATCTTCAGGAAAATAAACTTAAAATGCAATCAAAGGCATCTACTCAACTTATTTAATTTGTTTAAAAAGTTCGATATAGTAGCCATGATAGACAAAGCCTTACTACATGTAAATTTCAATGAACAAGTTAAAAAAATCGGGTACACGCGAGAAAACTTGCAGCGCAATTTTGCGACACTCTCTGCATAGTTTGACAATGTGCGGATATAGGCCTATACACATTATATATATATATATATATATATATATATATATATATATATATATATATATATATATAGTAGTCATCACCTTTTAATCCCTCTTCAGTTCATTCTCTTTACCAACCGCCACTAACATTCTCTTTCCACTTTTCAGAAATAATTATGAATTTTGTTTTATTCCTCTCTTTACTCTTCCTATTCTCTCTCCTCATCACCAATAACCAGCCACTCTCTCTCCTTCCCTCACTTTATACCTCTCGGTATAAATTGCTCGGAAGAAGCCAGGAGAACGAAGCATCTATACGTTGTTAACGTACTCTAAAATATTCTCGAAAGATGTCCGAAATGCAAATCCAGGGCCCAAGTGCTAAAACTAGAATGTTCGAACACGGCTTCCTCGAACATGTTAAAATTCCCCAATGAATTCGAGGAATCCGTATTGTAGTAGAAGTAGTAGTAGTAGTAGTAGTAGTAGTAGTAGTAGTAGTAGTAGTAGTAGTAGTAGTAGTAGTAGTAGTAGTAGTAGTAGCAGCAGCAGCAGCAGCAGCAGCAGCAGCAGCAGTAGTAGTAGTAGTAGTAGTAGTAGTAGTAGTAGTAGTAGTAGTAGTAGTAGTAGTAGTAGTAGTCTTCTTCTTAATATTATTATCATTGCCGCACCTAGTAATCATAGCTCACTACCTTTCATCGTGAATGCCAAGTCACGTCATCTTACGTCACGTCAGATCAGTGGATATTGAAGTACAGTAAAAGTATTAGACCGACATATGCATTTAGACATGATTCTAGTATGCGATTCTAGAGAACTCACACTCTAGGGTCCACCACCCATGGTCTGTAGGCTACCCAAAATTATCTCACAAGCCATGAGTCTTACCCGCAGCGTTGTTTGATGAAGACCTACATATTACTCATATAGCCAATTTAATTAGTTTACAAGAATGATTTTACCGACTAGGAAAGTGGACAGTTTATGAGTTAAAGGTTTAGATATAGGGGGGAACAGATAATATTACAGTAGCGTATAAAGTAAATAAATAATGATTTAGTCACCCGCTTGTCAAAAATTGTCCCGGTAGTGGGCGTTACAATTGTTCTGAACCAGCTGGCCTTTCGGATAATTATAAGGATAACTGTCTCTTCGTCGCGGAAAATTTCACAGATTCAACCACAGTAAATGAATGTATGCATACAATATTCAATAAAATTCGAGATTATCATCACTATTATCAGACTCCAAGCCTGGTTAGTGCAATAACTCCACGAAAAATACCCACAGCAATAACAGTCCAAAATATTATACAGCATTGTCGTTCGTAGAAGGCCTTATTCCAAAATGTGGGTGTCGAAGACTCTTTCTGGGACCGGTTTATATAGTACGCTCAAAGTAGTCATAATCTTCAACAAACCGAGATATAATTCAACCCTCGCCCAAGCAGGGCAGGCACGTATCTGCTAAAAAATTTCCCGGAAAATATGAATTTCCTTACCAAGAACCCACTCCAACTTATCAAGGATATATGGGGCAAATATGAGGTTTCTCAAGTTCCCCCTAAGATCTCCGAGTAAAAAAATTCTAGGATCAAATGAGGTGTTTCTCTATGGTCAGCTGGCGAGGAACAAAAGAGCTTTCAGCTTGAAATAATAACAACATAATTAGCTCTACCAGCTTTCCTCACCTAAGATTTAAACACCTTCTTCTTCTTCTTCTTCTTTGATCTTCATGGTAGACTAGATGGTGAGGTCCAAAGAGTTGATGAACTCCGCAGTGATTCCCAGGTGGAGAGCGCTGCCATAGAGTTTCTGGTTCATCTCCCTGGGTTCTGGCCAGTACTTTCGTCTGGCCTCTTCCAACTGTGGGCAGTCTTGGAGAATGTGCTGGGCATCTTGGCGACTTGCCCCACAAGGACAGTTGGGTCCGTCTCCAATTTTGAAGCGTGAGAACAGGTGATGCTTCAGTCTATTGTTCTTAGCCTAAAGATTGCCACCTGATCGGCCCTTGGAAGCTGATATATTGAATCCCTGGGTTTGTACTGAGGGTGCCCTTCATTCCATCGATAATTGATGGCAGAGTTGATGAGGGTTTTTGCCTCTTTATAGCTTGGGCTGTACTGGATTTGTTCTATCAGTCCGCCTTCTTTCGCCAGTTCATCAGCAATGTCATTTCCAAAAATGTCTAGTGACCAGGAATCCATTGCAGGACAACTTTGCTCGCTGTAGAGCTGAGTGTCATGATGGCTCGGGTTAGGGCGTTGAGTTCTGGGCACTTTGTACTCTCTAGTGATTCAAGAACTGACCTTGCATCTGTCAGTAGAACCACTTTTGTGTTGTAGGTAGCCTCACTGTTTGCAAGCACCCTTGCTGCCTCTTGAAGGGCTTCAGCCTCTGCCTTGTAGTTTGTGGAATGTTTCCCTGTTGGTATGCTGATACTGGAACTGGTTTTATCTGGCCACTCTATGTAGATCCCACCTCCTCCATCTCGTATTGCTTCTGAGGCTGATCCATCTGTGAATGCTCTTATCCAATGATCTGAGGGATATTTCTCTTTGAACATGTCTTGGGTTACACAGCGTAGCAGACTCTTGGACATAGACCTCTTAGAGCTGATGCCATCAATATCTTTTGCAATCTCTGGATGACTCTGTTGACTCCAGGGAGGCCAGTCTATTGAAGTCTGAAGTGGGGCATCTGGTTTGAGATCGGGCAAGTCAAGGCGTTTGTGGATTTGCAGAGCGGAAGCTGTAAAGTTTGTCCGCTTCAACCGTTTCTTTGGTTTGCTTGCAATTAGTTTGTGCATGGGGTGACTTGTGAGATGTTGGAACTTGGTGTACTGAGTCAGCGTTTTCCTCATTTTCCTGTCTTCCAAAGGTTCTAGACCTGCAACTGCTTCCATGTAGTTTATTGGCGTGCTCTTCATTCCTCCTGTAAGGATACTCAGGCTTTGATTCTGCACTCTTTCTATCTTTTGGAAGTTTGTCTTAGCAGCAGTTCCCCATGAGGCCATTCCGTATTCTATGACAGGTCTCACATATCCTACATATGTTTTCTTGATTACTTTCATATCTGCACCCCAGCTTGTTCCTGCCAGCTTCTTTAACAGCGATGTTCTCCTTGTTCCGTTCTTCTGGACGTTTTCAGTCTGCTTGCACCAGGTCAAACGAGGGTCAAAGGTGACACCTAAGTACTTGGGATGATTTTCTCTTTCAAGCAATGTGTTGTTGATTTTAAGTCTCAGATTAGGTATCTTTGTTGAAAGGGAGAAGATGCTATATGTTGTCTTGGCAGCATTCACAGACATTGCCCAGTCTTCTGTCCATTGCTCTAGAAGTGTGAGACATTCTTGTAGTCGCACTTGGGCTGTTCCACAACTATCTTCAGAACAAATGAGTGCCAAATCATCTGCATAAAGTGCGGCTTTTACATGAGGCTTGATGATATTCTGGATGCTGTTCATGAAGACCAGGAAAAGTGTGGGGGAGAGAACCCCACCTTGAAGTCTGCTTGCCTGCTTTCTTTCCTTGAAGGCTCACTCTCCCTGTCCTTTGGCTGAGATATTTTTCTATCCACTTCAGCATATTGTGGGACACTCCTGCTTGCATCTGTTGGAGGACAAGGCCTTTTTTCCATACTTTGTCGAAGGCTTTTTCCATATCTACCCAAACAGTGGCAGTGTGTTGCTGTCTTTGATATCCATCTTCAATGGTCTGGGCAATGTAAGCAATCTGGTCTTCTGTGGAACGGAATTGACGAAAACCTGCTTGTTCTTCCATTAGGATTTTGTTTCTCTCCAGGTACCACATAAGTCTCTTGTTCACCATTCGCTCCATTAGCTTGCACATACAACTAGTCAGGCTGATGGGTCAATAACTGTTCCCCTTGTTCCTAGGCTTGCCTGCTTTGAGGATTGGGATGAGGATTGCTTTCTTCCAAATTGAGGGGATCAGGCCTGTCTTCCAGCTTGTGTTGAATAGGCCCAGGAGTTTCTTCTTGGCTGGCGTTCCAAGGTGAGCGGGCATGTCATTTGTGATGTTGTCGGATCCAGGGCTTCTTCCATTTTGCATGCCTTTTAGAGCACCTTCAAGTTCTTCCATCACAAAGGGGCATGTCATGATCTCATCTGTGTGTTGCTGTGTGATCCGTTTTCTCTCTGTAATCTCTTGCCGTACCTTTTGTCGTCTTTGGTTGCAGACAGAGATATTGCTTACTTGTGAGAACTGCTTGGCAAGGTGATTTGCTGCTTGCTTCTTGGTAAGGACTCTGTTGTTCTCTTCTAGTACAATGGGAGAGGATCCGTTGTTCTCACATTCAGCGATTTGACAAGTCTCCACAGTTTCTGTCCATCTCTTTCAAGGTTCAACTGAGCGGTCGTCTTGTGCCAGCTGTTTCTGACTGCCATGTTGCTCTCTCTTCTGAACTTGGCGATTTTGGCCTTGAGACGGATATTATTGTCAACACTTGGGTCTGCTTCCGCCATGTCCCTTGCTTCAGTGACTTCCTCATGCAGGGCCTGCAGTTCCTCGGACCAGTATGGAATGTAGTTTCTTCTAGATCCACGAGGTATGCATTCCTGGGCTGTTGTAAGGATCGCCTCTGTGAGGGCTTTATTTGCTTTGTCAATCTGCCTTGTGTTGATATTTAGACCAGTCCTGTTGTCAAGACGTCGGAGCGGCTGGCAAATTTAGACCAGTTAGCTTTCTTAAAATTCCAACGAGGGGGGACATACGAAGAGCTCCGATTCGTGTTTAACTCGACAGTGAACATGACTGGTCTGTGGTCACTTCCAGCAAGCGTACGTGTTGCACACTTGGCTATGTCATCAGTCGCAAAGCCTAGGTCTGGGGTACTTGTTGTCCTCCATCTTCTTGAGTAGAAGGTGTCTTGGTCGTCAGGGTCATTTAGGAGCTGTAGATTCCAGTCTATCTGTCAGTTCTCCACCTCTTCACCCCTGTGGTCCATTTCATCATATCCCCAGCTGTGGGAATGACTGTTGAAATCACCAAGAATGAGACAGCCTTCATCTGGAACAGCTATCACTTCCAGGGACAATTGTTTGTTGGGTGGGCAATAGCAGTTATAGATTGTCAATTCTCTGCTCTCGAGGGCAAGGCGAATGCCGTGAATCTCCGCATATCCATTGGTGCCCTTGGTGATTTCCACCGCCTGGATGTCGTTTCGAACTAGAATGATGACACCTCCTTTTGGTCCCTCTGCTCTGTCCATTCTCATGCATTGGTATCCTCTCATTGAGAATCTGTATTTGTCAGAAAGGTGTGTCTCCTGGATACAGGCAATGTCTATCTTGTGTTTAGACAATCTATTCAGTAGGGCATCTTTCTTCTTTGAAATTCCCTCAGCATTCCACTGGAGGATCTTGAGTGAAAGCTGCCAATTGGGTTGGCCAGTTGCGATTTGTCTCTTATCTCTCCTCCTGACTCCACAAGAAAAGTAAGAGGTACCACCAGTAGTATAGGGTGGGCCCCTTCGAGGCATTGGGCCCGGCACACGGCTCTCCTGGCGGGATTCCATGAGCAGTGTACCACATCTTGTATTCACATACTTATCTACCATTCATGAAGTTTGGTACGTGGCACCACAGTTTGCAGGCACGGCAGCTACGCCTATCTGATATATTTTCGCCTTTCGGCCTGGTACCTCCGATTTCGGCCTGGTTTTCTTTTTGGGGTTTGCTCCCCTAGCCTTTGACTTTACATTGTCGGCTGCAAGGCAGCAGTAGTTTGAAATCAGAGTTTCTTCTAGACAGTCTGTCTTCCTAGACTTACGAGCTCTATCTACCCGGGCTGGAGCTTATAACGCGGCTCCTGCTCGCGTGATGAACCCGTCATTGGACATGTGGGGTATTTCTGAGGGGACAGTGGTGCCACCCACTGCCCCGCCCCATCCGTGGTAGATTCACCGCCAGTTGGTCCGGGACTGCTTATTCGACCAGGCAAGCCTGACTTATATCGCAGCTACCCTTCATATCTGAAGGCCGTCCGCTATCCGCCACCTGCGACCCGCTGGGCTGGGGATGGTCACCCCGC
>JAWDGP010004704.1:17500-30758 GCA_033675545.1 Elysia crispata | reverse complement strand
CCTCTCTCTCTCTCTATTTCTCTCTCTCTCTATTTCTCTTTTTCTATTTCTCTCTCTCTCTCTCCCTCTCTCTCTATTTCTCTCTCTCTCTCCCCTCTCTCTCTCTCTCCCTCTCTCTCTCTCCCTCTCTCTCTCTCTCTCCCTCTCTCTCTCACTCTCTCTCTCTCTCTCTTCCTCCCTCCCTCTCGGACCTACCTCTTCTCCACGGTGCAGATGATGCCGAAACACTCTTCCTATCCCCCCCACAAGCTGTAGGTGATATTCCCTCCGACATACTCACGTGTTGAGCGGCCGCGCCCACCGGGGCACGAACGACCCGGAGATGATCAGACCGAAGGCTATGGCAGCCAACAACGTGGCTACACTCACAGACAGCACAAGCTTGTCCAGGCTCTTGGGGCTTTGACATCTCGCAGCTTTCGGGATTTCCTGATGATCACCTGTTGGGTCTCCGGCGTTTGTAGGGGTCGACGATTACCGCGAGTTGGGCGCTAGATCGGATGGAGGGTGTGGAGGGAGCTCGATAGTTGTGACTGGTAGGATGAGAGCTCCGAAAAAAAGGCTCCCGGAACCCAGTTTGTTACTGGGGTGATAGGGATCTGAGTTGACAACTGCTCCAGCAGTCTTTATCCAGCGACTGAGGAACTGCCTGCAGAGTAAAATCCTCGCTCTATACATCGAGCAAACGTCCACGACAACGACAGAGATGTTAACAGATGGCAGTCTTATCTCTTGAGGATAAGGCACTTCCGATATATCGGTGTATCGCAAAGTGTAACAGACCGCGGCCCTGTAGGGTTTATATCTTTACGATGTAGAGAAGAAGCTATCACTGACACTGGCGATGAAGACTTGGCGAGACGGTATGCGATCAGACGATTTTAGGAAGCTGTGAAATGGCAAGTAAGGTTTCTCGGAAATCTGCGAGACTTCATGACGTCATGACTACTGGATGCCGGTTAACCACGATGCGGTGCCTTGTTGCTTTCTGGGAATCTGGGAAGATAGAGAGAACGACATCAGTTCAATGAGTGACGGAAAGTCCGATGAAATCCACATATTGTGTATTATCCTACAGATGTATCTTCTGATGGGGAAAATACTAGGAGATGGTAAAGATCATTTTAAATCTGGCAGAGGCTTTCAATGCGAAGCGTGGTGCTAAAATGGACTGATCTAAAGATTGCTCCCTCCCTGAGATAGAATAGAAGAACAGGCACAAAAAGTAAAAAAGGAACAGAGAAGGTCAAATGTTATGGTTCTCTTAGACAGAACGATGAAAATTGAGTAAAAGTAAGATTAGGAATTTATATGTAGGTAAAGAGCAACCGACGATGTTGTTTTAAACCATATTTTTGTCACCAAGCCATGAGATACGTATACAAACTTATCACTAACTGCGCCCCTTAAGACAAATAAAAAAATGTTGGCCAGCGCATTGTTTAGATGTAAAATCTATTAGAGTTGATCTTTTATGCGTGTATGGATATGAAATAACGTGAAAAAAGAACGTTATTTAAATGTATTTCGAAGTCAAGACAAAGACGCAAAAACTTTTTTGCACTTCAGACAACATTTTTTTTCCAACAGATTTTGTTCCGTGAACTACAAGATAAGCTAAAAAGAGATGGATAGCAAGAAAAAAGAAAAATGGGAGTGGAAAAATAAGATGGTCATCTTAGAGGAGAGCTGAAAACAGACGGAAGAAGCCATGTTGAATTACCGGAAGTGTATTGTGGCGGACTCTCTCAAATCGAAGCCGAGCTCAAAGCATAGGATGTTCATCAAAAACATTAAGGAAAAAAAACCAAAACAAACAAAAACAAAAAAGCAAAATAAAAAAAAAGAAGAAAAGAACTGAAAAAGGGACATAAACGTTTGGTTTAAAAAGCAAATAGACTTGAAGGCTTTCTCTTCACCCTGGTCTTCAGATTGTGAAAATATCTGATGATAGTTGCCAAAAATCCGCTCAGTTTCTTTACTTTAAGCCATACTGATTTTTTTTGGTTCCTACTGTTGTTTGTAAAACTTGACTTTTTATTTCAGTATTTTTTTAAAGGTATCGCTGTTTCTTCAAAGGGTTCTTTCACGCATCTGGATATGATGAACTCAGAATCAGAAGTATTTAAGAAGAGAGCTAATTTCATAGCTCTAGTTTTTTTGTGTGTGTGTGAGATAAAAAACAACCACTTTCTAATATATTAAAATCTATTAAATTTGCGCAGATCCATCAATAATTTATTTATGATGTATCTAAAGAATAACAAAACAGCTATGAATTTACATAAGATAGAGCACCTTATGGGGTACTTTTTGCGGGCATCCTTAACCATGTAATAAACGTCTAAAAAGTACAGTTCAAATATTAGACAGATAGTACAAATATCTGATGTCCCGTAAATCTCTTCCCTTTGGCCGTGACCTTTTTTTTCGCCGACTTTTGGAGCTGGAGCCTCGACAAGAATTTTCTATTAGCGTCCAGGGCTTTGATCTCTCCTTGGTGTAAACCACTTAAAGTTCAAGCGTGGCTAACATTATTATTCAGGCTTTGAGTTGCCAAGTTTGGTGCAATCAGAAAAATTCTTGATCAAGGGAAATTACTTTCTTCAGCTAATCCAGTTACCTAGAGAGCCTGGTATGGTGATTCTTTTACATTTCAGCGGCTAAGGGGGGTTAGCTGCTGATCGCAATTTGTTTTTGTTTTATCTGGCTCTAACTGAGAAGATGTTTAATATGATCTTTGAAAAATCAGAGAAAGAAAGGCAGAAAGAGGGAGAGAGAGAGTGGGATAAAGGGAAGATATATATATATATATATATATATATATATATATATATATATATATATATATATATATATATATATATAGAGAGAGAGAGAGAGAGAGAGAGAGAGAGATAAGGAAGCAAGTTAAGCCTATGATAATAATTTTAGAGATTCACAAACATAATTCGATACCTATAAGAAAAGTAAATCAAGCTTTAAGATACCAAAGCTGGCACTAAGAGGGAAAAAATTTAAAAAAATGTATGTATATATATATATATATATATATATATATATATATATATATATATATATAAGCAAAGACAGTAAGTAAATATATCTAAATAAATATATACTTACCTATCTTTTGCTTCTCCAATTAATAATTCTGAGTAGAGACTTGAATGGTGATGGGAAACAATCTTCACTCCCTTGTTATCCAACCCAGTTTCCTCAGACACTAGATCTAGTAGCCTTCACTCTCCAGACCCTGGCCTGCCTATTATTGCTCTAAAACCTGGTCGGAGTCTGCAGTAAAAGCGAAGGGACAACCTAATATAAGCAAACTTCCAAAAAAGAGAAGTGCAAGTGAAAGTTATTATATCTTAGCATAGCATCCGCTTTCATTGCCGTTTACACTCAAGACGACAAAACCACTGAATATTGAAAGATGGAATTACCAACTTGTACAGAGCTTGAGATATGTGCAGTTGCATTAAAAAGAGAAAAAAGACAAAGTATTAACCACTTTCGCCTGCAGATGCTATAGTAACGCTGACACAACACACCGTCTAGAGCTAAAGAAACCGTTTACACACACTCCTAGAAAAGGAGAAATCCGTTTGTTGCAGGCCAAATACGGTGGGAACTGAGCCTTGGTTCATATTTATAGAGAACAGGTTGTGCACAACCCATGCATGCTCGAGATTGCAACGACGGATGCTGCAGCAATGCTTCACAATTCGTCTGCATGGTGTACAGAGTTCAGTTATACACGCTAGACTGATTCCATTCAACTGTTTTCTGTACGGCAATGTGTGACGCTTCAATTTCAAAAAGGTTTGCCTATTCGAGGCAATGTCGATGATTTTTGAGAGATAATAACCTTCTAAAATTATCTCCCACGACATGGCCAGTTAGAAAAACACGGTATTAATGATATGGAAAAATATGGTAAATTTTTTTTTTACGAAAGATGATATATTAGCGTTTCATAATTCTAAGTCCGACTCTGTAAGATCTGATTTTAGAACCATGTTCACTGCAACCAAAATATGTTCAAGCAGAAAAATGAAGCCTGCCAAAATTTAAGATTGCAGTGTCAAGCTATTGCAATTTTTGGGGGGTTGTGTGTACGTGTTGAAAACCAGGATTAGCAAACGAGAAAAACAGACGGATTTGCGTCAACGGTATAGAAGGGAGTGTTCGAATAATAACGGTATAGAAGGGAGTGTTCGAATAATAACGAACTGGAGTTCAAAATATATACTTTAATAATTTATCAACATCATCATCATCATCATCATTATCATCATCATCATCATCATCATCATCATCACCATTCTTCTTCTTCTTCTTCTTCTTCTTCTTCTTCTTTCTCCTTCTCCTTCCTTCTCCTTCTCCTTCTTCTTCTCCTTCTTCTCCTTCTCCTTCTTCTTCTTCTCCTTCTCCTTCTCCTCCTCCTCCTCTTCTTCCTTCTCCTTCTCCTTCTCCTTCTCCTTCTCCTTCTCCTTCTTCTTTCTTTCTTCTCATTATCATTATCTTATTATTATTATTATTATCATTATCATACTTATCATTATCATTATCATTATTATTATTATTATTATTATTATTATTATTATTATTATTATTATTATTATTATTATTGTTATCGTTATCATTATTATTATTATTATTATTATTATTATTATTATTATTGTTATTGTCGTTGTTTTCGTTATCACTATTATTATTATTATTATTATTATTATTATTATTATTATTATTATTATTATTATTATTATTATTATTATTATTATTATTATGTTGTTATTATTATTATTATTATTATTATTATTATTATTATTATTATTATTATTATTATTATTTATCAACCAATCACCAATCAATCAACAAGTCTATCAACCAATCAATGAATCAAACAATGAACCAATCAATCAATCAAACAATGAACCAGCCAATCAATGAAGCAACCAATCAATCAGTCTGTCAAAAACAACCGGATCACTCCACGGTCTATAAATATCTTGAAGCCAGCGGGATTCCCTGACCACACCCCAAGCCCCAGGTGAGCCGCACTTCTCGACCTCTCACCGCAGACCTCATCTAAAGTTACGCTGAATCTAGGCCTATTGAAATTTCACCTCCAGGTCCAAACCAAGATGCTTTAGAATGCGCATGCGTGACATGCTCAAGTCGTCCCTCCCAGGGCTTGACGACATAGACATAGAATAGACAGAGCATGGTCAATGAAGCGTGACGGGATGTGTGAGGCTCCAGGCGTTAAAACTACATGTAAAAAATTGCGCCAAAGTACGACCATCACTTATATTATTATTTCGAAGAGAGTTAGGCCACAGGGCCCTTTGTTTTCCTCTGCCGGTAATGGATTTAATTTCCGAACAATAAAACTACGTGAAAACTTAGGAGACAGAAAATGAGTTACAGAAATTTCCTTGAAGTGAAGAATAAAAAAATAATCAAAAAAAAAAAAAAAAAAGAAGAAGACAGGAAAATGGCTGCTGGGCCGTTTTTCCTTTTTGAAAAGACACATTTCCGTCTCTTTCTTCAAAGTTTTATTTCTGCTTCCTTCAATGTATCAGAATGATGCATGTGGCATCCTGATGCACATACTTTTTGTTTTCTTTCTTCTTCTTCTTTTTTTTTTTTGTTCAATGGTTGTTTTAAGCTTTTTTTTGTTTTGTTTTTTCTTTTTAATCAAAACGGAGAAAAACATTGTGATTGCATGTTCTTTGGCGCGTAGTTAATCGCATTTAAGCTGTAAAATAACGTACTGAACTTTTTAAAAAAATTCGTAAGTCATGACGTGCGTTTTTAAAAACGAAAAATGTATGACTCAAATAATTTAGCACTTTTTATATCTAAATTAAAAAAAAATTCGGATCCTACTATTTTTTTTAATTGAAAATATTTAGGCAGCTCCTACGCTGATGATACATCATCATCATCATGTCAGAAAAATCGTGCATTCAGAACTGATGGGTGATGTCATAGATCAAGTGGGTTCTAATGATGCGACCAGACAAAATCATCTTTCTATGAGATAATTATTGTATTTACAGCTAACTGACACCATCCTGTAAAGCTGAGCTTGATAGGGGAGCGGAAGAAAAAGATTCAGCGACAAATAAACAGGAAAAAAAAAGAGCATGCATAGAGAATTAGACGGGAAAAGATGACAAAGAAGGAAGATGAGAAAAAAACTATGTCTAAAAGATAGATATATAGTTAGATAAAAAATAGGTAAAGAGACATATAGATAGATAGATTGAGAGATAGATAGATAGATGGGTGGGTTGATCGTTAGATATATAAATAGTTAGATAGGTAGATAGATAGATAAATAGACATTTAGGTAGGTAGATAGATAGATCGATAGATAGATAGATAGATAGATCATTAGATAGATGGATTAGAGAGATTGAAGGAAGGAGAGAAGAAAGGACTGGAGCGGAAGAGAGAGTCACGTGACTGATATTTGAACGTAATAATTGTAACTGCACTAACAGCTCTGCTAGTTGCGCAGCGACCCGGTTCTCACTGTTAAGAGCTTAAGCAGATGTTTCTTTGTGGAAAAATTCGAAGATTGCCAACTCTTCTAAAGATACTCATCTAACCCGAGCCACTTTAAGACATGTCCAACCGTAAACGGCTACTAATTTCTCTGCTACTGGTAGAGCAAGCAACATCGCCAACAAGAACAGCAAAAACATCAACAAAATGATAATAATAATAATAATAATAATAATAATAATAATAATAATAATAATAATAATAATAATAATAATAATAATAATAATAATAATAATAATAATAATAATAATAATAATAATAATAATAATAATAATAATAATAATAATAATAATAATATTAATAATAATAATAATAATAACAGCAACAAAAAGGGAAAACCCTAGCAATAATTTTAGTTTATTTTTTTCCCGTGAGCAGGATCTGAAAGCTTGCTCTGCTGGGTTTGACAAGAAGGTCAGAGGGCAGAGCTGGGGAGCAGTCGCGATATGAAGCAGACGACAAAAATTGCTGCATTTTTCCAGGAGTTCAGGCCATTCTGCTCCCCAGGATCAGAGTGTGATACCGTCTGCACAGAGAGAGAGAGAGAGAGAGAGAGAGAGAGAGAGAGAGAGAGAGAGAGAGAGAGAGAGAGAGAGAGAGAGAGAGAGAGAGAGAGAGAGAGAGAGAGAGAGAGAGAGAGAGAGAGAGAGAGAGAGAGAGAGAGAGAGAGAGAGAGAGAGAGAGAGCCGAGTGACGTGTGTAAAGCGATCACGATCTGACCTTTGCAGTGTGTGAAGTAGCAGACGGTATGACCTTTTACAAAGTGTGTAGTAGAGGTCAAAATGTGCGACCTCAATAGGCGTGGCCTGTCTGCACCCTGTTAGAGGTGCTTGGGGTTGGGCAAGGCTGGTTTGATCCATGGAGGAGTAGTTGCTGTTGTTGTTGTTGTTGTTGTTGTTGTTGTTGTTGTTGTCGTTGTTGTCGTTGTTGTTGTTGCTAGCCTTGCTGTCAATTTTTGTTATTGCTGTTGCTATTGTTAATAAAGTAGTTGGCGTTTTTTTTTTTGGTGTATTTTAGATTATGGTGTTTATATACTTGTTTCATTTTAATAAAGGAAATACCCGATCTGGTTAAAGTCCATCTTCCTGTAGTTGTCTGTGCCCATGATGACGCCTTGCGTGCGGCGTAAAGTTTCCATTTCCAGGCCTCGTGGGCGATGCTTCCAGTTCGAATCACAGAAAACCAGCGTACGCTCCAGGGGGTCAAAGCGAGGCTGATAATCACCCAACCACCCGTGTCATTTGCTGAGAGCTGACCAGACCTTCGCCAGATTCGAGGGTCGGTGATTGACATTAAATTTTCATGGCGTTTTTCTCCTGGTCCATGTGACCGCGGTCAATAACGTTTTCACGGAGTAAATTGTTGATTGCGTGGTGGATTGACTGGTGGATTGATTGGTGGATTGATTGACTCGTGGAATGACTGGTGGATTGATTGATTCGTGGAAAGACTGGTGGATTGATTGATTCGTGGAAAGGCTGATGGATTGATTGATTCGTGGAAGGACTGGTGGATTAATTGACAGGTGGATTGACTGGTGGATTGATTGATTCGTGGAAGGACTGGTGGTTTTATTGACTGGTGGATTGACTGGTGGATTGATTGATTCGTGGAATGACTGGTGGATTGATTGACCGGCCGATTGATTGCTGGGTGAGTTTATTGATTGGTTCGTAATTACCTTGAACATCCATGTTAACTTTTTTCTTTCTTTTTTTTTTCTTCGTTTTTAAATATTGAGTCGAGTGATTAAAAAGAAAGATACAGCGAAACCTTTTCTTAAACGAATTAACTTATGACTTTGCAATATTTATAGAATATTATTACCTTTATAATTATTTCGCAACATTTATTTTCTTGCCATAAAAATATAATGGCCTTCTTTAGAGGAAGAGTTATTAGGCCTTAAACCCACACATATAATATACCATCTCTAAAAAAGAAAAAGCCTCAAGATTGAATTGGTGCACAAGCTTAAAAATTCAGTTCTTGGAATTTCCTTTTTCTTTGAATGTTGTTATAATTATATAGGTCGCCTCTTTGGAATTTTTGAACTGAGGGGTATCAACCTGTGACCAAAAATTACTGACGCGTTGTTTTTTTTCCTATTGAAGAGGTAGAAAGCAAAATTACTGTTATAATATGAAAGAAATAATGTTAAAAAAAAAACTCCAAAGAGCAACAACAGAAAAAGAGAAAAATCAAGTGTTTTGTACCTTACAACTGTTTCTGATAATAAGTATACGCTTGAAAATTGAAACCGCTAAAAACCCGTATAGAAAGAGTAACTTCCCTTGTCGGCAGTTGGACAGCGTTTGAGGAGTTATTGTTCTTAGTTTCGTATTCAAATTCAGCGTTTCTTTTTTTCTGCAAACTCGTCCGTTGCGACTATAACAAGAGCTTATCAAGCCGCTATAGAGGGGACACACATCTCTCTATTGAAGCGGACATTCAAATTGGAAATTCCCTCCTCCTTCCCGATCCTTTCTCCCTCCACCCCCAAAAGGGCAATTATTTGTCAGATCGTGAGAAGAAGAACTAGAACAGAAACTAAAATAATTGTCCAGATCGTTTTTGACGGGCGAGAAAGACGAAGACAATAGCTCGTGACTTGTAGAGAGACAGGAGCCATAATTGACCATCAACTTGTCGCATAAGTGTCTTCAGACAAAACCAGTGAAGACAATCGAGTTGTGTTATCACTCACGAGAATAAACTCACGAGAATGAACTCACGCTGAGTCCATCTCTTTCACAGCCAGGTAGTTAGAAATCATAATAGTCTTTGCCGTAGAATTGGCAAGCAGGAGTGATTAGCTGTTTCTATGGACAATTTTCGTAAAGCTCCAATAATTATGGTTGTGTATAGACCGCTGAACTCCAGCTGAGAATTATACACCGACAGCGTTAACGATAATCATGTGAGTTTTCTATGATTTAGAGACAGGCAGTCGATGAACACATAACCGCTTCTGTTGATTCACTGCGGACGTTGTGGTTACGAGGGTATGAGATTTTCCGAGGAATTTCATGAAAGAATCCTTCATCGTCAGGCGATGTCAGATCTCAAGTCTCTTCACAGTCGTGCTCTATGACAACATTATGGTTGTAGAAGTTATAGCTATTCACAGACCACCACCGATGTTTCTAGAAAAATGCCACACTCGATTATATATTGTTTACATAACTCAACAAAGTAATTTTCATAATGGCAGTTATCTTATGGGAAAATTGTCACCGCTCGTTGTTAGAATTTTGTCTATGGCGATGATTGGTTATCCATGAGGAGCTCACAAGACTGTATTGTGTCATTACCTTTAGTTGTGCGAGACCTCACAGTAACTAATGGACTACTTGGAGAGGAGCAGACTTCGGGGAATGATCATGGCACGGAGGGTCTTTGTCAGGACAATAGGTTGAAATTGATTGACCACCTGTCAGGTTGCCTAGATATTTATGCGTTTGATAAACTGGTGAAATATAAGCGGTTTTTACTTTAGGTAAATATAGAGAGAGAGAGAGAGAGAGAGAGAGACAGAGAGAGAGAAAGAGACAGAGAACTGTCAGACAGACAGACAGAAGAACAGACAGGCAGACAAAAAATAAGACTGTAATTCAAGTAAAGAGATACAGTCAGGTTCAATGTAGAATACAGAAAGCTGAAAACTTCATCAATCAGTCTTGGAGAAATCCCACACCGTTAATTTGTTAACTATCCCATAAATTGTTAACCATCTTATAATCTGTTAACTATTTCCAATCTCATTAACTTTTTGTACCCAAACTGGCAGTGGTTCGAACCAGCACATTCAAACAGCAAAGCGAGTACACCGTGTCACGAGCATCTTCTTTGCCCCTGGTCTTTAAGATTCGGGTATGGAATCACTTTCTTTTGGACGATTCGGATCTCAGGAGTTTTGACCGTTGAAGAACCGGATAGAGTTATAAAACTCAGATGAATATCTCTCAAAGGAGGTTTCTCCCTGTTATATAAACCTGAAAAAGTCGAAGATTACCGAATTATCGTTGTAGATATTAGAAAGGTAAGACAGCGTAAAGATAGGTCCACTGATTCACCATAGAGATAACACCCAAAGTCATGAAGATCTTTTGAAGACCTTTCAATGGGAATTTTTTTCCTCGTTTGTTGGGTCCAATTGACCGGAAGTGACTCCTCCTCTTTTTTGTTAGTCTCCACTAGATCGGGCGGAAGTGAACGATTTCCGCGCATGACTGATCCAAGTCGACAGCTCGATCTGAACCGTTCAGTCGACTGTCCTTGTCGGTTAACTGATGAGCGCACAAGCCACTCATCCATTTTTTGCTACTTCGTTAAAACCAATCATGGAAGGCTGGAAGCTAAAGCACTGGAATGACCGTGTATGGTGGGCTGGACATGTCAAATTGCTCTATCAATACGTGTGACCTCGAACTAAATGCGGGTTTATAGAGGTAGAAAATTGTCATTAAAAATTATATACCTGACACTGTCATTGTTGTTGGCCTCTTTTTTTGATTTGAGTCTTAAAATCACCTTTCTTCTCTGTCTTTTTAAGTTATTACTCCATCTTTTCAATTAAATACTTTTTATTTTATTTTTTTTTAATGTTTAGATTAAGGAGTCTGTAATACTTCTTTAAATGCTAGCACTAAATCGCTTTCCAAAGAAAATGCCTTCATGTTATGGAATGATTTAGCGTAAGACAAGCACCGGATATCTTTCCCAAGAAAAGGTATGACTTAAGAGATCAGAAAATGTCCGAGGGTTACAAAACAAAGACTCCGGGAAACCCTCGGCTTTTAGCGAAGTCCAATGAAATACTGCGATATAACAAGCCTTGTTATTGACGAGCGAGACACTTAGCAGACAGTCGCAGACAAACGCTGATAATCCGCTGTCAAAACAGTAGCGTGTCTCGGGAAGGCATGGTGGTACAGGGCGAGATTCTACGTCAGTCCAGTTATTGGTACTAAACTGCTGGGACTGTGACAAGACTGTGGCTAAGCCTACAGTGTAGTTGGCACTCCGACCAAGGGAAGGTACTCTAGATCCCCTGTTTACTCTACGGATCTCTAAATACTTTTATGGGCGCTCGATCAGAGTTCTCCCCCGTGAACACAAGAGGTTTCGTGATCTCTCACCTCCGTGACAAAAGAATGACTGAAAGGCTTTAGTCGTTTATGGCTACCCGAAAAATAATTACTAATTTATGGTGGTAAAAATTCGATTATTTTTTTCTTTAAAAAACTTACCCTACTGCTGGGACCACTTACTCTAATTATAAACTTTTTATATTCTCGTTATCAGCTATTATGTATTAAACATATTCATTGCCCACCCCCCCCCCCCCTTAAAAAAAAAAAAAACATTCCTGAAATGTAGATTAGAGGCTTAAAATCCCTAGAACCTACCCCAGTCCTCCCCAGGAATATAGGGAAGACATTCCCATAAATTTGTATAACCCAAGCAAGGAATTCCAGAATGTGACACATACAAGTTTAATTGTGAAGTTCTGCAGCAATTCGAACCAAAATTTCCCCCCCACCCCCTACAATTTCTTGCTTTACAAGAAACGCCACACACGTCTTGTTTTGGAAAATTATTCAAAATGCGGCGTGGAATCAATTGAGAAAAAAAAAGATCTATAGAATTGTCTGTTTTTTTTTCTAGGAATAGGAAATCTTGTGTAGGTTGAAGATTTTTAGCTTCCTGTTGGAAACTTCTGAAATTGCCATAACTCAAGACCTTGGTCTACGTCGTTATTTCACACGTAGATTGGGCAGGAGTGTGGAGGGAGAATTTACGGAGAATGTTGGATACGGGTTGATGACGAAAAAATGTAAGAGGGTGTGGGAGGGGGAAAAGAGGTGAGAGGAAGGGGTGAGAGCATGAGTTACATTAGATACTTAACAAGTCATTCATATTGTATAGAATCTTTGATATATCAATTGTAGAATATTTTGGAGGTGAGTCTCTGAAGATAAGTATAGATACTATAATAGGGTCATCGCCAGCATTGCTTTAAAAGTCTCAAAAGCAGAGGGGGACAAAAAGTAAACTGATGAATTAACCCTTTGCGGTGGGGTTATATCAAAAACGTAGTTTTTATGGTTCGTAAAGACAAAAACCATAAGTTCAGAGCGGCTTAAAAAAAAGCGGGAAAAAATGCAGAAGATAGGAATAAGACGGATGAAGCAAAAAGGTTTTTTTTCAAATGTCTTTGAAAACTGATCCACTTCAATGTTGTTGTTGTTGTTGTTGTTGTTGTTGTTGTTGTTGTTGTTTTCGTTGTTGTGGTAGTTAATGTTGTTGCTGTTGTTATTATTATTATTGTTATTATTATTATTATTATTATTATTATTATTATTATTATTATTATTATTATTATCATCATCATCATCATCATCATCATCTTATAATCATCTTTATTATCATAATTGTTACTCTGGCTAAAAACGATGCGATTTTTTAAATTCAAACTTCTCTGCAAAGTTTATTTTTTCTCGAATCACATATAGTTAAGTTAAAGCGATAAGAATTTTTTCTTTAAAAACTCTAAAGTAGATGTAGAGGTTAATGTGCGCCATATCTCAACCGGCTAGATGTTGCTTTAAGTGGTCAGTCTAGTGTTAGAGACACTACATGTCTAGGAGGAAGCATCTAAATATACCCAGGA
>JAWDGP010004704.1:0-2500 GCA_033675545.1 Elysia crispata | reverse complement strand
CGCTATTTCTGCTTCATTCAGGAATTTGTAAACAGTCTTTGTGTTTTAAAAAATGGCCGTACTGAATTCTTCCCTACACATTGAAAAGAAAGTGGGTTAAAGAGTTTTAAAGTGGAAAGCGCTGGTATTTATTATAATAATTGAATTGAATTCTTAGCATAGAACGCAATTCCCATTTTCCGAAATAGTGGTTTGTACTAAAGAGCCCGTTTGAAATGTTTTCAATATCCTTTCCTTTTCTTCATAATTACGAGAATTGATTTTAATTGTTTCGTTTTGTTAACTGCACAGCTGTGTCTTGTTTGATCTCGGTTCAAACATCTCAAAGTTTTAGTTAGCTCCAGTGGTTGCGGGGTTAGAACGCTCGCCCATAGAGATATGTTTCGCAATTTCGATCCGCTCTCTATCGGTGGTGGAGTTTATGAGCTCATACAGTGTATCTTTAGCTCAATAATTGAGCTCATACAGTATCTTTAGCTCAATAATTGAGCTCATACAGTGTATCTTTAGCTCAATAATTGAGCTCATACAGTGTATCTTTAGCTCAATAATTCTGCCCGACGGAAGTTTTTTATATTGTACAAAAACAACTCGCTTTCACCTGTTAGAACAGGTTCTATCAAACAATCAATCAAAGAAACAATGAAAAAAAAAATTAACTGTTACTAGAACAAAGATATGTGTATGAATTACCTCTAGATAACTTAAGATTATTTTGACAACAAGCTTAAAGTGTGCTCTTAATATTAGAATTGCTTTGAACACATTGTACTTACTTTTGAAGTATCCCGTTCCAAAGAATTGAATCCTTTATTCACATATAACGGAAGGTAAATGCTCTTTCTCCTGCCTGACTGACATAGCCATTACTCTACCAGATAATCATCAATTAAAACAAAGCTCAAAGTTCTCAAACTCATTGCAAACTTCAGCAGTGTGATATATCCAAGGCTTATAAGAGCGTAGCTTGTCCCCCTGTAGCTCTCTACATTATAATCAAATCACATTAAACTAAGTGGTTTGATCAAAATCTACGCACGCTGTGCGTGTGAACTCTTCTGAGCTCTACACCCCAACTCTCTTATTTTGTTACTCTTCTGGGTCGCTTATGTGAGTACAATCGGTCTGTGTGCATGTGTGTACTCGACATCTGCCCGTTAGTCGTGGGCTCTGTTGTCGTCTGATCCGATGTGGGTGAGTAAGAATGGATGACGGGGGGTGGGAGGTGTGGGAGGAGGGAGGGGGGGGAGTAAATTAGCTGCTGAGAGTGGGAGTGTGCATGAGAGTGTGTCTGCAGGAGAGAGAGAGAGAGAGAGAGAGAGAGAGAGAGAGAGAGAGAGAGAGTGTCTATAGAGTGTGTGTGTGTGTGTCTCACCCCTGTAGGGTCGGGCAGATATGGATGTGGTGGTGGTGATGCAGGCATAGATCCTCTGTGCCCAGAATGACATTTTAGCCAGATTAAAAGCTTCGTCTATACAGCGCTTAGCAATGCAATTTTAATCATGACCTGGGTGGAGGGGGAGGGGGGAGATGGGGGGTGATTAATTGTCAAGTGGAACGAGTGGGTATGGAGAGGGAGGGGTGATTAGGCCCTACACAATTTCCCTGCGTTTGAGTAAAGGAAGAAGAAAGAAATGAAAGTTGACAGCATGAGACTGAAAAAAAAAGGAAAGAAATGAGAGAGAGAGAGAGAGAGAGAGAGAGAGAGAGAGAGAGAGAGAGAGAGAGAGAGAGAGAGGAGGGAGAGAGAGGGAGGAGGAGGAGGGAGGAGGGAGGGAGGGAGGAGGGAGGAGGAGAAGAAGAAGAAGAAGAAGAAGAAGAAGAAGAAGAAGAAGAAGAAGAAGAAGAAGAAGAAGAAGAAGGAAGGAAGGAAGAAGAAGAAGAGTAAGAAGAAGAAGAAGAAGAAGAAGAAAAAGAAGAAGAAGAAGAAGAAGAAGAAGAAGAAGAAGAAGAAGAAGAAGAAGAAGAAGAAGAAGAAGAAGAAGAAGAAGGAAGAAGAAGAGTAAGAAGAAGAAGAAGAAGAAGGAGAAAAAGAAGAAGAAGAAGAAGAAGAAGAAGAAGAAGAAGAAGAAGAAGAAGAAGAAGAAGAAGAAGAAGAAGAAGAAGAAGAAGAAGAAGAAGAAGAAGAAGAAGAAGAAGAAGAAGGAGGAAGAAGAAGAGTGGAAGAGAAGTAAGAAGAAGAAGAAGAAGAAGAAGAAGAAGAAGAAGAAGAAGAAGAAGAAGAAGAAGAAGAAGAAGGAAGAGGAGGAGGAGGAGAAGGAGAAGAAGAAGGAGAAGAAGAAGAAGAAGAAGAAGAATTAGTAGTTGTAGTAAGAGTAAGAAGAAGAAGAAGAAGAAGAAGAAGAAGAAGAAGAAAAAGAAGAAGAAGAAGAAGAAGAAGAAGAAGAAGAAGAAGAAGAAGAAGAAGAAGAAGAAGAAGAAGAAGAAGAAGAAGAAGAAGAAGAAGAAGAAGAAGAAGAAGGAGAAGGAGAAGGAGAAGGAGAAGGAGAAGGAGAAGGAG
>JAWDGP010004703.1:87500-101216 GCA_033675545.1 Elysia crispata | reverse complement strand
CCTTTTTCATCTTCTTCTTCTTTAAAATCTCAAAATCTTTAAATGATGTTTGATAATGAATTGGAATACTGACTAAAGCCAATTTTTATAAATAATATGTATTTGGAAAACAATTCGACTTTTTTGCAAGGAAAAAAATATATTTATTGTTAGTGAATTTGTTTATTTTTTGTCAATGTGTATCTTTTTTGCGCATACAAACTACTCTTCTAAATTGTGGAAGCATGTTATGGTGGACGTCATAGTATGACGAAGTAAATACTTTTCGCTGCATATTTAATATCCGTTTTTTTATTTCTTTGCCCACCATACTTATATCTTTTCTCTCTAACTGTCTTCCAGGACAAGTGAAGCATGAGGAATTGCTTTTATGTTGCATAGTCTCATTTTCAAGACGAATAAAATCATTATGAGTGCCAAAGCGTTAGGTCAATGATTTTTTTTCTGCTTTTTTTTTTTTTTAAAGATAGTCGATTATCTGTGATCAATTTTATCAAGTTGACCAAAACAATTCTGTGGTGGTGAACTTGCTTTGTAGACGTGCATTTCAAAGGTACACAAATATTTGATCTATTTTTCATTTGATAAAATAATATATTTCTATTGCGACGGGGTTCGGATGAGGCGGAGGGGCAGGGGCGGGGAGGGGAGGGGGGGCGGGGGTGGATAGGTTAGGGCAGGAGAGGATTGTAGGTACACAAATGGGAAAGAAAGGTGTCTAAAAAACTTATGAATTTGTCCTCTTTTTTTAAGTACTTTCTAATCCTAGCTCTACTCTAATAAGTGTTAAATGATATGTTAGTTTTTTTTTCTACCTATATCTTCACGATCCTCTACATTCAAATCGCCAGCCCCCTCTCCCCAACTAGATTTAGATATCATTATCTGTACCAAGGGGCAATTTTGCACATTGCAAAAGTTTAATAAAATACATTAGTACAGTTTGGATATCCTTCACAGAAAATCGTTGTGCTTCTCTAAAGGTAATTAATAATTTTAAAAAAATTCAAAAACAATAGTCGAGCACGATAAATTCAGACATGAATCCCTCAAAACCACTTATTACTAGAAATTATCTATTTTTTCCTACCGAAATTTTTCTTGTCATCTTTTCTAACTTTTTATTATGCAAGGTGTCCAACACAGCTGTTTTTTTATTTTATTATTTTATGCGACTCGGCCTCTTTGTCTATTAAAAAAACATTATGAGTCATAACGATTGTAAAGACACAAATCATTATTGTGTTTGATCCCATGTTGGAGCATCTGGTTCTGATATTAACAAATTAGTTCCATATCGACTTAACGGGACCGACTTTGTCTCGCTCTGAGATTATTCTGCAAGAAGTGAATGTCAAATCCGTCTCTCCCCTCTTTCTCTCTATGTCTCTGTCTCTCTCTGTCTCTCTCTCTGTCTCTCTCTCTACCTCTCTCCTAAATTCAACCATAGTCTTTACTAATGCTTGGAAATGTACATAGAGTAGAGAGTGGAAGAGAAAAGCTTTGATAAAGAAAGAGGATAACAACAGGAGGAGAAAAGGGTCGTAGAGGAATTGAAAGAAAAGGCCATTTAAGCCAGAGATAAACAAAAGGAAGTTTTTGAAAGAGAGATAAGGTGGAGAATTGGAATAAACAGACAGACATTTAGTAAAAGAAATTGTTTACGGTGGACCGCAATAGCAGTTTGGTTAATTTTATTGAGAGAAAAGCGCATCAACAGAGTGACCCCCAACTGCCCCCCATCCCCCCACACACACAAAGCAAAAGAGAGAGAATAAGAGTAGTAGTAGTAGTAGTAGTAGTAGTAGTAGTAGTAGTAGTAGTAGTAGTAGTAGTAGTAGTAGTAGTAGTAGTAGTAGTAGTAGTAGTAGTAGTAGTAGTAGTAGTAGTAGTAGTAGTAGTAGTAGTAGTTAGTAGTAGTAGTAGTAGTAGTAGTAGTAGTAGTAGTAGTAGTAGTAGTAGTAGTAGTAGAAGTAGTAGTAGTAGTAGTAGTAGTAGTAGTAGTAGTAGTAGTAGTAGTAGTAGTAGTAGTAGTAGTAGTAGTAGTAGTAGTAGTAGTAGTAGTAGTAGTAGTAGTAGTAGTAGTGGTAGTGGTTGTGATAGTAGTAGTGGTAGTAATATTTGTTCATTCCAGTTACAAAATTGCATATAATAAAATTAACCCCTTGAGTTGATTTTTAATATTTCTTGCACCTATGTTTTAATTCACATGCACTCAAATTTCAACAGGTAATAAGACAGTCTGTATCTACTTTGTGAACGACTCATTGATGCGTAATAGACGATCCACCAATGTCGTCACAAGCATTCTCCGGAACACCCCATTGTGTACTTACTATATCTTGTTTACTTACTACTTACAACTCTGTAAGTGTATCTATCACATACTGTTTGAAGCGATATAATTTTTATACCGAAAACGCAAATATTCATAGGTGCAGCATCTATTTCATTTTAAATAATATCATTGCAAAAACGTTTTAGAAACATTTCCATTTATGGACAAAAATCTCCTACATGTTTTAGTGGAACTTAATGCACGACTTTATCTTTCTTATTAACAACTAATAAGGAGTAAATGAACGTACTAAAAAGTAGTTTCAAAATTTTAGATCTACATTTAAAGTTCCCAAGACACCAATAACTCTCACCTTATCAAAATCAAGAAGGTAAATGACTTATTTAATAAGATAATGAAACTTCAACTTATATCTGTTTCTTTATCCATCGGCAGTACAATTTACTTCCTCGCTCTCACCTATGAATGCATTGCAGGTATTTAATAATTTCAATTTGAAATGTAATAAATAAATATCATTTTTTATTGTAAAATATAATTATATGCTGGATAGAAAAATATAGAATTAAATTATAGTAACAACCAACTAGAACGTTTCTTGTATCGCATTAGATTACTTCCGATTCAAAGTAAAAGCTAATCTGGTAAAGGTAATGAATAGAGATCAATAGATCAGGTGATGGCTCAAAAAGTGGAGATTCCATATCTCCGGCCAAAAGAATGCTTCATTCTTCGTTGGATGCAACACAAGTAAAAAGAAGAAAAAATCTTTCTGTACGACTCAAAAGATAGATATTAGAAAGCTTTCCTATCGGATGTCATGCTTTTTTGGCCGGGAACATGCCGCCAACCTTAGTCATTTTATATATACAGCACAGTGCTCCCTCTCCATAGCACAGGAATCCGTCTGTTATGAAAAATAGTGGTCACTTACCAAAATTAACAATCCTTCCCTCTCTTATAAAAAATACGACACTAGAGAGTACTAATTTAATGGTTCACTAGGACCATGATGCTCAAGACTCCAAGTATTCAATAGGATTACTGCTACTGACTAAAATACTGTATAAAAGGCTTTTTGTCATCCCCTATCTTCCAATTGATTGCTAAAATATATTGAGGTGCCTAAAATATTGGACCAAAGTCTACGTGCTTCCGCTCTCATTCTTGATACCTAGGGTTGCCATCGGTGCCTGAAATACACTATTTCAAATTACCCTACGCTTCCAATAAAAAAAGAAACAAACAATTAAGCCATTTCTTTGTTACTTGGAACGCCGCAACTCTTTCAGCCTAGGAGAATCTTAAAGAAAGCCCTGGCGTGAAGAAAATCTAGCGCTGTCCTCAACTAAACAAAAACAAAAATTAAAATTGAAACGGAGCATCAATCTTGCACCATTTAAGAGTTCACATGCCGCGCTAGATGGATATTCAGAGGAACTTTCTCTAGAACATGTTTAAAAGCTTTCCACTCAAGCCGTCTGCGGTGGGATGAGGTAAGAAGTATGTGTCAGGCTTATCGTGGAGATTTAGTGACACTATTTTTTTTATTTTATTGCTGGTAACTTTGTGAATATAAAGAAAAACAATCGTGTCTAAATCCATGTTAGGTAAAAATACATTTAAAAAAAAATTGAAAACTTTAAACAATTGCTTTTCCTCAGTTTCTGCCTATCTCTGTCTCTTTCAGACTCTCCCTACCTGTCTCTGTGTCTACTGTCGTTTTTTTTTCTTCAAAATATTTTTTACCAAACCTGTTTAAATTAAACTCTTTAAATCAGGCTTCCTTCTTTTTTATTTGAAATTAAAATTATTTTTACCCAATACGGTATTATCTACTTTATTTCATGTCTTTGTTAAATATAATGGTGATACAAATATGTAAGTAGCATCCATTATCCCTTTGCATGTAATTTATATTGGTTTGCTTTCTATTGCATTAGCCTAAACTATGATCACGTTCGAAAGGTCTTCAAATGAATTTAATGGATTGATGATATTGAGCCGGCAAATGCTGTCTTGATAACAAAGCGTTTTTAAATGGAATTATTTTAAACATGACAAAATAACGTAAGTTAATATGTTCATATTTGTTCTAAGTTAAAAAATCTTATGTAGTGGGAAATATTCGCACCTTGGAAGAGAGAGAGAGAAAGAGAGAGAGAGAGAGAGCGAAAGAGAGAGAAGAGCGAGAAAGACTGATAGAGAGAGAGAGACAGCGAAAGAAACACAGAGAAAGACTGAAACAGAGACAGAGAAATTCAGATGAATAAAATTAGTCCCGTTATTTCAAATCTAGCTTTATAAAACCTTTAAGAATCCAATGAAATGAAAGAACCCGCTAACCTTTTTACATTAGCTTCAACAAAAGTAATGAACTCAACTATAAAGCAGTGAAGTAAAAGTATTAATATTCAAAGTTTGATATATCTTTCTTAAACTGGAAAACTGAACATAGCCTTAAGTAATCTTTGAAGTGTAAGTAAAATCAGATTTCTGTTCTTAAAAAAGAACTAAAAAATTAACCGCATGATTTAAACTTAAAAACATAGAAATTCTATTTCTGTGTTAAAAAAAGATTTATATTATTAGAGAGCATTTTTTAGGACCTGGTGTTTCTAATACACTCTATGGCATTTTTAATCTGTTAGTCTTTTCTGATTTCTTTTGCACGCTAACTACATATAAATTTTTAATCATTTCAAGATGGTGTTTATCTATATACTAATTAAAGCTTTATGAGTGCTCTTTCCAGATACAATTTTTTCAGGAATTTTCGCTTTTGTTAAAATACGCTTTTATTATTATTGGTTTGCGCGATTTGTTATTCCATAAGCCTCAAAATATATTTAGATTAGGTAATATTCAGATAAAATTTGGATTAATAAATAAATTCATACATGAATTAATAAATATATATACATACATATGTATAAATATATATATATATATATATATATATATATATATATATATATACATAAATATACATATACATGTATCATCTCTGTCACACTTTGAAGCCTAGGTAAACTTTTATTTTTTTGCTCAATACTGTCAGTACACTTATACATTGAAGATAACTTGAAAAAAAATACTTATAAGGAAAACGGGAAAAAAAATACAAGTAATACAAAACACGATTAACTTGCTTTATTTTCATCAAGCAAAAAAAAAAAACAGACAGTTTTAAGCGTACTGTAAGGACAAACAGTTATGGACATCTAATATCAAAAGAAAATAGGAAAACATAATGAGTGTATAGTCGAAGTTTATTGAAGGTATTTTAAATATGAAACGAGTTATGTTTTCAGAAAAAAAATACATCTTAACCATTCTTCTTTAACTGCAATAATATCTCGATTATAGTTTATTTTGAAGACTGGTCAGCTACATCAGGTAAACATTCTAGTCTGAATCATCATCTTCTTCTTCTTCTTCTTCTTCTTCTTCTTCTTCTTCTTCTTCTTCTTCTTCTTCTTCTTCTTCTTCTTCTTCTTCTTCTTCTTCTTCTTCTTCTTCTTCTTCTTCTTCTTCTTCTTCTTCTTCTTCTTCTTCTTCTTCTTCTTCTTCTTCTTCTTCTTCTTCTTCTTCTTCTTCTTCTTCTTCTTCTTCTTCTTCTTCTTCTTCTTCTTCTTCTTCTTCTTCTTCTTCTTCTTCTTCTTCTTCTTCTTCTTCTTCTTCTTCTTCTTCTTCTTCTTCTTCTTCTTCTTCTTCTTCTTCTTCTTCTTCTTCTTCTTCTTCTTCTTCTTCTTCTTCTTCTTCTTCTTCTTCTTCTTCTTCTTCTTCTTCTTTAATAATATGCTCTATCAGCATCAGGGAAACACTCTATTCTATATCATCTTACATTTCTTTAATCATCTTCTCTAACAACTTCGTCTCCTTAAAGGCCATAATTTCTTTGAACACTTTTAGCTCTTCTAGAATCAAAAGTTCCTTAGTCAACATTGTAGACTTCTTCTCATACAGATCACGCATAGCCAAAAACATTTGATGTCGATTCATTTTACCAAAACCGAGACGACTGTGAGTTCCGTTTTTTATCATTTTTTGTAAGATTCGGTCATAGTGGTCTGCCAAGATTTTAGACTCAGTCTCTTCCATCGACTTTTCACTGTTTGCTATTTTTTCCTCCTCAATCTTCTCCTGAAATGCAGAGTTATTATAAGCCATCCTTTGCACAAACAATTTGCGCGTTACAAGAAATTTTAATGTTGATTCTAACTCCAGAGAATTTTTCTTGTACAGATTATGAATAGCCATGAGGCACTGCCGTTGGAATAATGCATAAGATGCCAGGTGATTGTATATTCTACTTTCCTCTACCATACGTTTTAGAGCTTTTAAGTAGAATTCCATTTTCTTCTCTTCTTTCGAATTATAAGATCGACTATCAAAAACATCCTCCGATATTAACATGGAACCTATAAGTGTATCTGTTAACGGACTGTCGTATAGTTTATTAACTAACGCACTAAGTTTCCAACAGATCGATTTATAAATTTGTACTAGACGCGAAATTCTAAGATCGTCCATGAACAAATCTTGATTTAAATAAGACAATATGTTGTCCGCTGTATTTTTCACAGCCTGTGTTTTTACTTGCGGTAAAGCATAAAGTAAAACCTTCTTGGTGATAGTGATTTGAAAACGAACGTTCTCATTGATTCTGTCTTCGTAGCATGCCGTCGTCACTAAAGCAACAGGAAAAAAAATGTCAGAACGTATCAGTTAAAGATCACAAACAAATCACAAAATTTTCATTTCTTAAATTTTCTTTCGCTATTCCATTAAAAAAAAAACATCGTTTCTCTTCGGATTATGCTTCACGCTCTGCATCTTCAATCTATGTTTTAAAAAACAAAATTTTTCTTTTTTTATATATTTCCACTTTATGGTCTTGCTTTCCTTATTCTCAATGTTTTTCGTAATTTTCTTTTAATAATGTTTCTTCCTCCTCCTCCTCTTCTTCTTCTTCTTCTTCTTCTTCTTCTTCTTCTTCTTCTTCTTCTTCTTCTTCTTCTTCTTCTTCTTCTTCTTCTTCTTCTTCTTCTTCTTCTTCTTCTTCTTCTTCTTCTTCTTCTTCTTCTTCTTCTTCTTCTTCTTCTTCTTCTTCTTCTTCTTCTTCTTCTTCTTCTTCTTCTTCTTCTTCTTCTTCTTCTTCTTCTTCTTCTTCTTCTTCTTCTTCTTCTTCTTCTTCTTCTTCTTCTTCTTCTTCTTCTTCTTCTTCTTCTTCTTCTTCTTCTTCTTCTTCTTCTTCTTCTTCTTCTTCTTCTTCTTCTTCTTCTTCTTCTTCTTCTTCTTCTTCTTCTTCTTCTTCTTCTTCTTCTTCTTCTTCTTCTTCTTCTTCTTCTTCTTCTTCTTCTTCTTCTTCTTCTTCTTCTTCTTCTTCTTCTTCTTCTTCTTCTTCTTCTTCTTCTTCTTCTTCTTCTTCTTCTTCTTCTTCTTCTTCTTCTTCTTCTTCTTTTTCTTCCTCCTCTTCCTCCTCCCCTTCCTTCTCGTCTTCCTCGTCCTCCTCCTCCTCTTCCTCCTCCTTCTCCTTTTTCTTCATCTTCTTCTTCTTCATCTTCTTCTTCTTCTTCTTCTTCTTCTTCTTCTTCTTCTTCTTCTTCTTCTTCTTCTTCTTCTTCTTCTTCTTCTTCTTCTTCTTCTTCTTCTTCTTCTTCTTCTTCTTCTTCTTCTTCTTCTTCTTCTTCTTCTTCTTCTTCTTCTTCTTCTTCTTCTTCTTCTTCTTCTTCTTCTTCTTCTTCTTCTTCTTCTTCTTCTTCTTCTTCTTCTTCTTCTTCTTCTTCTTCTTCTTCTTCTTCTTCTTCTTCTTCTTCTTCTTTTTCTTCTTCTACTTCTTCTTTTTTTTGATATATTATATATATATATATATATATATATATATATATATATATACAAATTTACACATATTTTTATATATCTATATTTATGTATCTATTTATATAAATAATTATATTATTTTCATATATATATATATATATATTTAAATATATAATTACATTAAATTTATAAATTTGTATAACATGTTTTTACTTTTCTCAGAATATTTTTTTTTGTAATAAATTGGGTTTTTTTTTTATTTTTTTTTCGCGTTAAAAATCATATATTTTGCATGAATTTCTTTTTCTATTCTCTGCATTGAAAAATATATAGAGTTACGAGGACGATTTATACAAAATGATACTACTACTACTACTACTACTACTACTACTACTACTACTACTACTACTACTACTACTACTACTACTACTACTACTACTACTACTACTACTACTACTACTACTACTACTACTACTACTACTACTACTACTACTACTACTACTACTACTACTACTACTACTACCACTAGTACTACTACTACTACTACTACTACTACTACTACTACTACTACTACTACTACTACCAATACTACTACTGTAGCTGTTGCTGCTACTGCTGTTACTTTCACTATTACTAAAGATATAATTTTATTGCCTGATTAATTTTCAGACATAGCTACTGACTTTTATTAAAAAAAAAATATCTAAAAAAAAAAAATTAATTAAAATTCGTTTAAAGGAAACTTTTAAGATTTGCTTCTACTGTAGCTGTTGCTGCTACTGCTGTTACTTTCACTATTACCAAAGATATAATTTTATTGCCTGATTAATTTTCAGACATAGCTACTGACTTTTTTTAAAAAAAATATCTAAAAAAAAAAAAAAAAATAAAATTCGTTTAAAGGAAACTTTTAAGATTTGCTTTTTTTTGTCTTGAAAAATTCGTATCCTAGGATATTGTTTTGCATTTTTTTTTCATTCATACAATTTTACAGATTTTTACTGGATAGATAAGACATCCCATGTATGTTTGTTTTGTTCTATGAACTAGTTTTTTAATGGATTTTTTTTGTTTCTAATTGTTTTGGTAAAATAATATTATTGTTAAGAAAACTTTTGAAACTACCATTGTTTGTAAACATCGTTTAGTTATAGCAGCAATCGCACAACTTTTTTTATTTTTATTTTAAAGTGATGAAAAAAAAATTTTTTTAATCAAAAAGTCGTTCGAAGGATTAATTTAGTTAAAAAGTTTATAATGTTTCATGTGAAGAGACAAGCAAATACGCATAATGAACAAACAGTACCGCTGCTGTGCATTTCGAGGCGATTATTGTTAAAAAAAAAAAACATTTCTCTTAATTATTTATAGGTAATGAGAAAGATAAATTTACTTCTTAGTACCGAATGCTGATAAGAAAGAGCAAAAAAACATCATCGTTTAACATTATAAATATTCATTAAAAGACTGTAAACCTAAAGCCTAAAACTTACGTGTAAAAATGACCACAAAAAAGCACACCAGTCTACTGGCTCTGACCACAGGGTGTAGTTGACGCATGGCAACACTTTTGGATTCTGTCAAATGTTGAGAAATGGTTGATGGCTTCGTTTTTGTTTGGCTTGGTATCTTCATAGAAACTACAACACAGATAAGCGATTAATCCAAAACCGCAATGAAGCATCTACGCGCTTCGGATTAAAATTACGAAAATGACTGACTTCTTTTGTAGTGTAAGTTTCGCCTACGTGTAAAGGCGGAGCTTGATACCCATAATGCACTTATATTCTGTTCCACGTAAGCAATAAAGAATATTTTTCTACTTATTTGAAACTGCCTTTTTTATCCTTTAGAACTAACTTAATTCAAACAAGTTTGCGAAGTACTCAATAAGGATAATATGACATAATTATTTCTTTCATTTACTACGAAAATGCATCCTCATCCTCCAGTTAGAACAACCGAAAAACAACATTTACTACTACTACTACTACTACTACTACTACTACTACTACTACTACTACTACTACTACTACTACTACTACTACTACTACTACTACTACTACTACTACTACTACTACTACTACTACTACTACTACTACTACTACTATACTACTACTACTACAACTACTACTACTTCTACTACTACTACTACTACTACTACTACTACTACTACTACTACTACTCTTACTACTACTACTACTACTACTACTACTACTACTACTACTACTACTACTACTACTACTACTACTACTACTACTACTACTACTACTACTACTACTACTACTACTACTACTACTACTACTACTACTACTACTACTACTACTACTACTACTACTACTACTACTACTACTACTACCAGCCCCTATCATTGCCTGTCAACCTGTCAGTCCAGGTAAGTGGCCAACTTTCGCTCTCATCACAGGACCAGATAGCTATAGACACTCTTACTTTAAACAACGCCGGTGGCTAACTGAGCAGCGCGCTCGTCCGGAGACATGCACGCACCTACAGGTGTGGGTTCAAGGCCCACGTCTTTGATAGATTTCTGTTAGGGACTCACCTTACTTGCCCTGCTATGTCTAACGAAGCCTTATCGTGTTTGAAAGAAAACCCTCTACCAGCTTACTACTATAGACGAGCTAAACAAGTTCGTGTAAAACATGACATCAGTGTTTTGTTGTTGTTGTTGTTGTTGTTGTTGTTGTCGTTGTTGTTGTTGTTGTTGTTGTAATTCCAGATTATTTAACGATCTCTAAGTCCATCTCATAGACTTATAAAGAAGTTTTTTGACTAGATCTGTTATGGTATTTCCCGCCATTACTCGATTATCAGCCCTCTATGGCAAAAGCAACAACAACAACAGCAACAACAACAACAATAACAAAACCATAAAAAATCTTAGGGGATTTTTAAAAATCTGCTCAGTATTCAGCTGAACCAGATACAATAGCTAATCTACGTTTTCGGTCATTTCCAGTCAAAGCCTAGATCTATTGCGTACCATTGCTGAGCACTACCTAAAACTCGAGCTCTTTATAATTCTACATTATAATCTACAAGGGACTGATTAGAGTCTGAAAAGGGTTACAGCAAAACCCAGGTTCACTCCAATAACGTCGGGCCGCTTTGCTTAGATAGTGGAAGTTTCCCTGCCGTGAGGTCACCCAAGTACTTGAGATTATGAGTGAAATTGAACCGTTTGAAAATATCTTCTTTCATCTAGTTTTACAGACCATTATTTTAGTTCAGGAAAATCCAACTTCGCTTCAAATGGGACCATTTTTTAGATGTTAAGGTTATCTAAGTATTTGAGATTATGTGACTGTATTTGAAGCGTTTAAAACTTTTTTTTTCTTTCTCCAAATTTTTACAGATCCTTTCGTTAGAGAAATCTTTTAAGCAAAATATTGGTTACGCTTATAATGAATAAATGTAGGTGTATTCTAGCTAGTAGCTTTGAAATTGATGTTTCTGAATAATTTTGATATGTAATAAAGCTTCGTACATATTTTCCTGAAAATCAAGAACTTAATGACAGTCTTCTTATCTTCTGTTCTTTGTCTCAATGTCTTTCAAATTATTTCTAGATATAACATCTCTGATACTCTCTCTCTCGCTCTTAATAATTTTCTGTTTTTCCCTCTTATTCTCTTACACCTAACCACAAGTTTACGTACAAAATCCCCTTCCCGGCGCCACCTAGGAATAAGAAAATGATATCTTATAGAAAACAGAGAAAAAGTCGTATAAAACACACACAAAAAAAAACAACAAGGCACTAAAATATTGATTTTGCCAGCTGAGATGACAGAAACAGCAGCAACAACAGCAGCAGCAGCAACAACAACAGCAACAACATTAATAAAAAGAAAAAAATAATAACAAACCCAACAAATTTACCAAACCCTTCAGAAGTTATGGATTACTTTCACTCTGATGTGCGTCGACCACTTGCATCTACTTCATAAAATCTAAAGTTTATCATGAAATTAGATCTACATCTAAAGCAGTTTGATTTGTGGATTCTATTTTCCATCATTCAACCACACAAAATGTCTCTGACAGACAAATCCATAGAAAGTTTTACGTCACGCTCTAAAAATAGACTCCTCGACAAAATCGAATGCTCGTAAAAAGATACATAAGCACCGGAAGTTTGTGGATGTACTGTGTTACATTCTCTTCACAGACTCTACTCAGGTTTGCTTAGAAAATTCATTGTTTGAATACAAAATAGACTTAACTTGGCTAGATTTCAGATGTTTGTTATTTTACGACAATTCGCATTTTCCTGATATTAATTACCCAAATCAATCTCCTTATCTTGTTTTATTTGCCTCATTGTGGCTCAATAAATCTTTGAATATTTACTTTGTCTGACTGTCTCTCTTTCTTTCTCTGACTCTGTCTGTGTATCTGTTTATCTGCATTTCTGTCTCTCTGTCTTTCTGATAGTTTGTCTTTCTGTGTGTCTGTCTGTTTGTGTCTGTGTCTGTGTCTGTGTCTGTTTCTGTCTCTCCCTGTCTCTGTCTCTCTCTCTCTATTTCTGTCTCTCTCTGTCTGTCTGTCTCTCTCTCTCTCTCTCTCTCTCTCTCTCTCTCTTTCTTCATTTCTCCTTATCGTTTAATGAGAAAAAAATATGTTAAGCTATTAGGTATAATTCACTGCTTACATTTGTTATTGCTTTTTTGCACAAGAGCTTTCTGTGAGATAGTATATATTAAGAAAGGAAGTTTTTCAATAAATAATCAGAGCAATTTGGAGAAGTTACCTTTTGAGTATCGACGGCACTTAACGCGAATTGGAAAAAAAGGCTATAATAAAGTCTTCGAACTCGCAACATAAGGACTGTATAGCGGTTCTAGAGTTAGTTTGTTAGCCTTGTCTCTACAAATCTCCTATATGTGATTACAATACGCGTTACTCCTGGATAAAGTCGACGAAGATTTTGTTTGGTGTATGAGAAATAATACACAACTATCTGTCTATCTCTTACACACACTTTTCAAATGAAAAGATACAGACTTAATATGTCATAAAATCTCTTTCCCATCTGAAGCTGGTACCCATCATGCATCATACTTTTGGGCATGAGGTCAAGTCCTACACAAGATTTGATATTAATGGATTTTTATTGTTGTATTGAAATCTGCATATAGCTAGGTTAAAAGTGCCACAAAGCTAAAAGATAAAACACACGCCAAATCATTGGGGAGTTGATTTTTAGTCGAGTTCCTTCAAATCGGCTTAAATGCAGAAATGGTTAAAACTGCTAAGAGATCGATGTAAATTTAGATAGATAACTTGCTTAGATTCACCATTTATATAGAAATATCTGTGGATTCACAACTCCTAATTGTTGACAACGCTTGTATGAAACTTTGCCTCTTCAGTTCTTAACAAAATACAGGTTCGATCTGGTTTTTGTTGAATAAAAAACACGCTTAATGTGATTATTTCAAACAATATAGTACAGTTTTTCTTAGATACTGAACAAACCCTAAAGTTTTTTTATTCTATCCAAAGACGGCAAGCCTTATAAGCTTAGACCTATAGATAATATAGCTTTATCACAGGTAAACAGACAC
>JAWDGP010004703.1:20000-75000 GCA_033675545.1 Elysia crispata | reverse complement strand
ATGGGTCGGCGGACGTGTCTTTTAGTCTCTATGATTGTGTGTCAAGTTTGGGTTCTTTCGACGGAGTGAAGGAATTGAGAACCCATGGTATGAGTCTAAATAAGCGCAAAAAATTAGTACTTACATGCCTTAATTCCCCGCTACCATGTACAAAGAAAGGTAGTACAAGAGAGATGGAAGGAGAACCATACTTGCATCGCAACCCCTTGCAACCTTGTACACAACCCAACACAAACTGCTGGTAAGGAACTGGAATTGATAACTCCAGTGTCCAATTCAAGCTTCCTCTAATAAAATGTTTACAAAAGACCAACTTTTGACATGACAAAATGTAGGGAGCAGATTCACCGGTTTAGATTTAGAGTAAAGACCAATAGTCCAAGAACGTATAGTCAAACAGAAATAACAAGCTCTGCATTTCTGAAATGTCAGACATTTTGACTCTTTGACACGTTTAAATAAATAGTCACCTTTCCTGCAGCCTTACTGATTATGTATAACTGTTGCAGCTGTCTCTATATCACATAAAATAATATCTGACTGCAGGAACAGCCAATCTAAAAATATTATTTTGTCCAAACCATGTGAAACTTTGAATAAAACATTCAAAATGAAAAGAAAAATGAACAACAAAAAAAAACCAGAGGGGAAAATATTCTGGAAGAAATTACACATTTCAGAAATGATGAGCCCACTAGAGAACTTCGTATCATGACTAAAGTCTGGTAACCTAGGTTCAGCAAACTGTGATTAGGGTTACTTCATAGGTTACGCAAGAAAAATTATGTCAATTCCTAGATTTCTGGGATCCAAAGGTTTTTAGCTGCTACCACTACTGCCTATTTACGACTATCAATCACGATTACTATTTTTTTCAATATAAGAATTCTTCATAACCTAAAAAAGAAAATCTTAAATAGAACATAACTTATTTATCTTGTCAATTTTATATGGTATTGCTACTAATGTATTATTTAGCCAATTATCATTCACTGTTATTGGCTTTAGTAATTTATTTCATCATTATTTCTATTATATTGGCATTAAGGACGTCAATGAAACAGTGACACAATGGCAGAGGCGGCATAAAAGGTATTAGATCTGGGGACCCTTTAAACTAAACCCGGCCTATGTCGGTCCTTACAGAAGCTGTGACACAATGGCAGAGGCGGCATAAAAGGTATTAGATCTGGGGACCCTTTAAACTAAACCCGGCCTATGTCGGTCCTTACAGAAGCTGTGACATAATGGCAGAGTTGGGATTAAAGGTATTAGATCTGGGGACCCTTTAAACTAAACCCGACCTATGTCGGTCCTTACAGAACCAGTGATACAATGGCAGAGTTGGGATTAAAGGTATTAGATCTGGGGACCCTTTTAAATAACCCGACCTATGTCGGTCCTCACATAAGCTGTGATATAATGGCAGTGTTGGGATTAAAGGTATTAGATCTGGGGACCCTTTTAACTCAACCCGGCCTATGTCGGTCCTTACAGAAGCTGTGACATAATGGCAGAGTTGGGATTAAAGGTATTAGATCTGGGGACCCTTTTAACTCAACCCGGCCTATGTCGGTCCTTACAGAAGCTGTGACATAATGGCAGAGTTGGGATTAAAGGTATTAGATCTGGGGACCCTTTTAACTCAACCCGGCCTATGTCGGTCCTTACAGAAGCTGTGACAAAATGGCAGAGGCGGGATAAAAGGTATTAGATCTAGAGACCTTTTAACTTAACCCGACCTATGTTGGTCCTTACAGAAGCTGTGACATAATGGCAGAGTTGGGATTAAAGGTATTAGATCTGGGGACCCTTTTAACTCAACCCGGCCTATGTCGGTCCTTACAGAAGCTGTGACATAATGCCAGAGTTGGGATTAAAGGTATTAGATCTGGGGACCCTTTTAACTTAACCCGACCTATGTCGGTCCTCACATAAGCTGTGACATAATGGCAGAGTTGGGATTAAAGGTATTAGATCTGGGGACCCTTTTAACTCAACCCGGCCTATGTCGGTCCTTACAGAAGCTGTGACATAATGGCAGAGTTGGGATTAAAGGTATTAGATCTGGGGACCCTTTTAACTTAACCCGACCTATGTCGGTCCTTACAGAAGCTGTGACATAATGGCAGAGTTGGGATTAAAGGTATTAGATCTGGGGACCCTTTTAACTCAACGCGGCTTATGTCGTTCCTTGCTGCCCGCATGGACCACTATTCTGTGTACCTGGCAAAATACCCCTGCGTCGATCGTTTCCTTTCCCCTTTGAGCGCCTACTTTCGTTCTTCATATTGATACAAAAATGAACAAAGAAAGGTAGCACATAACCACCAGAAGTCTCTCTGGAAATCTTGTTTAAACCTCCTTTATGTTTAAGAGGAACTTCAAACTTTATATTTGGCATTTGGTTTTGATTTCAGTCTAGAATTAGATCTGAATAATTGACAAGGAATTGACAGTTTTAGGAAATTTTGAGACCTACGCTAGATCTAAACTTTGAGTTAGAACAGAAAATCTTCCAAAGCTTTCAGAAATTCTAGAGGAACTGTTTGTGATGGTTATCTGTAAGTTTATCCCATCAGTCAGAATGACAATAACAACCAACTCCCTAGCCAAGATTGGCAGTCAGATTTTGATAGTGAAACAGAGGCCCACTCAGCCTGTAGAGAATGAGAAAACTCAGAAGAATTGCCTTTGTCAAAAAATTTATTTGATAGCTTTACGCATGTAATATTTCTTGAAAAAAAAACCTGTCTGTTTTTTGGTGAAGAGTTATCTCTCTTCTCCATGTGTAAGGGCTTTACGAGAACTATTAATATATTAATAATATAATAATAATAATAATAACAACAACAACAACAACAATAATAATAATAATAATAATAATAATAATAATAATAATAATAATAATAATAATAATAATAATAATAATAATAATAATAATAATAATAATAATAATACTTTAAACAACTAAAAGAGAGACGTAACAATGGTAATCAGTAAAAGAAAGAGTGAGAGAGAGAAGCAAATTAGAAATAGAGAGGTAGAAAAAAGAGACATAATAATCTTTATCAATAAAAAAAAAGATTTTGAGAGAGAGAGAGAGAGAGAGAGAGAGAGAGAGAGAGAGAGAGAGCGAAACGGAAATAGAGAGGGGGGAAAAGAGAGACAGAAGAATCGCAATTAGTAAAAGAAAGAGTGAGGGGGAGAGAGAGAGAGAGAGAGAGAGAGAGAGAGAGAGAGAGAGAGAGAGAGAGAGAGAGAGAGAAGGAGAGGGAGATAGAAAGAGTTTTCCGTTTTGGTTTTTGGTTTGAGTGTGCCTCATTCTATTTTGTAATCACAGCAACCAATTAGTTAATTTGTTTTGTGGTGTTTGAGTACTTTGCAGTTTGTTTCTGTATCTTGAGAGACACATAGATTCCACCAAACAACATCTATACATGTATAGTGTTAGCTGGATATTCACTGTAGTGTATTGTTGAGATTTGATCAATAATGTGTGTGTGTGTGTTTCTAAGAAAATGATAGATAGGGAGAAAAAGAGAGAGAGGAAGATAGAGACAGAGACAAAGCAGAGACAGAGCAACAGAAATACAGAGAAAGATCGATAGAGGCACATATCAGAGACAGAGCGAGAGAGAGAGTGAGAGTGAGAGAGAGTGAGAGAAAGAGAGAGTTAATGAGAGATAGAGACAGACAGAGAAGGAGACAGATAAAGACAGAGATACATATCAGAGACAGAGCGAGAAAGAGAGAGTGAGTGAGAGGGAGAAAGGAAGAGAGAGAGTGAGAGAGTGAGAGAGGAAGAGAGAGTGAGAGAGGAAGAGAGAGTGAGAGAGGAAGAGAGAGAGTGAGAGAGGAAGAGAGAGAGAGTGAGAGAGGAAGGTAGAGAGAGTGAGAGAGGAAGGTAGAGAGAGTGAGAGAGGAAGAGAGAGAGAGTGAGAGAGGAAGAGAGAGAGTGAGAGACGAAGATAGAGAGAGTGAGAGAGGAAGAGAGAGAGTGAGAGAGGAAGATAGAGAGAGTGAGAGAGAGGAAGAGAGAGTGAGAGAGGAAGAGAGAGAGTTAGAGAGGAAGAGAGAGAGTGAGAGACAGAGAGCGGAAGATAGAGAGAGTGAGAGAGAGTAAGAGAAAGAGAAAGAGAGGAAGAGAGAGAGTGAGAGAGGAAGAGACAGAGTTAGAGAGGAAGATAGAGAGAGTGAGAGAGGAGAGAGAGAGAGTTAGAGAGAGTAAGAGAGAGAGTGAGAGAGAGTAAGAGAGAGAGTGAGAGAGGAAGAGAGAGAGTGAGAGAGGAAGATAGAGGGAGTGAGAGAGGAGAGAGAGAGTGAGAGAGGAAGAGAGAGAGTGAGAGAGGAAGATAGAGAGAGTGAGAGAGAGTAAGAGAGAGAGTGAGAGAGGAAGAGAGAGAGTGAGAGAGGAAGATAGAGGTAGTGAGAGAGGAAGAGAGAGAGTGAGAGAGGAAGAGAAAGAGTGAGAGAGAGAGGGATAGATAGAGAGAGACAGAGAGGGAGACAGATAAAGACAGAGATACATATCAGAGACAGAGCGAGAGAGTGAGGGAGAGTGAGAGTGAGACAGAGTGAGAGAGAAGAAGAGAGAGAGTGATAGATAGAGAGAGACAGAGAGGGAGACAGATAAAGACAGAGACACATATCAGAGACAGAGCGAGAGAGAGAGAGAGAGAGAGAGAGAGAGAGAGAGAGAGAGAGAGAGAGAGAGAGAGAGAGAGAGAGAAAGTGTGAGACAGAGAGATAATTTTGATAAGGATTAATACGAACGATTAAGGTTAAAAAACCCAAAACTAAAAGCTGATTTAAAGGATTTTGGTAGAGAAAAACTAGAATGTTCGGGTCAGAGTTTTTAATTCCTAAATCAAATAAAAGCATTATATATATGTTTATATAATTTCCAACAAAAGCTTATATAGCCATATAATATATATTAAATATGTTTAGTTGTGAAATTCAAAACAACTGGAGGCAAGAAATGTCAAATACAGTCTACGCTAAAACAATAAAATGGTGTAGGAAAAATGTGCACATCACATTATTATAATGGAGATATATTTATTTAGAAAAGTGAAATTGCTGCTAGCCTTAAAAGTTAAATTATTTTATCTGCACTGCGTGTACCGTATGTATTAAGCAAACTATAGCAAGCACAAGCATAAACATCTTTACAAAGGATCATGTCAGCATGAAATAAAATAAAGTCCCATCTTAAATCTTGTAACATTAAAAATAGATATACATTTACGTATTGTCAAGGGAGAGAATAATAAATTGAAGAAAACAAACAAAAAACCATCACAGCAAACAGTGTTATCCTCCTTGCATGAATGGAAACATTATGTAACAAGAAAAAACTGGAAAGTTATTAGAGGGTATAGAATATAAGTTAAGATATATTTGTCTATTTTTAAGTTAAATATGCTGGAATCCTCTCTCTCTCTCTCTCTCTCTCTCTCTCTCTCTCTCTCTCTCTCTCTCTCTCTCTCTCTCTCTCTCTCTTTCTTTCTCTCTTTCTCTCCCTCTCACTTGTAGAATATTTCTGACAGTGACGAACTAGATCTAGTCTAAATCTAGGGGTCTAGAATCTAAAAAAAAAAAAAACTAGATCTATATCTACACTTAGTTTCTCACAAACTAGATTTAGATCTAGACCTAGAATCTCACAAACTAGATCTAGACCTACAATTTGACATACTAGATCTAGACCTAGAATTTGACAAACTAGATCTAGACCTTGAATCTCACAATCTATATCTAGACCTAGAATTGGATAAACTTAGTGATGATAATAAAAACAAAACAATAAAACAAAAAATAATCTTTTATTTTTTTTTTCATTTTAGAATTCACAAATAGTTCCAGAGTTTAAAAAAAAAACAACCAAAAGTGTCCGTAGTTACGTTGTTCCTGTTTAGACTCTCGTCCCCTAAGAGACTGGAGAAATCTTGTATCGATGTTGAGTTGGTCCTGGTGTTGTGTGGAAGTTGAGGAGAAACTTCCGCTATGAACTAGTGGGGACAACAACACAAAACGACGGTTGCGTGTGTCTCTGTAAAACCTAAACACTGGTGCTCCATCGGAGCCCCGGCAGGTCGGCGCGTTATATTCTACACGACGGAATCCTCCAACTCTCCATTGACCCAGTGTTATCTTCTTAGGTTGTCCGTGTGGGTGTGAGACAATCAGTGTAGGATGGCGGCCTTCATCACAAGGCGGTAGAAAGTCCAGACTAAGTAGATCTCGATCTAGACGTTTTGTTAATCCACTATGCAAACTCGGCATGAGAGACTCGATCCTCTCACCCAAAGCTTCATCGTGTGTCACACACATCATGTAACAGACATCTGAGTCATGATTGATCCTCTCCACTTCCAACCCCGTCACAGTCACCATCCTACCATCAAACTTACAACTGTCATCATCATAAAACAGATCAACCCGGGTTGACTTTGCCTCCTCCGTGTTATACACGACATGTGCAGCTGTCCGTACCCTGAATCTCCAGAACTTTCTAGTTATCTCCCCATTGCATTTATCACAAGGACAAGGCTTCTCTGACACGGGTTTAAAAACATGGCTTATAAAACCAGTTCCCATGCGAGGTATCATCGTTCCTCTGTGATTAGAAAATTCATCATCATCTGGTCTCTCTGGACTTGTCCAGTATAGTCTTATTCTCACAGTTCGGTCTATCATTGCTCTAAACCAATCACGTTGTTCGTCATTGTGTACTCAGGGCAAGTATTTGTCTTTGAAATCTTGGACTGATATAAACTCTTCATGTCCCGGGTTTTTCGTACAATTCTTCCAGCGAGATCCAGTCATGCTGTTCACTTTCAGGTTCTCCACTCAGAATCTCACACTAGTGGTGGCCTGTAAGATGAAAATAGGGAAAAAATGCAAATGCCATAGATCTAATTATAAATAAAAAATACACACAACAAAAAAGGGATTTCCTTCCCCTCTGTTTATAGCTCTCTTGACCAGAAAAAAACAACCCTCTCTTCTCCCTCTTCCTGTCTATCTCTCCTTCAACCTTTCTCTGTGTATTCTCTCTCTCTCTTTCTCTCTCTATCTCTTTCTCTCTCTCTCTCTATCTCTCTCTCTCTCTCTCTCTCTCTCTCTCTCTCTCCTTTTCTCTCTTTCTCTTTAACTCCCCTCTTACTAAGCCTTCAACATTAGTAATATTACCATTACTACAACAACTACTACACCTACTAGTACTCCTCCTGCTCCTGCTCCTCCTCCTCCTCCTCCTCCTCCTACTACTACTACTACTACTACTACTACTACTACTACTACTACTACTACTACTACTACTACTACTACTACTACTACTACTACTACTACTACTACTACTACTACTACTACTACTACTACTACTACTACTACTACTACTACTAATACTACTACTACTACTACTACTACTACTACTACTACTACTACTACTACTACTACTACTACTACTACTACTACTACTACTACTACCTCTACTACTACTACTACTACTACTACTACTACTACTACTACTACTACTACTACTACTACTACTACTACTACTACTACTACTACTACTGCTACCGCTACTACTACTACTACTACTACTACTACTACTACTACTACCACTACCACTACTACTACTACTACTACTACTACTACTACTACTACTACTACTACTACTACTACTACTACTACCACTACTACTACTACTACCACTACCACTACAACTACAACTACTACTACTACTACTACTACTACTACTACTACTACTACTACTACTACTACTACTACTACTTCTACTACTACTAGTAGTATTAGTGTTACTACTACCGCTACTGCTACTGCTAGTCTTATTTATACTGCTACTGCTACTGCTACTACTGCTGCCCCTGCTGCTGCTGCTACTAATACTAAAACTACCACTGTAATGACAACAACTACTTGTACAACTGCTTCTACTTCCAGCACCGTTACCATCTACTCCACTAGCAGAACACATTTAGTAAAAAGTTCTAGAATATATATATTCATATATATATATATATATATAGTTTGAAGATAAGGTGGAATAATTGATGAAAGTGCTCAACTGTTGGAGCAATACATAAATATATAAGATCTTACCTTAAATTTCCATGCCAGTGTAGTATGCATGGAAATTTAAGGTAAGATCTTCTATATTTATATATATATATATATATATATATATAATTTCATACGCAGCCTTGACTATGACCACAGACACAGAAACTGACCAAGGCCTAGACCTAGTCGTCTCTATGATGGTAGAGCATTAGACCCTTTTGGTTCCATGATGGAAAAATCTCATATTCGTCACAAAAATTATCTGTTTTTCCCGATTTTCATACAGATGTAAAGTTCAGCCTCACACTAGTTACAGACAAAATTTCCTAAGCATTAAAAAATTGACCAAAATTCTCACTCTTGTACTTTATTCTATAAGCACAGCCACCCCCACCGAAACTATCATAAACGCATACAACACAGGTTCAAGTCTCAACTTACTATTTCTGTGTTGATCTCTCGTGCGTACGCTGTTTATTCCTGAGGAAGAAGATCGATATAAATCTATTAAAGAAATATCTTGATTGGAAAACGTTAAACCACAGATATATCTTTTTTGTTTGACTTTCTTTATTCTTTTAAGTTCTAACCCTCCACAGATTGTTTTCTCTCCAGCCTCCTCCTCCTTTTTTAGGCTAATTATTTCCTAATCATCTTTTCTTTCTTCTCCGCATAGATAACTAGAGGGACAGACAGATAAACAGACCAACAGAAGATGGGTAGTATTAAACATTAATATATATATATATATATATATATATATATATATATATATATATAGAGAGAGAGAGAGAGAGAGAGAGAGAGATAACTAAAGGGACAGACAGATAAACAGACCAACAGAAGATGGGTAGTATTAAACACATATATATTTATATTCTTTGGAAGCAGTGATGAAAGAAAAGTAGTTCAATCAACTCAGATATTAGTCAAGATCTCACACTTTTTTACATATTAAAATCAAGTGAACTAAAGATAGGACAGAAATGAAAATAGGAAGACCTAAACTCACCTAAAGTAGTTTGAGTTCAATCAACGCTGATATTAGTCAACACTCCACAGCCACCAGCGTTCCTATAAATGAAAAAAAAATTAAAATGAGAAAATCCAGCACAACAAAAATTACTTCAATCGTAATATTTATGATGTGACTCTAAAAAATGAAAAAAAAAGAGAAAATCTAGCAAAACAAAGATTATTTCATGCGTAATATTGATGCCGGGACTCTGGAAACTTAGAAACAGATTTAGATCTACAATTAGAGGTGAGATTTTATTGACTTAACTGATTTAGAAGTTGGCGGTGGTGACTCAAGTTCATGTTATTTCTTTATAAGCTTCTATCAGTTCATGAGATGAATTTAAATCAAAGACACTGTTATTTGTTTAGTTAAGAATTCTTGTAAATCATGGTACTGAAAAAAATACTTCCTTAATTAGAGAACACATCCTGAACTAGGGTAGGACTAGAAGTAAAATCTACATATAGTAAGATGCTAATACTGTTGGTCACACATCCTGAACTAGGGTAGAACTAGAAGTAAAATCTACATATAGTAAGATGCTAATACTGTTGGTCACACATCCTGAACTAGGGTAGAACTAGAAGTAAAATCTACATATAGTAAGATGCTAATACTGTTGGTCACACATCCTGAACTAGGGTAGAACTAGAAGTAAAATCTACATATAGTAAGATGCTAAAACTGTTGGAAATACATCATGAACAAGGATAGAAGTAGAAGTGAAATCTATATATAGTAATATTCTAAAATGTTGGAAATACATCATGAACAAGGATAGAAGTAGAACAGCAAGGTGAGCATATCTGGAACTTAAAAAAGGCCAACATAGATTACAGCATCTCCTAGGACATTGTTGAAAAAGCCCAAGCATATTCAACCACAACAAAAAGGTACAACCTTGGCACTGCTGATAAATGTAATATTCTCAAGGCAAAACCAAGTGTGAATAAAATTAAAGAAATGTTTACGTCATGTCCCAATAGGAAAGAACATATTGTACGGGAACACAAAAGAGATGAAACGAAGAACAAGATAGAGAGGGTAACGAAATATCTCATAATCATACATGATGAGAGTTGGGGACAAAGAACAACCTAGTTGTGATGTTGTCCACTCGAAGCAAATGTGGAAATGTGTTATGTTTTACGCATATAGAAATAAACATTTATAACAAAGCAACACATAATGAACGAGTAAACATTATTTTCAAATCAATCATTAGAATAATACATAGAGCAGATTAATTTTATCCTTCGGGTAGACTACGAAAGTGTGAGAAACCTATTTCCAAGATTTCAAAATACATCTTAATTAAAAAAAAAAACCAAACAACTCAAGCTTAATAAAGAAAGGCTTATAAATGGCAATTGATATTTACAAATCATTATTGGGTTGATTTTTTAAAATGTTTTTTTTTTTTTTGTTAGGGAGGGGGGGAGGGGGGGTGTCTTTATCAGAATTTAGCAGGCACACATGGGAACCATATGTTGACTCAAAAAATTATTAATTTAAAAAACAAGTTTTTTTCAATGGAACTCCCGCCCATTCTCATCCTAAGGCTCAAGAAGGAGTTACGTCTCTCTGCTGGTCTTAGATCCTCTTCATTTTACACGCACCCTGAGCTACGCTTAGTGTGGAACACAAAAGTAACAGATCCAAGCTGTCGCCCATTCTCATCCTAAGGCCCAAGGAGTTACGTCTCTCTGCTGTTCTTAGATCCTCTTCATTTTACGCGCACCCTGAGCTACGCTTGGTGTGGAACACAAAAGTAACAGATCCAAGCTGTCGCCCATTCTCATCCTAAGGCCCAAGAAGGAGTTACGTCTCTCTGCTGTTCTTAGATCCTCTTCATTTTACGCGCACCCTGAGCTACGCTTAGTGTGAAACACAAAAGTAACAGATTCAAGCTGTCGCCACATTATTTTCATAAAATTACATCTTTAGGTTCCCTCAAACTTCCCACATCATGTAAAATGGAGGAATGTCCACATTAAGCTCATCATTGTAAATCTAGATCCGGATTCCCAACTTCAAGAGGGCCTCCTAAATTATTCTTTCTCAAACCATAAAAAAACGGTTAGGCCCTAGTAGATGTAGATCCAGTAAAACAAGATTTTGATCTTTATTTTATTCAGATAGATACATACAAATGAAGATTCAGACAACTGCAAAAAACAATACAATTTGAATCTAAGATTATTGCTCATGATTCTAGGTTAGATTTAGCCTTCCTCTTGCCATATCTACATACTAATATTAATAAAAGTCAAGATTTAATGTCGACTAAAGTTAGTTAATCTGATGGCATTTCATATAGATAATAGAGTCAATATAGATCTAATATTTGTTTAGAAGTAGATCAAGATATTATATACGCTGAGTATGATCTTTATAAATCTGAACTAGATCTAGTTGAGATCTAGATCTGTAGATCTGATATCTAGATCTAGATCCTATCAAATTCAGTACCTAAATCTAGCCACGTAATATTATTAAACTAAAACCTTCTCGGCTGTGAATTACCAGTCCACCAGGTATAATCGTGAGTTATAACCAGATCTAGTTCTGATGATTATCTGTGAGGCTGTAAAACTCAAAGAATGAAATGTTTGTCTAAATCTTGAAATTATATCAGCTCGAAATTTCAAGCCTCCAACGTCTGCTGCTGTAAAGCGGAAGAGAAATAGTTAACGTAATGTGCTTAAAATAAATCCAATGGATATTCCCGATTATTACGTGTAGCAGTTATCCTTACGTAAGTCATGAATATAAGTTTTTATTTCGGGAGGTTTTTCTCTTGCCACATACGATCTCAAATGCATTGTTTTGATATGTCTGTACGTTTAAAACTAAAGCTCTCGAAAAGTCTTAAAATTTGTCTGGCAGTTGTTTTCTTCATCTAACTCTGATCTAGTAATGGTACCAGCGGCAGTAGTAGTAGTAGTAGTAGTAGTAGTAGTAGTAGTAGTAGTAGTAGTAGTAGTAGTAGTAGTAGTAGTAGTAGTAGTAGTAGTAGTAGTAGTAGTAGTAGTAATAGTAGTAGTAGTAGTTATACTAATAGTAGTAGTACTAGTTGTTGCAGTAGCAGTAGTAATAGAAAGAAAGGAGAAATAGAGGGTAACAGAATGTAGCGTAATAGAGAGAAAAAGATGAAAGTAAAGACACAATGACTCGTATAAGGACAGGTGATTAACAAATATCGTTGTTCAATTTTTTTTGTGTGTGTCTTTTTGATAGTACTGGGATTTGTTTGGATTTTCTTCAGTAACTATCTGAGAACGAGACTGTAATATCTCAATAGGACTGTTGATCACAGGGGAGATAACAATGTAATAACAGCAGCGCCATTCTTCCCACCTCTTTGTTTTTCTTTTGTGTATCTTATCTTTAGTAGAGCTCTTCAGAGAAAACATGTTTTTTTGTAGTTTGTTTTGATGTTTAATGAAATGCGGCTGTCTGAAACCTCTCTAAAGGCCTTTGATGTTAATCCTTAAACATTCAGCATTACAGATACCACCACAAAGTTTAGACCAGAACCAGGCTAGAGTCTAAAATAAGGGGAAAAAAAGGGTCCGCTGAGAAAAAAAGGAGAGAGAGAGAGAGAGAGAGAGAGAGAGAGAGAGAGAGAGAGAGAGAGAGAGAGAGAGAGAGAGAGAGAGAGAGAGAGAGAGAGAGAGAGAGAGAGAGAGAGAGAGAGAGAGAGAGAGAGAGAGAGAAGGAAAAAGAGCGTGGTGAATGGTTTTTTTTTTTTTTTTTTTTTTTAATTCTTTTGCAAAATCAAGATTTGTAAACAAAATGCGGATATGGAGCTGAGTCCCTTACTCTGATAACAAAGAAAGTATAATTATTCAGCCGTTGATCTATACCCGTTATTTAATCTAATTTACAAGCAAACACCCATAATTACAGAGACCACCACAAAGATTAGACCAGAACCAGGCTAGAGTCTATAATAATATTTGGGAACACATTCATTCTAATTTGGTAGACAAGAGGCAATTCTCGTACATTCTACTTATTAAATTCACCAACGCTTAAGACCTGTATAATAGATCCTGATTTTGGGTGTCAAATAATCTAGCTTGTTGCTTTGCCAGGAGCTAGATCTAAATCTTAAGGTATTATTTTTTGAGCCAGATAGGATTCGTTTCTGCTTACCTGCAGTAAATGGCTTTAGTTGAATAAAGTTTTTTAATTTTAAAAAAGTTTAACACTATAAAAGAGGTATTTCAATTATTCTTATTTTATGTACTCACTTTGTTTTACTTTGTACCAATTTAAGACCCTTAAAAAAACAAACGACCAGCCGCAGTAATGTTGATCTAGGTACACTAGAACGGACGTTTGCTATGAAAAGGGATTTCGCAGTAAGCGTCCAGAGTTTAGGAACCAGAGTCAGACCTAAAAATAGATTTGGAAAGTCCGGACGTGAATACCCGATCGCTCTCCTGACGTAGGTCTGTGCAAATATTAATCAAGGTATAGAATAAAAAGAGAGTCAGAATCTAAAATAGTTTGCTAAACCGATGGATAGGTGGGAAGATCGGTTTATAAGTATAAATCTATTATATCAATTGATAGACACACACATATATATATATATATTTATAGATATATATATATATATAGAGAGAGAGAGAGAGAGAGAGAGAGAGAGAGAGAGAGAGAGAGAGAGAGAGAGAGAGAGAGAGAGAGAAATAGGAATGCGGGAAAGGAAGAAAGGCAAAAAGAGCAGAAGGTTAAGAGAAAACTTTCGAGGGCTATGGAGTGGAAAAGATATACAGCCAACAGATAGAGAAATAGAGAGATAGTGAAGAAGAGAGAGATAGAGAAGTGATGGAGTTGAAGAAAGATAAAAACAGATAGTGAGAGAGACTCGGAGAGAGAGAGAGAGATAGATAGATAGAGAGAGAGAGAGAGAGAGAGAGAGAGAGAGAGAGAGAGAGAGAGAGAGAGAGAGAAGCGGACAGATAGAATTAAATAATAGTCGTAAAACGGTCCGACTTTTTATTTCTAAAAAAAAATGATAGTCTAGATCCAGTGCTTAGCACAGTTTTATGATTACAGATATAGATTTTACCTACCTAGCCTTTACTGGATTAAACAAGATCATTAGATAGCTTGACTTATTATTTACATTAATTTTTTTTAAATTTTACACGGAAGAGACACAACATCACAAGGAAATCCTCACCTCGGTATAGCAAGTGGAAGTTCTGAAGTCAAACTGACAGCAAAACATCTATCTTCGTCACGGGACTGATGAAGTAAGTCCCTAAAAATAGACCTGGAAAACCCCAATCTATGGATTCCTCGGGATGATTTAGGATCTGGGAGTTTCCAAAATGACGCTTTTTTTTTTTTATAGATTTATGGCTATCCATATGATAGAGAGACAGAGAGAGAGAGAGAGAGAGAGAGAGAGAGAGAGAGCGGACGGAGAGATAGAGAAATAGAGAGAAAGTTAGAGAGACAGAGAGAGAGAGAAGGTAAAGCAGAGATAGATAAAGAGAGAGAAAGATATAGGCCTACAAAGAGAGATGGACAGAGAGAGAGAGGCAGAGATATACAGAGAGAGAAAGAAAGGGGGAGAGATAGAGAAAGAGAGAGAAAGATAGAGAGACAGAGAGAGGAGGGCAGAGATAGAGAAAGAGAGAGAAAGACAAAAAAAATAAATATATATATATATATATATATATATATATATATATATAGGGAGAGAGAGAGAGAGAGGGCGAGAGAGAGAAATAGAGAGAAAGATAGGGGGACAGAAGAGAGGAGGTGGGGCAAAGATAGAGAAAGAGAGAGAAAGATATACAAAGAGAGCTTTAGAGAGATAGACAGAGAGAGAGAGTCAGAGAGAGGCAGGGAGATTCAGAGAGAGACAGAGAGAGAAAGAAAGGGGGAGAGATAGAGAAAGAGAGAGAAAGATAGAGAGACAGAGAGAGGGGGCAGAGATAGAGAAAGAGAGAGAAAGAGAAATATATATATATATATATATACAGAGAGAGAGAGAGAGAGAGAAATAGAGAGAAAGATAGAGAAACAGAAGAGAGGGGGTGGGGCAAAGATAGAGAACGAGAGAGAAAGAGAGACAGAGTGAGAGAGAGAGAGAGAGAGAGAGAGCGAGAGAGAGAGAGAGAGATAGAGTGAGAGAGAGATAAATCCAAGAAGAAAAGCAAAAACAAAAAGGGAGTGGGAAAGGATACAAAGGCATTTGCTTTTATTCTTTATGTTGCATTAAACAAAAGTAGATGATAAATTTGCTCTTTGAAATGTTTTTTTTTTCACTTATTCTTTTTTTTTTTCTTCTATTTACCTCAAATAAAATTTCAATTTTCTTGATGTTGCTGTGTATAAATCTTTCATTCCTAGTTTTTAAAGTGTCTGAACTTAGTGTACAATCAGAAAAGATATTCTTCAACACTTCTGCGGTGAAACGGTATCGATCAGCCATCTGGAAGTGTTGTTTCTGATCAAGTTTTTTTTCTTTTCATTCGCCGCTCTCTAAAACTACCAAGACTACGTATTTCGTCTTTGGACCGATAATTTTTTAAAATATTTCTTGTGCCCTTTTTTACTTACTTACATTAGTTTTTGTCCGCGTATTTTCTCATATACATTCATCTTTGAAAGACACCCATCCTTTCACAATAATGACACTTGGCATTCAAGACGAGCAGGTCTGTTAAACCTTTGGCGTAGCGACATTTGATTTGCGAGGTCTCATGGTTAAAGAGAGCTTCTCTTTTAACCTTTTCACATCGCGCGAGACCAAGCAGATTTATTCCCGAGGAAAGCACTGGCTAGAGGGTCAATTTTCCCTGTAAACGCACTGTTTTATGTACTTTTTGAAAATTTGTAAAAAATCAGCTATTAGATCTACTGAGCTAAAAGAGGTATCAATAGAAAGATAATTTTGAGTACAAGCATACAAAAGTAATTTCATTCATACACACACACACACTCTTACTGTTTCCATAGCAACAAAAACAAGATGGCCGAAAAGCCAAAACAAAAAACAATTAAGTTGTAAAAAATATCTATTTCTCTAACATCTGTCTCATCTTCCCTATCATCTTCTAACATCTCTCCATCGCTATTTCCTTCCTCGTCTGAGCCTGGGGTGTAGAAAGATTCAATAATCTCTTGACGAGAAAACAGTCTAGGTCTAGCATTCGCCATGATTGTTCTCTCCAGACGTGACCGATCGGCGAAGCTAGATCTAGATCTAGTCATGGAGCGATTCGGAAAAAGTTAAAAAAAATAAATGAATACAAGATCCTGCCTATAAATTTTGTTATTTTCTCCAAAGAAAAAAGGATGAAAAACATTGTAAAGAAGTTTAACGCCTAAAATCGAAAAAACAAGTACGCCAACGTTTACGAAACTGTGGGAGTACCGGGGTAAGCGCTACGGTACAAAGCGGTGCAAGTGCCAGCGCTTACCTGGGTAGCGCAGCGTCTTGATCGGTTGTAAAATGGGGCGCTACACGGGGTAGCGGCGTGATGTCAAAAGGTTAAGATTGGTTGAGTGAACTGAGTTAGGCGAGTTCATCTCATTGGATTGTCAATATTTTAATACTGACTTGCAAAGGGGTGTTCAGGGTAGATCTACGTAATTAAAATAGATAGCGATCAGATTTTAAAACATTAAAATGTTATTAAAACATAAAGTATCCATTCTATTTCTAATAATTTGGGAGCAATTTAGAAACATGACTTTTTTTTCAACATTTTTACTCCAAGCGCTTAGCGTAGTATTCTGACTTAACTTATACCCCCTATAGTATTCAGTTTAAAATAATCCACTAGCAAGTCTACATTATGGCAACTGTTATCCGCTTTCAAAACAAATAGATTGTTTTCTTTTAAATTTAAGAAAAAATAAATAGCGGCACATTTGCAGTTGCCTGTAGACCTTTATACCTAGTAATAATTTCTTAACCATGCTTTTTGCATGAAGATTACATCTTATCTTAGACCTGGATGTTTTCCGTCAATTGCCTGATTTCCGGCAATCTTAAAATTTTCCTCATTCAATACTCAAAAGAGTCAAGTTTGGTGCGAGTCAGCTGCCAGCTTATCGCCGAGTCGGAATTCCGCCTTACTTGCTATTTACGAATCCCGGCAACCAAAGCCGACTTTCCGGCAATGATTGCCTGAACTTTCCGTAACAACGCGAAGTACGAAAATGACGACTGCTTGCTCGGCGATCCCAAGACCTTGTTTACAAAAAAATTGAAAGGGTTGCAAAGAACTTGGAAAGTTGATCGTTCTCTCTCTCTCTCAAACGATCTAGGTAAACGAATCCGAGTCGAGTTTAGAACAAAGACGTCTAAGAAAAGTCAATTGAGATTTTTAAAGTCAATGTTGATATCAAATGTAGTACCAGAGCCAGTTTTGTTTTCCAAAGTTAGCGTGTTGTTTTAACTTTCGGAAACATGAGGTTGGGTAATCCTTACGATCTCATTACCTGTGCAGTCCGCTGTGGCCATGATTTTTTTCGCTATCTATGGCAGTGTTTTGAAACGAAGCTTAGGGCTTTAAAGTCTCAATGAACTCAATGATTTCTAATATGGCAATGCAGGTCTAGATTTAGTTTCTACAGCGCTAAAATGAAATTCTGGATATAGATCTAACTCCAGATTCATGAAGATCGATGATGAATAGATCTAGGCCTATCAATAAGAACGTCTAGAGACTAGATTTAGTCAAGATCTAGAATCTAGATCTATCTAGATCTATCTAAATTAGAATTCTACTCTATAAATAATTTTATAGATCCAGATCTAATAAAAGCATCAAAATAGGATATCTACATCTATAAGCTCTAGATTTTTGAAAATACAATGTTAAGAATATCTTAGAATCTCTAGATCTAGCACGAGCGTAGGTTATACACAATACTGATTTCATCATAGCTGAACAGTCATTGAACGGACAGCTGACCTGAAAGCAATAGAGAATGGAATTAAGAACAAGTTTCGATGGCAATGGTTGGAAGAAAAAGACTGCAATGGAGATTACCTCTCGGATTTTGTAAGAAAATGTACCAGGAATAGGTATGACAGGTTAAGTTATTGGTGGTGATCCAAATCTTAATGTTAATTGTTGTTAATATAAACTGATAGAATTGAAGGAAAAAGTGTCAGGAGACAGGGTTTTTTATATTAGTTTTGATGAAAATCCTTCCCTGGACCAGTGTGTTTCAAAATTTTCAGGCAATTGTATTTAGTCTTGCATCCAGGTCTGTTATCTACATAGCTAGCTTATATTTAATTGGTGGTTTCTAACTATTCATGTGAGCTAGATCTAGGTCTGTTATCTACATAGCTAGCTTATATTTAATTGGTGGTTTCTAACTATTCATGTGAGCTAGATCTAGGTCTGTTATCTACATAGCTAGCTTATATTTAATTGGTGGTTTCTAACTATTCATGTGAGCTAGATCTAGGCCTGTTATCTACATAGCTAGCTTATATTTAATTGGTGGTTTCTAACTATTCATGTGAGCTAGATCTAGGTCTGTTATCTACATAGCTAGCTTATATTTAATTGGTGGTTTATAACTATTCATGTGAGCTAGATCTAGGTCTGTTATCTACATAGCTAGCTTATATTTAATTGGTGGTTTCTAACTATTCATGTGAGCTAGATCTAGGCCTGTTATCTACATAGCTAGCTTATATTTAATTGGTGGTTTCTAACTATTCATGTGAGCTAGATCTAGCTCTTGCTTTTGCTCTTGACCGCACGGGGAGGTTGGGCTCTGATCTGACAAATCCTGTTAAATGTAAAGTGAGTGTTCTATATGCCTGATTCAGTAACCAGGTACAATATTGAACTCAAAATAACTAACTCGCTGAGGCTGGGGTGATTTCATGAGGAATCACGCCATTGTTACAATTCTAATAAGGTATACGTAACAAGTCTTACGAAAGTAGGAAGTTGAAGGATAAGAATTAGAAACACTCAATGAACATTGTATGATCTCTCTGTATCTGACCTGAGCCGCTGTGAATTTTCATTTTTCTTTATTTTTCTATCTTTTTTTTAAACATCCTCAATATGGATTGATAAAGAAGCTCCTGTTGAAAATTATGGATGCCCTGATTGCAAAAATAATCGCATCATCATTCAGGTGTGCAAGGATGGCTCTAAACTACCGTTACCTGCTGGGGTTTGGGTTGCAAATAATGCCACTTATTTCTGTATAGCAAGTGTAAAATGGAAGAAAATTTATGCCATCAACATAATTTATGCATAACCTTACCATGTTGATTCCAACAAATTTAGAAACAAAACAAAAATGCAATTTAACCACCTTGGTTGACACTTATGATAAGATTATTTTGGAGGTGGTAATTTCCGAAATTACAAAAAAGGATTAAGTGGTAATTTATGCTAATTTATTCATAAATTAACTAATGCTTATGAATGCTATAGTTATTTTTTTTTTAAACAAGTAGGAAACTAAATGACACATTACACTTCTGCCTGCAAAATTTTATGGAAACATCTCAGTTAATATAGGATTTTTATGAGGGTGGCTTTACGTTTTAAATAAAGGAACGGGAGTTTGGATCAGAGGATAATTTATGCTAAGTTATGCAAAAATTAACCCTCAGAAACAAAACTTTCATAACTATCTCTGACAAATTAGGATTATATATAAAAAATACACTTGTATTTCAAAGTTCATGGAAATATATTGCTAAATAAAGAAATTAGGGGGTTTTAACTTTCCCTCACAACAAGAGACAAAGCACTGAAGAGTTCCATACACATTTTTGGAAAACTTAAATGCTCATAACTTTTTTTTTGAAGGCCGATTCTCAAAATTGAAAAAAAATCGGAGTAACTTTTATAACTTCCAATAATTAGTAGGTAAATATTACAGCTTTGAACTTTTGGATTGGCATTGCTACATAATATAGAATTACAAATTGAAATAAAGTCGTGTAAAATAAGGCAGATTATTGTGATGGTGTGGTCATCACACAATATTGTTTGTACAAAAGCTGCGTAATTGAAAGAATAACAGTAGCTATTTATACAACTCAGAAATAAATAGTAGTTATTTGTAGAACACAAAAAAAATCCATAGTTTAGTATTATTTTTTTATGCTGGATTTAGACTTTTCAATTTACTCTTTTCAAAATGTAGACAGTTTCCAGTAAAGTTATAGATAATCTAAACTTTTCTTACATTTTATTATCCTCAAATGCAGAAACTGAGTTTTTAAAACTGAGGAGGCCTACTCACTTCACATAATTAATACGGATCTGAATGGATGCGTTTGTAAAAACATCAAGAAGCATGCAAAATTTTTTTTGTTCATTTTGGTCAACTCCATGTTTAACATTTTTCCTACTGACGTAAAGAATAAAATAGTGATCATAATCTTCCGCGATATCCGCGATTTTCACTCCTCCTTGCTTTTTTTCTATTTTTTCCTTCTTTTCAGCGATTGTCTTGCTTGCAGAATTTTTTCTCCATCTATCGACAATATGATGCAGCGGTCGACCCAACCCATATTCGATAGTCAAATTTCTCGACACTTCCGTCATTGACATTTCCGAAAGTGCTGGAAACTGCAATGCTAGTGTGGGTCTTCATTTAGCGATTGCGCGTCGTGTAAGCCTTTGTTTAGCCTCTTCAGTCTTCGCCTTGCTAGATTAGTGCTGTTTTCAACTGCCTCTGACCTGATCTATCTATATATTTATCTAGTCTAGAATCTAGAGATTTCTTGTCCGTGCTAAATCTACATGGAGATATCTAGAGCATTCATAATTTTATCATGAAGGAGCTCACAAAATCAGACGTTGTGAGAATAAAAGGCTTAGATTAAAAAATCAAAAACAAATTTAGATTCATGTGGTTAGAGGATAGTTTAACCATCAAATCTAAGAGAGGTGACAGTGTAACAATTTGTGTTGGTGATTCAATTGTTAAAGTGGACACTCCAGGTAAAGTTTTGTGCAAATACTGTAATGGTGTAATTAACTATGGCAGTAAAGGTCGTGTTGCTATCATAGATCACCTTAAATCTGGAAAACATGCCAGTGAGGTTGATCACAGGCAATCTAATTACACCTTTGGGGCCCAGCTTTCCCAGAAAAATGTTGCTCCTGCTCTTTTTTCCCTGTTTAAGCCACCTCCACCACCACCCAAACAGCTCAATCCTGCTAAAGATCTCGATCATCCTCCTGCCCCCAAACTCATCCCCCTTGTTGATCACACTGCAAATATGGAAAGCATGATACTCTCCTTCATGGCTGAGAATAACCTGTCGTTCACACTGGCTCCAAAACTTGTTGAACTCTTGATAGAATGTGCAGCAGATCCAAAAGTCCTCTCTAGTGTTTCTCTCACCCCATGCTCAGCTGCCTATAAACTTACATATGGTGTTTCTCTCACCCCATGCTCAGCTGCCTATAAACTTACATATGGTGTTTCTGACTTTTTAAAATCAGGAATTATTGAATCAATGCGTATCTTTTTTTGTTAAATATTGATGAAGCCACCACTGCCAACAGTAACAAGAAAGTGCTTTTGATCCTAGTTAGCTACTTTAATCTCCCAAAAAAGAAAATTGTTTTTCTGCATTCAAAGATATGTTAATTGCAACATTTTAAAGAATGTTAATCATGCTTCCCTTTTATTAAATAATGTGTGTGGTAGAATCTCGCGAGATTTCTATCGCGAGTTTGGCAACTCTTACAGTGTATTTTCCTCCTTTTTGACATTTCCTCATTATGAACACTGAATACTCGATTGAATGAGCTGGGTTGACTAGTATCTTGAATTCTTTACAATATCTCACCATAGCCTTCACTCTCACTGCATTATTTGTACTCCAGAAGTTTGCTCTGAATGGTAAATCTGGTATTTTGTAGAGCATTTCCTTTGAGATCTGTAGGGAATTTCCTCTTGCATCCCTGAGCAGCGCTACTGTAGTGGATGAGTTAGGGGTCTTACCTTTTTCTGCTCTGATCTGCCCTGTCTGAAGGTAACCAATTGGTTAGGCAAAACAGACAAAAAAAATTCCTTTTGTAAAGGAGCTCTACCAATCAATCAATCAATCTATTAGTCTTTGCAAAAATTAAATGAAAGATCACTTTTCAAGAATTTCAATGTATCAATTTATCCTTACTCATTTGATCTTCCCAGGCATATAAGGAGACACTTTGAGGAAAGAAGTACGTGTGGTTCATAATTGTTTGGTAACCAGAAAACTGGTATTGCCACTTAAGGTTCCCTTCATCACTGTCTACCATACTGCACCAGGAGCCAAGATTGACAGAGGTTGGCATGGTAGTAAGTAGAGTGGATGGGGTGGGATTTTGGAAGATTGAATTTAGGCATTAGACAATTTCTAAATATGTAATTTCAGAGTTCAGTATTGAAGGTTCTTCCAGTCCCTTGAGTTTTCCAAGAATTTTAGTAACAAATTTAGGCGTGCTAAGTGACAGAGAAGACAGTTCAAATATCATAGAAGCGCGTAGGTTGGCATGCTAGGCTGAAAGTTCAGGAAAAGTATTGAGAGCATAATACTGCGTTAGGATAAATATTTTTTTTGCCTAGCAAAGACAATAGGAATTGTGTTTATCCATCTCATTTGGAAAATGGGGGATTGAGGCTCTTTACTGTAAATGTGTCATATTAGTCTTGCCTGGGTTTTTCTCATAAATCAGCTTCTTCATAAATTATCACCAAAGCTCTGAGTCATCAATTCCCTCAGATAATCCTAAAAAAAGATGACTCTGCTATATAGCAGAACTTTTCCTTCCTCCTCCTCTCTTTCTCTCTAGGTAAACCCTCCCTATTTCACCCATACTTTTGTCCTCCAGACTGCCCAGCAGTTCACTGAGCCCCTAGATAGGATGCTCAACACGCCTGACACCAGTCTCATCACATCACAGCGTACCCCGAGGACCCTGTGGCCTATGATGCTGTCTGGGTTATGGTCTTTGCCTTCCCAAATGCAGCTGCCAAGTATGTATGAAGAGGAAAAGGTACTTAGGTTTTCATTGCAGAGAATGCATCACTTGTAAAAAAAAATACATCTGTATACATTTATGGTGTCACCAGTCTTATGATTATCAGCCTTGCTCTGTCATCTCCAACATCAACATCATCAATGTCTTCTTTCTCTTCCTTTTCTTTATCAGGATCATGACATTTTCATGAATTCTTTTGAATGTCTCCAATATTGTCACAAAATAAGTCTTTATTTTGGATTGAAACTCAATTATTTTTCTTCATAGAAACCTTACTTTAGCATTTACTGCCCACAAAATGTTTGTCATACTTGAGCTAGCCAATACCTAGAATTTTCTACAAATTGCAGTAATTTTTCAAGCCAAGGTGTAAAGGCTTTACAAGCTGTGATGTGCTGTACATAGACAGAAGTAAAACATAATAGAATACTTTACTTTACAGTATAACTGTCTTATTTGTCAATGCTCAGCCCACTTTAGAAGCTTAATCTTGAAAGTATGTAATTCAATACAATAACCTAAAGTAATTTGCACACAAAAGTAGAAACAAAGCATGGAACTGAGGACAGAAAAAAAATCTTTAAGAAAAGATATATTTTACACTCTGATAGAACTGTAAAAAATTCAAATTTCAACCTCAGAGTTTTCGTATGGATGTTTCAAATCGTATAACAAAGATGATTCCTTGCAACGCTCAAATTTAAAAGGTTTAAAGTTATTAAGGGAAATAAAATGGAAATTATCCATAACTATGCTCATCTATCCAACAAATATGACAGGGAGTGATTCTAACACAAGCTACCATAAACATGTTGTATTGGACATTTCATTAGGTACTATTAACACAAACCCTTTTTTAGAACTCAAGAAACAGTGTTAATTATTCTGGCACCAGAATAGAAAAATATGCTAGCAAAAGAAACTTTACGTAATTTTCGATTTTATGTAAACTTCGAAAAACAAAAGAAAAAATAATAAATAAATAAAATAAAAGTACAACACTGACACTTGTTGTTTTTTCAACCAAAACAGATTGGAGGAAAGAGAGACGAAGCTTGAAGACTTTGAAAAGATAACCAATGCCATGTATTGCGCTATGGATTCTACAAAATTGCTGCGAATATGCAAAATGTGGCTTTCATGCCTAAAGGAGACCACATTGCTTGGACTCATGTGGAACAATCAACCAGTAAGTCCATTTTTTTTTGCAGAGGTTTTGACATTTTTATGCTCAGTTCTAGCATATGAAAATTTTGTCTGTCTTTGAATAATCTTTGAACAATCTTTCTTTTTTTTATAAAATATTTTATGAAAATATTTACGTGTCTATGTATAGTATGTAGATCTTATATCTCACCGGCATGTCTTGATATATCAACATATTTCAATTTTTTGGACCTTGCATGATTTTCCACTTTGCTTTTGAATAGATGATAGACTGTACTGATACAAACAGTTTTACTTAACAGTTTAGAAAAAATTCCTTGTCTACTGCAGTTTCAAACTCAAATGATCCATGCTGTGCTGATCCCAATACCTTCTAATGGACAGGCTCTATCAACATGATCCATGCTGTGCTGATCCCAATACCTTCTAATGGACAGGCTCTATCAACATGATCCATGCTGTGCTGATCCCAATACCTTCTAATGGACAGGCTCTATCAACATGATCCATGCTGTGCTGATCCCAATACCTTCTAATGGACAGGCTCTATCAACATGATCCATGCTGTGCTGATCCCAATACCTTCTAATGGACAGGCTCTATCAACATGATCCATGCTGTGCTGATCCCAATACCTTCTAATAGACAGGCTCTATCAACATGATCCATGCTGTGCTGATCCCAATACCTTCTAATGGACAGGCTCTATCAACATGATCCATGCTGTGCTGATCCCAATACCTTCTAATGGACAGGCTCTATCAACATGATCCATGCTGTGCTGATCCCAATACCTTCTAATGGACAGGCTCTATCAACATGATCCATGCTGTGCTGATCCCAATACCTTCTAATGGACAGGCTCTATCAACATGATCTGTGCTGTGCTGATCCCAATACCTTCTAATGGACAGGCTCTATCAACATGATCCATGCTGTGCTGATCCCAATACCTTCTAATGGACAGGCTCTATCAACATGATCCATGCTGTGCTGATCCCAATACCTTCTAATGGACAGGCTCTATCAACATGATCCATGCTGTGCTGATCCCAATACCTTCTAATGGACAGGCTCTATCAACATGATCCATGCTGTGCTGATCCCAATACCTTCTAATGGACAGGCTCTATCAACATGATCCATGCTGTGCTGATCCCAATACCTTCTAATGGACAGGCTCTATCAACATGATCCATGCTGTGCTGATCCCAATACCTTCTAATGGACAGGCTCTATCAACATGATCTGTGCTGTGCTGATCCCAATACCTTCTAATGGACAGGCTCTATCAACATGATCCATGCTGTGCTGATCCCAATACCTTCTAATGGACAGGCTCTATCAACATGATCCATGCTGTGCTGATCCCAATACCTTCTAATGGACAGGCTCTATCAACATGATCCATGCTGTGCTGATCCCAATACCTTCTAATAGACAGGCTCTATCAACATGATCCATGCTGTGCTGATCCCAATACCTTCTAATGGACAGGCTCTATCAACATGCTGTGCTGATCCAAATACCTTCTAATGGACAGGCTCTATCAACATGATCTGTGCTGTGCTGATCCCAATACCTTCTAATGGACAGGCTCTATCAACATGATCCATGCTGTGCTGATCCCAATACCTTCTAATGGACAGGCTCTATCAACATGATCCATGCTGTGCTGATCCCAATACCTTCTAATGGACAGGCTCTATCAACATGATCCATGCTGTGCTGATCCCAATACCTTCTAATGGACAGGCTCTATCAACATGATCCATGCTGTGCTGATCCCAATACCTTCTAATGGACAGGCTCTATCAACATGATCCATGCTGTGCTGATCCCAATACCTTCTAATGGACAGGCTCTATCAACATGATCCATGCTGTGCTGATCCCAATACCTTCTAATGGACAGGCTCTATCAACATGATCTGTGCTGTGCTGATCCCAATACCTTCTAATGGACAGGCTCTATCAACATGATCCATGCTGTGCTGATCCCAATACCTTCTAATGGACAGGCTCTATCAACATGATCCATGCTGTGCTGATCCCAATACCTTCTAATGGACAGGCTCTATCAACATGATCTGTGCTGTGCTGATCCCAATACCTTCTAATAGACAGGCTCTATCAACATGATCCATGCTGTGCTGATCCCAATACCTTCTAATGGACAGGCTCTATCAACATGATCCATGCTGTGCTGATCCCAATACCTTCTAATGGACAGGCTCTATCAACATGATCCATGCTGTGCTGATCCCAATACCTTCTAATGGACAGGCTCTATCAACATGATCCATGCTGTGCTGATCCCAATACCTTCTAATGGACAGGCTCTATCAACATGATCCATGCTGTGCTGATCCCAATACCTTCTAATGGACAGGCTCTATCAACATGATCCATGCTGTGCTGATCCCAATACCTTCTAATGGACAGGCTCTATCAACATGATCTGTGCTGTGCTGATCCCAATACCTTCTAATGGACAGGCTCTATCAACATGATCCATGCTGTGCTGATCCCAATACCTTCTAATGGACAGGCTCTATCAACATGATCCATGCTGTGCTGATCCCAATACCTTCTAATGGACAGGCTCTATCAACATGATCCATGCTGTGCTGATCCCAATACCTTCTAATAGACAGACTCTATCAACATGATCCATGCTGTGCTGATCCCAATACCTTCTAATGGACAGGCTCTATCAACATGATCTGTGCTGTGCTGATCCCAATACCTTCTAATAGACAGACTCTATCAGAATAATCCATGCTGTGCTGATCCCAATACCTTCTAAGGGACAGGCTCTATCAACATGATCCATGCTGTGCTGATCCCAATACCTTCTAATGGACAGGCTCTATCAACATGATCCATGCTGTGCTGATCCCAATACCTTCTAATGGACAGGCTCTATCAACATGATCCATGCTGTGCTGATCCCAATACCTTCTAATGGACAGGCTCTATCAACATGATCCATGCTGTGCTGATCCCAATACCTTCTAATGGACAGGCTCTATCAACATGATCCATGCTGTGCTGATCCCAATACCTTCTAATGGACAGGCTCTATCAACATGATCTGTGCTGTGCTGATCCCAATACCTTCTAATGGACAGGCTCTATCAACATGATCCATGCTGTGCTGATCCCAATACCTTCTAATGGACAGGCTCTATCAACATGATCCATGCTGTGCTGATCCCAATACCTTCTAATGGACAGGCTCTATCAACATGATCCATGCTGTGCTGATCCCAATACCTTCTAATGGACAGGCTCTATCAACATGATCTGTGCTGTGCTGAACCCAATACCTTCTAATGGACAGGCTCTATCAACATGATCTGTGCTGTGCTGATCCCAATACCTTCTTATGGAATGCCTCTATCAACATGATCCTCGCTGTGCTGATCCCAATACCTTCTAAGTGACAGGCTCTATCAACATGATCTGTGCTTTGCTGATCCCAATACCTTCTTATGGAATGCCTCTATCAACATGATCCATGCTGTGCTGATCCCAATACCATCTAATTGACAGACTCTATCAGAATAATCCATGCTGTGCTGATCCCAATACCTTCTAATGGACAGGCTCTATCAACATGATCTGTGCTGTGCTGATCCCAATACCTTCTAATGGACAGGCTCTATCAACATGATCTGTGCTGTGCTGATCCCAATACCTTCTAATGGACAGGCTCTATCAACATGATCTGTGCTGTGCTGATCCCAATACCTTCTAATGGACAGGCTCTATCAACATGATCCATGCTGTGCTGATCCCAATACCTTCTAATGGACAGGCTCTATCAACATGATCCATGCTGTGCTGATCCCAATACCTTCTAATGGACAGGCTCTATCAACATGATCCATGCTGTGCTGATCCCAATACCTTCTAATGGACAGGCTCTATCAACATGATCCATGCTGTGCTGATCCCAATACCTTCTAATGGACAGGCTCTATCAACATGATCCATGCTGTGCTGATCCCAATACCTTCTAATGGACAAGCTCTATCAACATGATCCATGCTGTGCTGATCCCAATACCTTCTAATGGACAGGCTCTATCAACATGATCCATGCTGTGCTGATCCCAATACCTTCTAATGGACAGGCTCTATCAACATGATCTGTGCTGTGCTGATCCCAATACCTTCTAATGGACAGGCTCTATCAACATGATCCATGCTGTGCTGATCCCAATACCTTCTAATGGACAGGCTCTATCAACATGATCCATGTTGTGCTGATCCCAATACCTTCTAATGGACAGGCTCTATCAACATGATCCATGTTGTGCTGATCCCAATACCTTCTAATCGAAAGACTCCATCAGAATAATCCATGCTGTGCTGATCCCAATACCTTCTAAGGGACAGGCTCTATCAACATGATCCATGCTGTGCTGATCCCAATACCATCTAATGGATAGGCTCTATCAACATGATCTGTGCTTTGCCGATCCCAATACCTTCTAATGGACAGACTATATCAACATGATCCATGCTGTGCTGATCCCAATACCTTCTAATGGACAGGCTCTATCAACATGATCCATGCTGTGCTGATCCCAATACCTTCTAATAGACAGGCTCTATCAACATGATCTGTGCTGTGCTGATCCCAATACCTTCTAATGGACAGGCTCTATCAACATGATCTGTGCTGTGCTGATCCCAATACCTTCTAATGGACAGGCTCTATCAACATGATCTGTGCTGTGCTGATCCCAATACCTTCTAATAGACAGGCTCTATCAACATGATCTATGCTGTGCTGATCCCAATACCATCTAATGGACAGACTCTATCAACATGATCTGTGCTGTGCTGATCCCAATACGTTCTAATAGACAGACTCTATCAACATGATCTGTGCTGTGCTGATCACAATACATTCTAATGGACAGGCTCTATAAACATGATCTGTGCTGTGCTGATCCCAATACCTTCTAAGGGACAGGCTCTATCAACATGATCCATGCTCTGCTGATCCCAATACCATCTAATGCACAGGCTCTATCAACATGATCCATGCTGTGCTGATCCCAATACCTTCTAACGGACATGCTCTACCAACATGATCTGTGCTGTGCTGATCCCAATAACTTCTAATGGACAGGCTCTATCAACATGATCATTGCTGTGCCGATCCCAATACCTTCTAATAGACAGACTCTATCAACATGGTCCATGCTGTGCTGATCCCAATACCTTCTAATGGACAGGCTCTATCAGAATGATCCATGCTGTGCTGATCCCAATACCTTCTAAGGAAAAGGCTCTATCAACATGATCCATTCTGTGCTGATCAAAATACCTTCTAATGGACAGGCTCTATCAACATGATTTGTAATGTGCTGATACCAATACCTTCTAATGGACAGGCTGTATCAATATGATCCATGCTGTGCTGATCCCAATACCATCTAATGGACAGACTATATCAACATGATTTGTAATGTGCTGATACCAATACCTTCTAAAAGACAGGCTGTATCAATATGATCCATGCTGTGCTGATCCCAATACCTTCTAATGGACATGCTCTACCAACATGATCTGTGCTGTGCTGATCCCAATACCTTCTAATGGACAGGCTCTATCAACATGATCATTGCTGTGCCGATCCCAATACCTTCTAATAGACAGACTCTATCAACATGGTCCATGCTGTGCTGATCCCAATACCTTCTAAATGGACAGGCTCTATCAATATGGTCCGTGCTGTGCTGATCCCAATACCTTCTAATCGACAGACTCTATCAACATGAACCATTCTCTGCTGATCATAATACCTTCTAATGGACAGGCTCTATCAACATGATCAGTGCTGTGCCCATCCCAATACTATCTAATGGACAGGCTCTATCAGCATAATCTGTGCTGTGCTGATCCCAATACCTTCTAATGGACAGGCTCTATCAATATGATCTGTGCTGTGCTGATCCCAATACCTTCTAATGGACAGGCTCTATCAATATGATCTGTGCTGTGCTGATCCCAATACCTTCTAATGGACAGGCTCTATCAATATGATCTGTGCTGTGCTGATCCCAATACCATCTAATGGACAGACTCTATCAACAGTATCTGTGCTGTGCTTATCCCAATACCTTCTAATGGACAGGCTCTATCAACATGATCATTGCTGTGCCGATCCCAATACCTTCTAATAGACAGACTCTATCAACATGATTCATGCTGTGCTGATCCCAATACTTTCTAATGGACAGGCTCTATCAACATGATCCATGCTGTGCTGATCCCAATACCTTCTAGTAGACAGGCTCTATCAACATGGTCCATGCTGTCCTGATCCCAATATCTTCTAATGGACAGGCTCTATCAACATGATCCATGCTGTTCTGATTCCAATACCTTCTAATGGACAGGCTCTATCAACATGATCTTTGCTGTGCTGATCCCAATACCATCTAATGGACAGACTCTATCAACATAATCTATGCTGTGCTGATCCCAATACCATCTAATTGACAGAATCTATCAACAGTATCTGTGCTGTGCTGATCCCAACATCTTCTAATGGACATCCTCTATCAACATGATCTGTGCTTTGCCGATCCCAATACCTTCTAATAGACAGACTCTATCAGAATAATCTATGCTGTGCTGATCCCAATACCTTCTAATGGACAGGCTCTATCAACATGATCATTGCTGTGCCGATCCCAATACCTTCTACATGATCTGTGCTGTGCTGATCCCAATACCTTCTAATGGACATGATCAACATGTCTGATCCATGCTGTGCTGATCCCAATACCTTCTAATGGACAGGCTCTATCAACATGATCATTGCTGTGCCGATCCCAATACCTTCTAATAGACAGACTCTATCAGAATAATCTATGCTGTGCTGGTCCCAATACCTTCTAATGGACAGGCTCTATCAACATGATCCATGCTGTGCTGATCCCAATACTATCTAATGCACAGGCTCTATCAACATGATCCATGCTGTGCTGATCCCAATACCTTCTAATGGACAGGCTCTATCAACATGATCTGTGCTGTGCTGATCCCAATACCTTCTAATAGACAGACTCTATCAGAATAATCCATGCTGTGCTGATCCCAATACCTTCTAAGGGACAGGCTCTATCAACATGATCTGTGCTGTGCTGATCCCAATACCTTCTAAGGAAAAGGCTCTATCAACATGATCCATTCTGTGCTGATCATAATACCTTCTAATGGACAGGCTCTATCAACATGATCAGTGCTGTGCTCATCCCAATACCTTCTCATGGACAGACTCTATCAACATGATCTGTGCTGTGCTGATCCCAATACCTTCTAATAGACAGGCTCTATCAACATGATCTATGCTGTGCTGATCCCAATACCATCTAATGGACAGACTCTATCAACATGATCTGTGCTGTGCTGATCCCAATACCTTCTAATGGACAGGCTCTATCAACATGATCTGTGCTGTGCTGATCCCAATACCTTCTAATGGACAGGCTCTATCAACATGATCTGTGCTGTGCTGATCCCAATAACTTCTAATGGACAGGGTCTATTACATGATCTGTGCTGTGCCGGTCCCAATACCTTCTAATAGACAGACTCTATCAGAATAATCCTTGCTGTGCTGGTCCCAATACCTTCTAAGGGGCAGGTTCTATCAGAATAATCCATGCTGTGCTGATCCCAATACCATCTAATGTACAGGCTTTATCAACATGTTCCATGCTGTGCTGATCACAATACCTTCTAATGGACAGCTTCTATCAACATAATCTATGCTGTGCTGATCCCAAAACCTTCTAATGGGCAGGCTCTAATAACATGATCCATGCTGTACTGATCCCAATACCTTCTTATGGAATGCCTCTATCAACATGATCTGTAATGTGCTGATACCAATACCTTCTAAAAGACAGGCTGTATCATCATGATCCATGCTGTGCTGATCCCAATACCATCTAATGTACAGGCTTTATCAACATGTTCCATGCTGTGCTGATCACAATACCTTCTAATGGACAGCTTCTATCAACATAATCTATGCTGTGCTGATCCCAAAACCTTCTAATGGGCAGGCTCTAATAACATGATCCATGCTGTACTGATCCCAATACCTTCAAATAGACAGACTCTATCAACATGATTCATGCTCTGCTGATCTCAATACCTTCCAATAGACATACTCTATCAACATGATCCATGCTGTGCTGATCCCAACATCTTCTAATGGACATCCTCTATCAACATGATCTGTGCTTTGCCGATCCCAATACCTTCTAATAGACAGACTGTATAAGAATAATCCATGCTGTGCTGATCCCAATACCTTCTAAGGGACAGCCGCTTTAGCATGAACCATGCTGTGCTGATCCCAATACCATCTAATCGACAGGCTCTATCAACATGATCCATGCTGTGCTGATCCCAATAACTTCTAATGGACAGGCTCTATCAACATGATCTGTGCTGTGCTGATCCCTATACCTTCTAATGGACAGGCTCTATCAACATAATCTATGCTGTGCTGATCCCAAAACCTTCTAATGGGCAGGCTCTAATAACATGATCCATGCTGTACTGATCACAATACCTTCTAATAGACAGACTCTATCAACATGATTCATGCTCTGCTGATCTCAATACCTTCCAATAGACATACTCTATCAACATGATCCATGCTGTGCTGATCCCAATACCTTCTAATAGACAGACTGTATCAGAATAATCCATGCTGTGCTGATCCCAATACCTTCTAATGGACAGGCTCTATCAATATGATCCATGCTGTGCTGATCCCAATACCTTCTAATGGACAGGCTCTATCAACATGATCTGTGCTGTACTGATCCCAATAACTCCTAATGGACAGGCTCTATCAACATGATCCATGCTGTGCTGATCCCAATACCTTCTAATGGACAGGCTCTATCAACATGATCCATGCTGTGCTGATCCCAATACTATCTAATGCATAGGCTCTATCAACATGATCCATGCTGTGCTGCTCCGAATTCCATCTAATGCACAGGCTTTATCAACATGATCCATGCTGTGCTGATCCCAATACCTTTTATTGGACAGGCTCTATCAATATGGTCCGTGCTGTGCTGATCCCAATACCTTCTAATCGACAGACTCTATCAGATTAATCCATGCTGTGCTGATCCCAATACCTTCTAAGGGACAGGCTCTATCAACATGATCTGTGCTGTGCCGATCCTAATACCTTCTAATAGACAGACTCTATCAACATGATCTGTGCTGTGCCGATCCTAATACCTTCTAATAGACAGGCTGTATCAATATGATCCATGCTGTGCTGATCCCAATACCTTCTAATGGACATGCTCTACCAACATGATCTGTGCTGTGCTAATCCCAATACCTTCTAATGGACAGGCTCTATCAACATGATTTGTGCTTTGCCGATCCCAATACCTTCTAATAGACAGACTCTATCAACATGATCTGTGCTGTGCTGATCCCAATACCTTCTAAGGGACAGGCTCTATCAACATGATTCATGCTGTGCTGATCCCAATACCTTCTAATGGACAGGCTCTATCAACATGATCCATGCTGTGCTGATCCCAATACCTTCTAATGGACAGGCTCTATCAACATGATCTGTGCTGTGCTGATCCCAATACCTTCTAATGGACAGGCTCTATCAACATGATCCATGCTGTGCTGATCCCAATACCTTCTAATGGACAGGCTCTATCAACATGATCTGTGCTGTGCTGATCCCAATACCTTCTAATGGACAGGCTCTATCAACATGATCTGTGCTGTGCTGATCCCAATACCTTCTAATGGACAGGCTCTATCAACATGATCTGTGCTGTGCTGATCCCAATACCTTCTAATGGACAGGCTCTATCAACATGATCCATGCTGTGCTGATCCCAATACCTTCTAATGGACAGGCTCTATCAACATGATCTGTGCTGTGCTGATCCCAATACCTTCTAATGGACAGGCTCTATCAACATGATCTGTGCTGTGCTGATCCCAATACCTTCTAATGGACAGGCTCTATCAACATGATCTGTGCTGTGCTGATCCCAATACCTTCTAAGGGACAGGCTCTATCAACATGATCTGTGCTGTGCTGATCCCAATACCTTCTAATAGACAGACTCTATCAGAATAATCCATGCTGTGCTGATCCCAATACCTTCTAAGGAAAAGGCTCTATCAACATGATCCATTCTGTGCTGATCATAATACCTTCTAATGGACAGGCTCTATCAACATGATCAGTGCTGTGCTGATCCCAATACTATCTAATGGACAGGCTCTATCAACATGATCAGTGCTGTGCTCATCCCAATACCTTCTCATGGACAGACTCTATCAACATGATCTGTGCTGTGCTGATCCCAATACCTTCTAATAGACAGGCTCTATCAACATGATCTGTGCTGTGCTGATCCCAATACCTTCTAATGGACAGGCTCTATCAACATGATCCATGCTGTGCTGATCCCAATACCTTCTAATAGACAGGCTCTATCAACATGATCCATGCTGTGCTGATCCCAATACCTTCTAATGGACAGGCTCTATCAACATGATCCATGCTGTGCTGATCCCAATACCTTCTAATGGACAGGCTCTATCAACATGATCTGTGTTCATTACCCCAGACTCTGTTATCAACTTTCATCTGTGATTGGTTCACTGCGTCCAAGTGTTGTGTTTGGCTACAGAGATATCCTGCTAATCTTTGGCATCTTCCTGGCCTATGAGACCTAAAGTGTGGGGCTCAAACAAGTCAATGACTCCAGATTTGTTGGCATGAGCATCTACAATGCTGTGGTGAGGAACCAAAAGGAATTTCTGTCCTTTCGATTTTTATTTCTATTTAACATAACTTAGAAATTAAAGGGCTTTCTTGGAATCCACTAGGTTTTTGACTGCTGAGAAAATATAGAAGTCATCAGTCTTAGTCACAAAAAAACTGCAGTTGTGTAGAAAATCACAAACCAACTAAGCTGATACTTTTTTAAAATTGATCTTCATTGAAGAAATATTGTTTAAAATCTCTCGGTGACTCATTATTTTTTTACAATATTGTCTAGGAAGAGCCATTATTTCTAGTTTTCTTTTACTCAAATCATAAGAAGGCACCAAATTCAAACCTGATCACCAATTTGTGTTGAATAAATTCCAAATTTTCGCCACACAACCATTTTTTTTAAGTATTGGCATTTTCATCAAATATTCCTTGATATGCTTTTCCTGTATTATGTAAGACACATGGGGCTCAACAGAATGTTCAATTCAATTTGCATTGAAATTTTTACCTGATAGAGCTTCAAGAAGTGATAAAAGTATACATTATTATACATTAAGGCTTCTCTTTTTCACCCTAATTTGTTGCAAAACTGAAAGCATTTGATTTTCTACTGAAGGATATTGTGGAAAAATCAGATAATAAACTGGAGCTAATTTTTCCCCTCTCATATTTGCTCATAAGAACAGTCCAATCGTTAATCTTTTTTCAGATAGAGGATCGAGTGAGAGAACCAAATCACAAGCTGCAGGTGGAGGAAAACTTGCATGCATGTAACTTGATCACCACAAGCACGACTCTCTTGACAGGCCCCAGCACCAACGTAACAACATCACCCGCTGCTGATGATGAAGGATGAGTTTTCCACAACGTCCACCACGTCAGGGATCTTTCAGTGGTTGACAGTATCCACCCCAACTGACAGGGGTCGCCTATTAAACATCCAGAGATGAAAGTGGAAAACAAGTCGACAACTGCGGTGGAGTTCCATGGTCTGTCAAGCTCAGGGACATCTCAGGAACAGCCAGACCCTGGTCAGCATATCCAACTAAAAATGGATGGCTGGAAGGTACTGGATAAAGACAAAAATAGCTAAATGAGGATGGGAAAACATAAAACAGAATGAGAAATGAAACATGGATGATAGAGAAAAGATATGGGTGGAGGGAGACGGATAAAGGATACTGCTAAAGAAGGGAGGATTGAGTAGATAGAGAGCTAAGGATGGTAAATTTTTAGATGGGAGGTGAGGGATGGAGAATGCAGGAATAACATTTTTAACAATATTCTACAGATTTTAATCTTGGTCTTGAATTATTTCACGCAATTCGAGATATCTTTTATTATTTCCTTATTGATTAAAATGCCCAATACCGAGCAATTTTTTTATGTGGTAAATATTGTTTTGATGTAAACTTCAGTTTTTATTTAATATTTAAATTTTTTTTTTTTTTTGATGATAAAGTTTAAAAAACATGAATGATTCGTTATATAAAACAAATAGCTTCTTTTATATCAATATTGGTTTATTTTTTTTTCACAATTAACCTTAATATTTGTTATATTGAATTGCCATTTTAGTAGGTGCCTGTATCGAGAGAGAGAGAGAGAGAGAGAGAGAGAGAGATTTTAACAAAAGACTATGACTACAAGAACATGCTCCTTTTTAACTGGTTCCCCTCACGAAATTTCTTTGCCAGGCAACAATCTGTATTATTTTATTGTTTTACTAAAAAAGAGGTCACGTCAACCCATTAGAAAAGTAAACCCCTTGATAGCAAATTTGTACGCCGGAATTTCGATTAACCATGTAGGAGTTTGAATGATAACGAAGTTATCAAAGGGTAATAACAGTCAAATACTACTTTCGTTCTTATAGAGATATATATTTCTTCTCTTGATAAAGTCAAAATTTTTTATTAGTTTGTTGCTTGTTTAGTTGTTTAATTTTTTTTTTTGTTGTTTTTGTTCTGTTTTGTTTGTTCTTTTTTTTCATTATTTGTTTTGTCACAATTCTATTACAGCTGCAAGGTTTATCTCAGCAGTAAAAATACAATAAGGCCAATCTTTGAATCAAATTGTCAAATATCCATGGATCAGGGATTAGTGAGATGTTAATAATAATTGTAAAAATAGTAGTAAAAATATCAATCCTAAAGTTAACAAATATTGCCATGGCTTTGATTATTTTGCTTCCAAAGCATTTCATGTTGTATGTTATTCATTAAGTCATGCTAAAGACTCTGTTTTCCTTTTATACTGTACTGTAAACTTTTAATGTAAATATGTTGCAAGGATTATGTTTGTTATTAAAGAATTGGAATCTTATTTTTTCCTTTTGCTTTAGTTCAATCTAAATTTTAAAGTGGATGAAAGGCTGAGTGGTTTATTGCTGCTGCTACAATGATATGCTGTAAACACATTGATCTGGGACCAAAGTCCTGAGCAAAATGGCAAACGTGATTGCTGGAAGTTTTATGAAGTGAATTCGGATCCAAACACATGATAACGCTTGTCAGAATATCTTTCTTTTAAAATTGCAACAATTCCATCACTTTTTCATGTCATGCAGTTTTGCAATCAAAAGCTAAACAGTTTAAGTTAAACGAGAAACTTTTTATGAGAACTCGTGGAAATAGTTCAAAGAATGACTTGAATCAACTTAAGATGTTCCTTGCTTGAAGAAGTAATTCCTTGTCAGAATGGGTAAACTTGCAAGTGACAAAATAATAAATCGAAAGTTATATTGTACAGTTAATGAAAATGTTGTACTAATTTTTCTTTTACTCGGCTATATGAATCAGACAAAAAATGGTGGGACAAAAAGTACATTGAAATATCTGTATGAAACAGTCTTGCACTTTTGTCGTGTCTTGGCCGGTAGTTATAGACATAAAACAACTCTCCGACGATTATATTAGTGCATGTGATTAGATAAAAAAAAGTTTTGTTACACTTTCATAAAAAAGTGTTCGAAATCCTAACAAAGTTAAGCTATCACTTGAATCAGAGTAATAGCCTTGCTATCAAATCCAACACGGAAGAGCCTCGTTGGGCATTCAACAACTTTGTCTCTCTATTTCTCTTTCTCCCTGTATTTTTACCTTCAACCCTCTTTGTTTCTGTCTCTCTCTGTATCTTCCATGCCTCACTTCCCTCTGTCTATGACACTGTATAACTGATTCTTTCCCTTAATGTGTTTCACTTTTTTTCTTCTCTCTCTCTCTCTCTCTCTCTCTCTCTCTCTCTCTCTCTCTCTCTCTCTGTTCTGAACCTTTCACTTTCTGTCTGTCTGCCTCTCTCTCTCTCTCTCTCTCTCTCTCTCTCTTTTTATATATATATATATATATATATATATATATATATATATATATATATATAACTATCTTTCTATGCCTCTCCCTCTCTCTTTCTCTCTCTTTCTCTCTCTCTCTCTCTCTCTCTCTCTCTCTCTTTCTCCTTCTTTGCTTCTTTCCCTACACCTTCGATACATGCAGTTTATCTTTTGGTCTATGTCTTTATCAGTTTATTACTAAAAATTTCTCTCTATGTGTCGCTATTTATTTAAAAAAAATAGCCTTTTAAAAATAGAAATTTATGAACAAAATTGTGAGAATATGCGTCGCAGGTAAACCACTTGAAGATAGTGTGTCAATGTTTATTTATGTGGATCAGGAGAGAGTGAATTTTGCTTGGCAAGGCAACCGCCAGGAACTGGCTCCAAGCCCTAACGGTGTTAAGGCCCGTAAAACGGTCAAGGTCCACATACTATGACGGCTCGCGGATGTCGTCATTTATGCTTTGGGTCTGATGTGGCTCCTCCCATAAAACACCAGGATGCGCACTTGTGTGCATCACTTTGGTGCTTGGATGCTGGCAGGGAAGTTTTGTTATGGGTTGTGTGAGAAGCACAACCTGCTCAGAGGTACCGGCGACTTGGGTACTTTGTCGATGTGGTGTCGGTGGGCCGGCTATCCTGAGAGTGCCTATATGGCGGAGGTTCAGAGCTGAAACCCTTCACCCCCTGCAATCGAATGACATTTCTCCCCTGATGGGGAGTTGGATATCTTCCTTTATAGGGAAATGGATTTTTTTTTTATTTTTGAAAGGGGCATTATCCATCAAATATGCAACACCCTTCTATTTCTTTGTTATCTTTCATGTGAGCGACATTTAACATTTAACTGGTGATTGGCACGTCATATCTGCTTTTCAGTACTAAAACCGTGATAAAATCTGCCTCGATGAGAATCTAAGTAAATAGCGACACATAAGGAAAAATATTTTGTAATAAACTGATATAGACAGAGACATAAAGGTAAAATTAATTTATCCAAAGTTTGAGGAGAGGGGCAAAGAAAAAGAGATAGCTAGAAACAGTGTGGAAAAAAATTAAAGAGAGAAAAGTAATGTATTGATAGAGACACACACCAAAAAAAAAGATATATTTATCTCAAGTGGGTGACGAGACGCAAAAAAAAAAAAAACGAAAAAAATTGTCATCTTAAGTGAGGGGAGAGACAAGAAGAAGAAGAAGAAGAAGAAGAAGAAGAAGAAGAAGAAGAAGAAGAAGAAGAAGAAGAAGAAGAGAGAGAGAGAGAGAGAGAGAGAGAGAGAGAGAGAGAGAGAGAGAGTCAATAAACTGTTCGAGAAAAGTGATTCAGTTGTAGTCACTGGGGTGGTAATGGGAAAAGGTTTGAAAAGATTCATTTCTTAGAGCCATTGATGCGCCTGTAATGGACCTTAATTTTTCTTTACAAAAGAGAAAAATGAGAGACACAATCAAGGAGATGAAACACATTGTTTGCCGACGCATAAGAAAATAAAAGACGACTAATGAAAATGGTAATAAAAAGCCAATGTTCGAAAGACATCCAACATAGTAAAATTTATAAACCTACAACAGATGGGTTCCATGTAAGGATTCGCGAGGTAAACAGGCTTCCAATTAGAGCAGCAATGTAAACCAAGGAAACTGGTGAGAATTAGGTTGTAACGGTAAAGGATCGCTGGTAAAAATTGGTTCAAAGACAAGAAAGAAAAAAAAAGACTTCTTTCCGCATAGGTTGGAAACATCAGCAGAGAACAGTGGTTTAAAAAATGGGAAGACCAGTCACAGGTATAGATAGAGCGTGTACATTGACGCGTGTTCAATAAAGAATTAGAGATAGAATAAACATGTAACAAAAAGAAAAAGATATATTTATAAAGACTTATAATAAGGTCAGATCATGAACAGAAAGAGAGAGAAAGAAAGAGAGAGAGAGAGAGAGAGAGAGAGAGAGAGAGAGAGAGAGAGGGAGACAGACAGACAGACACGCAGAGACAGAGAGAGAGAAAGAGGGAGAGAGCAAATGGGAGTGAAGAAGAGAGAGGATCAAAAAGATGAAACAGAGGGAGAAAGAAGGAGAGTTGGTGGAAGAAAAATCATAAATAGTAGAAAGAAAGAGTTAGAAAAATACGAAAGACTAAATAACTGCCATGGACACATCTAATCAAAAAAAAAAAAAATATTCGAAAATGACAAGATGGATGCACAAAAATGAGAGATAGACATAGAGATAAGTAGACGGATATAGGGATAGACAGAGAGAGATAGACATAGAGATAAGTAGACGGATATAGGGATAGACAGAGAGAGATAGACATAGAGATAAGTAGACGGATATAGGGATAGACAGAGAGAGATAGACATAGAGATAAGTAGACGGATATAGGGATAGACAGAGAGAGATAGACATAGAGATAAGTAGACGGATATAGGGATAGACAGAGAGAGATAGAGATAGAGAGGAGGAGAGAAAGAGAGAGACATTGAAAAAGGAAGAATTGGGAAAAAAATTAGTAGTAATGGCGATACACACTTACAGAGGAAGATGTATTAATAGGCTGAACTAGAAACGTACGTAAAGATATAGAATATTTATAAATAAAAAAGAGATAATAGAAAGTAAGTGTGTGTGTGTGAGAGAGAGAGTGAGAGAGGAAGAGAGAGATAGATAGATGGAGAGAGAAAGAAAGAGGGCGAAAGGGAGGGAGTTAGAAAGACTGATAGGGCTTGGATCGGACATAACCCGGAAAAAGAAAGAGTCACAAAAAAAGGTAAAGTAAAGAGCGATGGAGCAGTAGAAATAGAGAGAGGGAGAGACACAGAGAGAGAGAAAAAGAGAGAAAGAGTATTAAGGAAAAAAAAGTGAAAAAAAATAATAACAAAAAATGAGTTTCTCGTGTATAGAGAGAGAATAAACTATATACAGACAATTTGACAGATTATGAGAGAGAGAGAGAGAGACAGATAGAGAGAGAGCGAGAGACAGACAGCAGACAGACAGAGAGCGCGCGTATTAAGAGAAATAAAGTGGAATAAAAAGAAAGAAATAAGGTCTCTCGGGTATAGAGAAAGAATGAACTATATACAGACAAATTGACACATTATGACAGAGACAGAGACACACACACACAAAGTGAGTGAGAGAGAGAGAGGGGCAGGGTAAAAAAAATGAAAGTGGAAGAGCTAATAATACAATAAAGAAATTGTCCCACACGGAGGTTAGAAAACCACAGAAATACAGAAACATCAGCAGAGAACAGTGGTATAAAAAATAGACCAGCCATATTCATAGACAGAGCGTGTACATTGACGCTTGTTCATGAAAGAATTTGGGATTGAAATAACATGAAGATAAAGGAAAGACAAATTTAGAAAGATTTATAATAATTACAGAATCATTAAGAGTAAGAAAGAGAGAGAGAGAGGGAGAGAGAGAGAAAGAGAGAGAGAGAGAGAAAGAGAGAGAAGAAAGCAAATGGGAGTGAAGTAAGGATAGGAATAAAAAAATGAAACAGAGGGAGACAAAAGGAGATGCAGTGAGGAAGATCAAGAATCAGAAATAGAAGAAAGAAATAGCGACACATAGAAAAAGAAAGATTAAAAAATTGCCATGGACGCATCTAATAAAAATAAAAACAATTCGAAAATGACAACATAGAGAAAAAGAGAAAGAAAGAAAGAGAGAGAGAGAGAGAGAGAGAGAGAGAGAGAGAGAGAGAAGAGAGAGAAAGATAGACAGCAAGTGAGAGAGAAAGCGTGTAAAGACACTAACAGTAAGACTTACTCTAACAGTTAGAAACACAGGTCTAGAGATACAGTGGGCTTTATAGAAACATGGACAGAGGCTTACAGAGAGAGAGAGAGACAGACAGACAGACAGACAGACAGACAGACAAACAGACAGACAGACAGACAGACAGACAGAGAAAAGGAGAGACTGGAAGAGGACGAACTAAAAAAGACAGAAAGAAATAGTCCCACTGTATAATATAAAAATAGTTAATTGTAGACCGAAATAGACAGAGACAAAAAGAAAAAAAATGTATCGAAATTGAGAGGGAGATAGATAGACAGAGAAAGATAGAGAGAGACCGACAGACAGACAGACAGACAGACATGTATAAGCATGATATTATTCCAAGACATTAAACTATGCGAGCAAAGTGATTCGTATTATGTACTCCAGGTTTAGCCATTCAGATGGTTGCGGGAAAAGAGGTATATAAGTATTAAAATGTTGAGTTCATTTATACCTTTTTCATGGACCGTTTAATTTTTTTTCTTCCAAAGTATCTACCATATAGGAAAGAGAAAAAGCAGAGACAGAATCATAAAGATTCAAACACAGTCATGGTAAAAAAAAGACAAGCAATGAATATAGTTTGAATGGAAGACGGATTAATATACGAAATTAGATGCGAACACAAGGTTTACAAAATAATATTCAGAAAAGAGAGAAGAGGCACACAGAAGATAAAGGAAGAAAGAGATAGGGAGAGAGAGAGAGAGATAGAGAGATAGAGAAAGAAAGTTTCACAGCAAGAGAGAGAGAGAGACAGCGTGTAAAGGAAAAAACCCGTAAATAGAAAGAAATAGTAAAACATAGGTATAGCGATACAGTGAATTATGTATAAACATGGACAGAGGCTTAAACAAAATACATGAAGTTTTATAGAACAGAGAGAGAGAGAGAGAGAGAGAGAGAGAGAGAGAAGGAGTGAACGGGTAAAAAAAGAAGCAAAAAAGACAGAAATGAATAGTCCCAATGTGTAAGAAAGAAATAGTGAATTATAGACTGGAAAAGACAGAGACAGAAAGAATGTATCGGAAGTGAGAGACAGAGAGACAGAGAGAGAGAGAAAAGAAAGAGAGGGTCAGACAGACAGATAGAGACAGACAGACATACAGACAGAGATGTAGGAGGACAAGGTAAGAGGGACAGATTTTGATGAAGGAGAAAAAGTGTGAAAGAGGAAATCCTTGAAGAGAACAAAGAAAAATAACACGAGTTTAAACATTTATCAAGCGCATGATTTTTTTGAAGAAAAACTAACGACAATCTAAGTTATAAAGAAGATAGAAGGACAATTGGAGATAGAAAAGAGAAAGGAGAGAGAGAGAGAGAGAGAGAGAGAGAGAGAGAGAGAGAGAGAGAGAGAGAAGGAGTGATAGTAATAAAACGAAAAAAAAAAGACAGAAAGGAATAGTCTCACTGGGTAAGATAGAAATAGTGATTTATAGTCCGAAATAGGGAGAGACATAAAGAAAAAAATGTATCGGAAGTGACAGAGATAGATATAGGGATAGATAGAGAGAGAGAGGAAGAGAGAAAGAAAGAGTGAGAGAGTTAACGATAGTCATACAGCAGACAGAGATGTAGGAGGACGAGGTCAGAGTGACAAAAACTGATGAAGGAGACAAAGTGTGAAAGAGGAAATCCTTGAAGAGGAAAAAGGAAAAGCCCACGAGTTAATTATTTATCAAGAGCATTAACTCTCTTATATACGTGTAGAAAAATTAACCACTGATCTATAAAAAGTTTTAAAAGAAAAAAGATACAAAATGTGTCTCAATCGTATGCCTGTATCGTAAATCATATTTAATGAAGAAATTATGTCGTTTAATACGCATTGATGTTTATGGTATAAGAAGAAAAACTATCAAACAAATTTAATATAACGATCTTAATCATAATTTACAAAGACAAGAAACTGTTCGGGCAAAGTGATTCATATAATGTAGGCTAGTTGTAGCCACAAGGGATACTGGCGGGAAAAGAGGGATAAAAGTGTCAATTAGTTGGGCTCATTGACACCCACCCAATAGACCCCCAATCCCCCACTGAAACAACAGCATGCTGTTACAAGAGAAACTGGGGACGCAATATGCAGGCCGATGCATCAGAAAATAAAAGTCGAACGATGAAAATAAGTCAAAATAAAAAAAAAACAACCCACCAACAACCCCATAACAGATGGGTTCCATGAAAAGTTTTGCAAGAAAAACTGGCTCCCAATTGGAGCGGTAACGTGAAGCAAGGAAACTAATGACCATAAGGTTGTAACGATAAAAGATCGCTGGTAAATATTGATTCAAATACAAGAAAGATGAAAAAACACCTACTTTCCATAGAGGTTAGAAACATCAGCAGAGTGGTTTAAAAAAGATGGAAGACCAGGCATAGGCATAGACAGAGCGTGTACATTGACGCGTGTTCATTAAAGAATTAGAGATAGAAATAACATGTAACAAAAGGAAGTATATATTTGGAATAAGATCAGAATCATGAACATAAAAAAAAGAGAGAGAGAGAGAGAGAAAGAGAGAGAGAGAGAGAGGGAGAGAGGGCGTAGAATGGAAATAACCCGAAAAAAGAAAGAGTCGCAAAGAAAAGAAAAAGTAAAAATCGACGGAGCAGATTAGAGAGAGAGAGAGAGAGAGAGAGAGAGAGAGAGAGAGAGAGTGGGAGAGGGAGAGGAAGAGAGTGAAAGAGACAGAAAGTCAGACAGAGATAGTTTAAAGGGAAATAAAGTAAAAAAAGGAAGAAATAAGGTCGCTCGGGTATACATAGAGAGAGTAAACTATATACAGACAAAATGAGAGGCCATGAGAGAGATAGAGAGAGAGAGAGAGAGAGAGAGAGAGAGAGAGAGAGAGAGAGAGAGAGAGGGAGAGAGAAGGCAAGTGGAAGTGGAGTAGACAGAGGGCCAAATAGATGAAACACAGGGAGGCAGATGGAGGGATAGTGTGGAAGATGAAGAATCAGAAATAGAAGAAAGACTTAGATACACATATTAACCTAGAAAGAATGAAAGACTAATGAACTGCCATGGACATATCCATTGAAAATTTAGTAAAAAAAAATTAAAAATTGACAAGATAGAGGCAAGGAAAAGACAGATAGCTATAGAGATAGGTAGACGGATAGAGAAAATGAGAGAAAGAGAATGAGAGAGAGAAAGACAGAGAGACAGAGAAAGATTGAGAGAGCTCAGAAGGCAAATAACCGGGAAAAAGGAATAGTCGCATAAACACACACGAGGTAAAGGAAAATATAAACAAACCCACAGGCGTGTTGACAAACTAAACAAACTCACCCCTAGATACAAAGGGCAGCTTTTTCAAGTTAGTCAGTTATGGTATAGAGTTACATGTCATACACCGTTTTAACTGATTTTCTTTAAAAAATTGAAACATTCATCTCACTATATATTATGACAGAAAAAAAACTGTTTTTATTTATTCAATATTCCGTAAGAAGAGCAGGTTGTGGTTACATTTCACGGGATTTTACATTTTTCAAATAGATATTAAACAAAATTGTAAGAAAATGCGACGAAAGTAAACCGCATGAAGAAAGTGTGTCACTGTTTACTTAATATGGATCATGAGCGGTTGAACTTTGCCTGGCAAGGCAACTTCGCCAGGAACTGGCTCCAAGCCCTAACGGTGTTAAGGCCCGTAAAACGGTCAAGGTCCACATACTATGACGGCCCGCGCCTGTCGTCATTTATGCTTTGGGTCTGATGTGGCTCCTCCCATAAAACACCGGGATGCGCACTTGTGTGCATCACTTTGGTGCTTGGATGCTGGCAGGGAAGCTTTGTCGTGGGTCGTGTGAGAAGCACAACCTGCTCAGAGGTACCGGCGACTTGGGTACTTCGTCGATGTGGTGTCGGTGGGCCGGCTATCCTGAGAGTGTCCTAATGGCGGAGGTTCAGAGCTGAAACCCTTCACCCCCTGCAATCTAATGACATTTCTCTCCTTATGGGGAGTTGATGATCTTACTCTATAGAGAGAAGTATTTTTGTTTGTTTTTTAACTTTAAAAGGGGCATTATCCATGAAATATGCAGCACCCTTCTATTTATTTATCTTTCATTTGATAGAAATTTAACATTTAACTGGTGACTGGAACGTCATATCTGCTTTTCAGCACTGAAATTGTGATAGATTCTGCCTCGATGAGACTGTAAGTAAATAGCGACACATAATAAAAAATATTTAGTAATAAACTGATAGAGACAAAAAGGTAAACCCAACAATACTGAAAACTATTCGATATACCACCATAACCTTTATACTCACAGCATTATATGTACTCCAGAAGTTTGTCCAGAACCCTGCTAAGTCTGCTGTTAAACTACTGCAACTGGCACAGACAGTGAGCATTGCTAGTTTTGAATTTAAACTGATGGACAAATAGAACAGTTGATGATGTTATGTATACATAGTCTGCCTGTATAGGACTTAAGGACGAACGCGTAACACATAAAAACTGTTAATGCACGCACAGGGAGACTTATTCCTGTTTGGAATGAATGCTTTGAGGAAGATTTCTTTAAATATACATAAGTTTGAAAGGGATACTACATACTTCAATAGGAAAAAAAATTATTCAAATTTCTGTCTGTAAATTTCAACAGCAAAACAAAAGTTAAATTTCCGTTTTGTACTGGCTAAACAAAACAAGTAAAAACGTTATTAAAAACCAGCATGGATAGCAAATCTTATGGTCCAAATACTATGAAGCCATAAGAAATCTTGTAATACTTGCACAAAACCATTCCTTTATTCTGTCTAGATCAAATAAATCCTGCATTATATACAGAGGGATGGCCACAGGGTAAAGAGTCTGACTTGTCAGTCAGAAGGAAAAGTGAGACATCTGAACATTTTGACTGTCAATGAACAGCTAAAAAAGCATATAGCTGAGGTCACTGTAAGGCATAACTTATTGTAAAACCTTTTTTTTTCTCTTGTGCATCCGCAAGTAAGATTCCAGGAAAATAAGGAACATATTAGACAAGACTAAGATATTCTGTGTTTCACTTTTTTACATCATAGAGCTATGCAAGCATTCAGTTGACAGCCTTTGTAAGGGTTTAGGTTTCTATGCAGAGATTAGGTCAAATATCATACAAACAATCCTGTCTTAATCCTTTTCGGGGTTAACCGGATATGAAATAGAATTTGGCTTTGAGATTTTTATCTGCTAGAGGTCCAAGAACTGATAAAATAATGCAGTAGTACTTCTCTTTTTGATCCTCTTTGTTGCAAAACTCAAAGCATTCGATTTTTTACAGAAGGATATTGTGGAAAAAAAGCAGGCAATAAACTCTAGTTCATTTTTCCCCTGTAATATTTTCTCATCAGAACAGTCCATTTGTTAATCTTTTTTCAGATAGAGGATCGAGTGAAAGCACCAAACCAGAAGCTGAAGGAGAAACAAGAAAACTTGCATTCATGTAACTTAACCAGTACAAGGATGAGTCTCTCTACAGGCTCCAGCTCCAATAGTACAACACTTCCTGGTGCTGATGATGAAGGATGAGTTCTTGATCCGAATATAAAAGTGAAAAAAAGCCGATGTTCGAAACGCATCTAAAATAATATAAATTGAAAACATGTAACAGACAGGCCAAAAGAAAAGTGTCTTCAAAATAGAACGGTAACGTGATGCAAGGAGACTGATGACAATAAGATTTAACGATGAAGTATTGCTGCTAACATTGATTCAAAGACCAGAAAAATGAAGTAGCCAAATTTTGGCAGTAGGTGGAAGAGCACAGAAATACAGAAACATCAGCAGAAAGAACTGGTTATAAAGAAAAACAAAAAAGAAAGGTTGAAAATAAAGGGGAAAGAATATTTAGAAATATTTAATAAGAAGTGAGAATCATCAAGAGAGACATATATATATATATATATATATATATATATATATATATATATATAGAGAGAGAGAGAGAGAGAGAGAGAGAGAGAGAGAGAGAGAGAAGAGAGAGAGAGAGAGAGAGAGAGAGAGAGAGAGAGAGAGAGAGAGAGAGAGAGAGAGAGAGAGAGAGAGAGAGAGAGAGAGAGAGAGAGAGAGAGAGAGAGAGAGAGAGAGAGAGAGAGAGAGGACGATGAAGAATGATGAAGCCCAGACAGAAATAGCGAAACACGGTAAGAAAAATTGTTTGATATCTTTTCTGCTTGAATTCAAAGTTCTTTATTCAACAACTTTGTTATAAAAATGAACACAATTTTCTTTATCATTTTTTCTTCTTTTTTTTTTCGGCTTATTTCCCCTTTGCGTTCTCTCTCTCTCTCTCTCTCTCTCTCTCTCTCTCTCTCTCTCTCTCTCTCTCTCTCTCTCTCTCTCTCTCTCTCTCCCTCTCTCTCTCTATCGCTTGTCGCAGTTTCTCCATGTCGCTCTCTCTCACACACACACACACACTCAAACTCTCTCCCTCTCTCTCGCTCGTTCACTGTGGTTTCCAATTAGAGCAAAAATGTAAAGCATAGAAACTGAACACAATAAAGTTGTAACGGTAAAGGATAGCTGGTAAATAGTATTTCAAAGACAAGAAAGATAAAACGACTTATTTTGGTAGAGGTTAAAAAGCCACAGAATACAGAAACATCAGCAGTGAACATGGTTTAAAAAATGGAAGACCAGTCATAGGCATGGACAGAGAGTGTACGTTGACCCGTGTTGATTAAAGAATGAGAGGTAGAATAAAGATGTAACAAAAGGAAAGATACATTATATATAATATATATATAAATAAATTTCATAATACAGTCTGAATGAGAGAGAGAGAATGAGAGAGAGAGAGAGAAAGGGAAAGACAGAGACAGAGATCGAGACGAAGAGAGAAAGAACAAAGAAAGTAAGAAGAAGAAGAAGAAGAAGAAGAAGAAGAAGAAGAAGAAGAAGAAGAAGAAGAAGAAGAAGAAGAAGAAGAAGAAGAAGAAGAAGAAGAAGAAGAAGAAGAAGAAGAAGAAGAAGAAGAAGAGGAAGAGGAAGAAGAAGAAGAAGAAGAAGAAGAAGAAGAAGAAGAAGAAGAAGAAGAAGAAGAAGAAGAAGAAGAAGAAGAAGAAGAAGAAGAAGAAGAAGAAGAAGAAGAAGAAGAAGAAGAAGAAGAAGAAGAAGAAGAAGAAGAAGAAGAAGAAGAAGAAGAAGAAGAAGAAGAAGAAGAAGAAGAAGAAGAAGAAAAAGAAGAAGAAGAAGAAGAACAAGAACTAGAAGCATAAAAATGATGATTTCAAACATAATTTTTTTCAAAGATATTAAACTGATCGGTCAAAGTAATTTCTATAATGTACTCCAAGTTTTACCATTAGGATGGTGGCGTTAAATAGAGGTATAAAAGTATTAAAATGTTGAGTTCATTGATACGCGTATAATGGACCTTTATTTTTTTTCCAGAGTATCTACCATATAGCAAAGAGAAAAAGCAGAGATAAAATCATAGAGATTGAAACACAGTCATGTCGGCCGACGCATTAGAAAATAAAAGACGAGCAATGAATATAGTTAGAAAAGAAGACGGATTGATATACTGATTTAGATGCCGACACATGGTTTACAAAAAAAATTATTCAGAAAAGAGAGAAGAGGCACAGAGAAGAGAGAGGAAGAAAAAGATAGGGAGAGAGAGAAAGAGATAGAGAGAGAGAGAGAAAGAAATATTCACAGCAAGAGAGAGAGAGAGAGACACCGTGTAAAGAAAAAAAAAAACGTAAATAGAAAGAAATAGTGAAACACAGATATAGCGATACAGTGAACTATATATAAACATGGACAGAGGCTTTAACAAAATATATCAAGTTTTATAGAACAAAGAGAGAAAGAGAGAGAGAGAGAGAGAGAGAGAGAGAGAGAGAGAGAGAGAGACAGAGACAGAGACAGAGACAGAGACAGAGAACGAAAGAGGAACAAGGAGGAAGAAATAAAGGAAATAGCGACAAGCAGCTACAAAGGAAAACAAATTAATTTACTGATTTAGATGCGGACAAAATGGAAGATAGAAGTGAGAGAGAAAGAAAGAGAGAGAGAGAGAGAGAGAGAGAGAGAGAGAGAGAGAGAGAGAGAGAACGCTCTTAAGAGAAAAAAATAGAAAAAGTATTAGGGTCACAAAGGAATAGAGAAAGGGAGGGTTTGATACAAACATAGACAGAGGAATAAATAAATTAATAATATCAAAGTTCATACATCAAAGGTAAAGAGTGTGAGAGAGAGAGAAAGAGAAAGAGACAGAGAGGGAGAGATATAGAGAGACTGACAGACAGACAGATAGACAAACAGACGGAGTGAGGACGAAAGAGGAAGACATATCAAAATAAGAGAGAGGAAAAGACGACACATAGTTACTGAGGAATACTGATTTATATACTGATTAAGATGAGACAACAAAGTTTTTACAAATATTTATTCAAAAATTAAACCAGAGGCACACAAAAGAGAGAGAGAGAGAGAGAGAGAGAGAGAGAGAGAGAGAGACAGATAGAACGAGAGAGAGATAGAACGAGAGAGAGAGAGAGAGAGAGAGAGAGACCGAGAGAGAGAGAGAGAGAGAGACAGAACGAGAGAGAGAGAGAAATAGAGTGACCGATAGAAAGACAAACAGACGGAGTGGAGACGAAAGAGGAAGAAATATAAAAAAAAAGATAGAAGAAAAGACGACACATAGTTACTGACGAATACTGATTGATTTTCTGTTTAAGATGACACAAGAGGCACGCAGAAGAGAGAGAGAGTGAGTGAGAGAGAGAGAGAGAGAGAGAGAGAGAGAGAGAGAGAGAGAGAGAGAGAGAGAGAGAGAGAGAGAGAGAAAGAGCGAGACGGAGTGAGGTAGGCAGAGTGACAAAGTAAAAGAGAGGAGGGAGACAGAAGGAATGATAGTTTAGAATGAGAATAATCAGAAATAGAAGAAAAAAAAAGCGACACATATTTACAGAGAAAAAAAGATTAATAAACTACCATGGTTACATCTATTACACAGGGAAAAAAAATCCATAATGATAGAAAAGAGGCAAAGGAATGCCGATAGATAGATAAATAGATAGATAGAGAGAGAGAGAGAGAGAGAGAGAGAGAGAGAGAGAGAGAGAGATTCAGATAGAGAGAGAGATAGAGAGAGAGGTAGAGAGGGAGAAAAGAAATGGCAGAGCGAGTGAGAGAGATTGAGAGAGCGTGGAAGGGAATTAACCCGTAAAAATAAAGAAATGGGGACACTCAGGTACGGAAAAAGAGTGAGCTATAGACACACATAGACAGAAGCATAAAAAAAATGTGATCTCAAACATGTTTTTTTTTAAAGATATTAAACTGTTCGGGCAAAGTAATTCCTATTGTAAACTCCAAGTTTTGCCATTGGGATGGTGGCATGAAATAGAGGTATATAAGTATTAAAATGTTGAGAGAGAGACAGAGACAGAGATAAAGAGACAGAGACAGAGAGAAAGAGGGAAACAGAGGCTGAATTAGCGCATGTTGGCCGACTCATAAAAAAATTAAAAGACAAGCGATTAAAATACAAATAAAATAGAATAAAACTCCACAATCCAACCAACAGGGTCATCCAATAGAAAAATAAAACAGGAACGAAATATACATATAAAAAAAGTTATAATAAATATGTGATGTTCGCAAGACATCCATTATAGTAGTATTTGCAATCTTATAAAAGATTCCATGTACAATTTTGTAAACCTACCTTAAAGTAGATGAGTAGCGTAGGGCGAGGAGACTGATAACAATAGAGCTGTAACGATTGAGAATCTGCGGGAAATATCACTTCAAAGACCAGACAGATGAAAAGAACTAATTTCGAAACAGGGTTGAAAAACACAGAAACATCAGCAGAAACAACTGGTTATAAAGAAAGGGAAGACCAATCAAACCCATAGGTAGAGCGTATACTTTGACGCATGCTTGTTAAAGAATTAGAGAGAGAAATAACATGTAAAGAGAAAGAAAGATAGATAGAAATATTTAAAATTATTTGTAAAGATGAAAGAACCATTGAGAAAGCAAGAGAGGGAGAGAGAGAGAGAGAGAGAGAGAGAGAGAGAGAGAGAGAGAGAGAGAGAGAGAGAGAGAGAGAGAGATCGGAAGAGGTCAAACAAAAAAGGCAGAAAGAAATACTCCCACTGGGTAGGATAGAAATGGTGAAATATAGACCGAAATAGAAAGAAACAGAAAGAACAAAAAATATATCGGAAGTGAGAGAGATAGATAAAGAGAAAGAGAAATATCGACAAACAGACAGACAGGCAGACAGACATGCAGACAGACAGAGATGAAGGAGGACGAGGTAAGAGAGAGAGAAACTTATAAAGGAGACAAAGTCTGAACAGGAAAACCTGGAAGTGAATAAAAAAAAAGCACACGAGTTAATTATTTATCAAGCGCATCAACTCTTTACAATACGTGTAGAAAAATTAACGACAACACATTTATAAAAATAATTAAAAGCAAAAACCTAAAAAAACGTCTTTTTCGTATGCCCTGTATCATAACATTTAAAGACATTAAACTGTTCGGAGCAAAAGTAGGATTCGCTGTTTATCCACTCCAGGTTTGGGTCTACTTCCCTCCCCCACCGCCCACACACACCCTCCACCCCTTTATCCTCCTCCAAAGGACTCTATGTGTAGAAAATTGAAAAGCAGAAAGAGAATCATAGAGATTGAAACACAATCCTGTTGGCCGAGGCATAAGTAAATATAACAAAAGCAAAAAGCAATGAAAACATTAAACGCTTTTGAGAAAGACGTAAAAAGAGTATCGAAACACAGTTAGAAAGGAACACGAATTAACATTCTGATTTTGATGCAGACATAAGGTTTACTAAAAAGTCAGTGAGACAGAGAGAAGAGGCACACAGTAGAGAGGGGAGAGAGAGAGACACAGTAAAGAGAGAGAGAGAGAGAGAGAGAGAGAGAGAGAGAGAGAGACAGACACAAACAGAGAGAGAGAGAGAGAGAGATACACAGAGAAACAGACAGACAGACAGAGTGAGAGAGAGAGCAGTAGACAGACAGAACGACAGAGTGAGAGAGAGAGACAAAGACACAGACAGAAATAGAGTCAAATAGAGTAAAACAGAGAGACCGACAGACAGACAGACAAACAAAGACAGATATGCCGACGGACAGACAGAGATCTAGGAGGGAGAGATCCTGATGAAGGAGACAAAATGTAAAAGAGTAAAACCTGGAGGAGAGAAAAGAAAGCACACGAGTTAATCATTTATCAAGTGCATCAACTCTACAAATACGTGTAGAACAATTAACGGCAACTCATGTGTAAAATTTTTTGAAAGCAAAAACATAAAAACTGCGTCTTTTTCGTTTTCCTATGTATTTAATGATAAAGTTTTTGAATACACATAGGATCTTTTTTTTACTCACGTAGAAAAAAAATATTAGTCAAAATCTAAAATAATCACCTTATTCCTGATTTTATTTAAAGGCATTTAACTGTTCTGGCAAAGTGATTCGTATGATATGCACTTCCAGGTTTAGTTCTCTCTTCCCCCATCCGCCCCCTTCTCAATCCTTCTCCAAAGGACATAATACATAGGAAAGAAAAAAGCAGAGAAAGAAATCGTAGAAATTGAATGACGATTATGTCGGGAGAGGCAAAAGAAATATAAGACAAGCAATGAAGTAAGAAAAAACGCTGATGAGAAAAAGTAAAAGGGTCGCGAAACACAGTTAGAAAAAAACACCCGGATTAATATACTGATTTTGATGCAGACACAAGGTCTACAAAAAAAGAAAATAAATAAGAATAGGGAGAGAGAAGAGGCACACAGGAGAGAGAGAAAGAGAGAGAGAGAGAGAGAGAGAGAGAGAGAGAGAGAGAGAGAGAGAGAGAGAGAGAGTGTGTGTGACAGAAAGAGAGAGCTCGGAATGGGAAAATTAGAAAGGAATAGGGTCACTAAGGTATAGAGAAAATGTGGGCTTGATACAAACCTAGACAGAGGCATAAATAACATAGCAATATCAAAATTCATAGATCAGATGTTGGGAGTGACAGAGAGAGAGAGAGAGAGAGAGAGAGAGAGAGAGAGAGAGAGAGAGAGAGAGAGAGAGAGAGACAGAGAGAGAGAGAGAGAAACAGACAGACAGACAGAGGGAGTAAAGACAAAAGAGGAAGACGAATCACAATAAGATAGAAGAAAAGACGACACATAGTTACTGAGGAAGACCGATTAACATACTGATTAAGATGAAACAAAAAAGGTTTAAAAAAAATATTCAAAAAATTTACTAGAGGCAATCACAAGAGAGAGAACGAGAGCGAGAGGGAGGGGGGGAGAGAGAGAGAGAGAGAGAGAAGGAGAGATCGAAAGAGGATAAACGAAAAAAGACAAAGAAATATTTCCATTGGGTAAGATAGAAATAGTAAATTATAGACTGAAATAGACAGAGATAGAGACAGAAAGATAAAAAAAATAACGTATCGGAAAGGAGAGAGAGATAGAGAGAGAGAGAAAGAGAGAGGGACAGACAGGCAGACAGAGATATAGGAGGAAGAGGTAAGAGAAGGTTTCTGATGAAGGAGACAAAGTGTGAAAGATCTGTTAGAAATGAAAAAAAATTCGATAATGATTGAAAAGAGGCAAAGGAATGCGGATAGATAGATATATAGTAAGATAGATAGAGAGATAGTAAGATAGATAGATATATAGTAAGATAGAGAGAGAGAGAGGGAGAGAGAGAGACAGAGTGACAAAGAGAGAAAAGAATTGACAGAGAGCGAGTGAGAGAGATTG
>JAWDGP010004703.1:0-15000 GCA_033675545.1 Elysia crispata | reverse complement strand
GGCAAAAAGAAGAGAGAGAGAGAGAGAAAGAGAGAGAGAGAGAGAGACAGAGAGAGAGAGAGAGAGAGAGAGAGAGAGAGAGAGAGAGAGAGAGAGAGAGAGAGAGAGAGAGAGAGAGAGAGAGAGAGAGAGAAAGATATTATTTCACAAATAAACGTAATTATGGTACATATCCTTGTGGTAAACCGTGCTTGAGTGATCAAAGTAAGATGGAGAGAGAGAGAGAGAGAGAGAGAGAGAGAGAGAGAGAGAGAGAGAGAGAGAGAGAGAGAGAGAGAAAACCAAAGGTCAAGACAAGAAGGAGATGGAAGAAATAGAGACACGTAGATATAGAGGAATGATGTTTAAATTATTTACTTAGAAATGGACATAAAAATTAAAAAACAATTATATTAAAAAATGAAAGGAGAGGCGGAGAGAAAAGATGTATAGACAAACAGGGAGAGAGAGAGAGAGAGAGAGAGAGAGAGAGAGAGAGAGAGAGAGAGAAATGAGAGACATATTATTTCAAAAAGCAAAGAAACACAATCATAGTACATATCCTTAAGGTAAACCGTACTTGAGAGATCGAGGTAAGATGGAGAGAGACACACACAAAGGGAGAGAAAAGAGAGAGAGAGAGAGAGAGAGAGAGAGAGAGAGAGATAGACGGACAGGTAGATAGAGAGACAGACTGAATGTGACAGAGATTGGAAGAGGTAGAACAAGAAAGAAAAGAAAGAAATAGCGACACATAGAGAAACTTAGGGATATTATCAAATACTGGACATATACGGGTAAAAAATGTATCAAAAGTGAAAGACGATAGCCGAAAAAAGAAAGATGGGGGGAGAGAGAGAAAGAAATCAAAAGAGTGATAGAGATAACGAGAGAGAGAGAGAGAGAGAGAGAGAGAGAGAGAGAGGCAGAGATATAGAGTAAAAGAGGATGAACCAGAAAAAAAAAAGAAAGAAATAACGAAACACAGTGAGAGAGAAAGAATCAGTAATATACTGACATAGACAGAGACATAAGTATTAAAATATATCGAAAGTGAGAGAAGTGAGGGAAAGAAGACACATATAGACACGAAGAAAAAGAGAGGGAAAGACAGGAAGACACAGAGAGAGAGACAAAGAGAGAGAGAGAGAGAGAGAGAGAGAGAGAGACAGACAGACAGACAGACAGACAGACAGACAGACAGACAGACAGAAAGAGCGAGCGTATTAAGGGAAATAAAGTGAAAAAAAAAAATAAGGTCGTTCTAGTATAGAGAAAGAGTGAACTATATACAGACAAAATGATAGGTCATGAGACAGAGAGAGAGAGAGAGAGAGAGAGAGAGGGGGGGGAAGAGAGAGAATGGAAGAGGAAGAACTAGAAATACAAGAAAGAAATGGTCCCACACAGTTATATATAAATAGTGAGTTATAAACTGACATAGACAGATACGGAAAGATAAAACACTGTATTGAAAGTGAGAGAATAGATGTGAAGAAAAAGATTGTGAGCTAGAGATACTAAGAGTGCAGGAGAGATAGACACAAAGAGAGAAAGAAAGAGAGAGTAAAAGAGATAGAGATGCAGAGAGACCCTGTAAAAATAGAAAGAAATAGCCTCACGAAATGATCACTCAGTAAAGGCATGCACTCTACTAAATACGTGTAAGCTTTCCATTATGAAGAAAGTAACTGTTTAAGTGCAAAATTAACGACAACTCATGTAGAATAACTGAATTGAAAAAAAAATACAAAATTCACCGTTTTCGTAGGCCTGTAAAATGTATTATTCATTTTTAAATTAAATTGATAAATGCACATACGTTTTTTAATCAAGTAGAAAAACTATCAAACAAATTTAATAGACTGAATTCAATCATAATTTTTTTCGAAAGTTCATAAACTGTTCGTTGAAAATGATTCGTATTACATATCCCATCTGTAGAAACTTGGGTGGTAGTGGGGAATAAAGAATGCAATTTTTTTTTAAACTTTAAAGTTCAACTACACTCACCTCATGGACCCTCAACTTCCTCATTCTTTCGGAAGCATCCACATGTTGCAAAGAGAAAAGAAAGAGACAGAATCATAGAGGCTGAAACACATGTCGGCCGACGCATGAAAAATAAAAAGTCAATCGATGAAAACTCTAATTAAAAAGCCGATGTTCGAAAGACATCCAACAAAGTATAATTTCTAACCATATAACAGAATGATGTGTTCCGTGTAAGGTTTTGCGAGAAAAGCTGGCTTCCACTCAGAGCAAGAAAACTGATGATAAATAAGGTTTTAATAGTAAAAGATCACTGGTAAATATTGATTCAAAGACAAAAAAGATGAAAGCGACTAATTTCGGCAGAGGTTGGAAAAGCACAGAAATACAGAAGCATCGGCAGAGAACGGCGGTTTAAACAAAAGGAAGACCAGTCATAGGCATAGACAGAGTGTGTTCATTAAAGAATTAGAGATAGAAATAACATGTAACAAAGGAAATATACATTTATTAAGATTTTCAAAGAGGTCAGAGTCATTAAGAGAAACAGTGAGAGACAGAGAGAGAGAGATAGAAAGAGATAGAGAGAGTGGGATAGAGATGGAGAAATAGCGATACATAGTTACAGAGGAAGACTGATTAATAGGCTGATTAAAGACAGAGCGTAAAGATTAAAAAAATATTAATAATGTGCTTAGATGATAGAAGGTGTGTGTGTGTGTTAGAGAGAGAGAGAGAGGTAGATAGATATAGCGAAAGAGAGAGTGCGAAAAGATAGAAAGAAAGATTGAGAGGGCGCGGAATGGAAATAACCCGGGAAAAGAGAGAGTCGCAAAGGAAAAAAAAAGTAAAGAGCGATAGAGGATGAAAGAGAGAGAGAGACACAGAGAGAGAGAGAGAGAGAGAGAGAGAGAGAGAGAGAGAGAGAAAGCACAATTCATTTGAATTTTAGCTAGATCTAGTCTGCCAATACATGTAGGCCCGTTATACCTTTCAGGAAATATCTACATAATCCAATAAGTTCATTACAAAATAAATATATGACGTATTAAACTTTAAAAACGGTCGATTACGCCTAGAATTTGCTAAATTTGATACGTCAAATCCGAATCTGAGGATCTCAAATTTTATTTTCTAAATACAATTTATTTTCACCTTGGAAAAATTTTCAAAAGAAACTTCACACGTCACTTTGTAGGTTCGACTTTTCCCCAATCTTTCTTTTCGTGCACCTTCGCTCTGTCCGAGCTTGGCTGCTGGCAGAAAAGACTAGAGCTCGATTCTGTTTGGAAATTGTGAGTGTTGCAAGCACCGCGTCCTGCTTGATCAGTCTTGAACAGACAGGCTTGTGTTTGCTGTGGGGTCACAATAGAGAAATTAACTAGATCTATCCTGCGATACCAGTCACTCGCAGCCTGATCAAGTCTATAGGAGCTTAGATTACTCAGGTTCACCAGAGCACAGCGTCTCTCTCTCCCTCTCTTTCTCTCACCCTCTCCTCCTCACTCTCTCTCTCCTCTTTCTACCACTCTCTCTCCCCACCTCCCTTCATCTCTATCCCTCTCTTTCTGTCACTCTCTCCTCACTCTCTCTCTCATTCTATCACCCTCTCCTCCTTACTCTTTCTCCCCTGCCCTCTTCATCTCTCTCTCCTTTTCTTTCTCTCTCCCTCTCTATCTCTCACCCTCTCCTCCTCAATCTATCTCTCTCTTCTTTTTCTCACCCTTTCCTCCTCACTCTATCTCTCTCCATCTCTTTCTCTCACCCTCTCCTCCTCACCATATCTCTCTCTGTCTTTCTCTCTCCTAGCGTCACACATAACCGAATCAGGCTGATTTTTTTATCTTTTATGGTACAAAGTTTTTCTCTACAACCATCACAGACAGCTGTCTTCTGGTCTCACCTTATCGTTATAAGTTTCCAGCAAAGACTGACCTTCTTAGCCATAATTGATGCAATGTAAGTTTAGAAAAATAAGATTCTTTAAACTAAGCAGATGATAGAACGAATGGGGGCCTACACCAGCCATATAATTATATAAATAAAGCAAAACAAAAATACGGGGTACAAACCTGGCAAAGATCTCAAGCCGCGTAATCTAGCTGTAATGACGGGAAAGACGCAGGAGCCCACTTTGGATTTCCCATAGCGCTGCAGCGTTTGCCATGTTTATGTTTGTGATCTATTAGCCACGGCACTGTTGGAGCTTTGAAACATTCTGCGCTCTGCCCCTCCCCCAAACACTCGCTTGTACAGCCTGAGCTCACCACTCTCAGTCTTCTTTATAATACAAAGATGTTCAAACTATAATTTGTGAAAGTCATTTCTTTTTCTATGCACGATGTGATAAAGCAACATTAAAGGCTAAACTTTTACAAGTTATATTATTTTAAAGTTTCCATTTTTGTCCTGTAATTAAAAAAAATTGAGTGCCTGTTTCTTTTAAGACCGTTCTCTGGTTTTTTTTTGTATCGCTCGCTCTCCATCTCGGGTGTCTCTCTCACAACCCATCTCTGCCTCTCTCTGTCTCTATTTCCCACTCGGTGTCTCTCTGTCTCTCTCTCTGTCTCTATTTCCCACTCGGTGTCTCTCTGTCTATCTGACTCTCTTTCTCTCTACATGTGTGTCGCTATTACTTTCTTCTCTGGTTCTTTCTCTATCACTCCCTGTCCCTCTCGAGTGTCTCTCTCACAACCCATCTCTGCCTTTATATGCCTCTCTCTCTGTCTCCATTTCCCTCTCGATGTCTCTCTCTCTCTGTCTCTCTTTCTCGCTAACCCACTCTACTAATATTTTCGATACATTTTATATGTTTTTGTCCTTTTTGTATTTCCGTATATAACTCAATCTTTCACTTTAACTTTGTGTCGCTAGTTTTTTCATCTCTTTCTAATTTTCTTCTTTCACACTATCAATCTTTCTCTTTTTCTGTTTCTTTTGCTCTCTCTCTCTTTTGTTCGCCTCATTTTTCTCTTTTTCACTACATTTTTTAGCTTTAAGATCAGTATATTACCATGTCAACCCTCTACTTATATATGGTTACTTTTTTTTTCTCTTTCTGGTTCCTCATCTTCCATTCTTTCTCTTCTTTTTGGTCTCTCTAGGTATCACTGTCTCTGTCTCTGTCTCTGTCTCTGTCTCTCTCTCTGTCTTGTGTTTAAGTCCCTTTTTTTTCATTGCATATTTTATTATCTTTACATCTGTCTCAAAGTAAAAATTTAATCTCTCTTTCTCTCTAACAATAGTTATTTCTTTTTTCTCTTTCTGGTTTATCTTCTTCCATCCGTTCAATCCCTCTTGGTCTTCCTCTCTCTCTCTCTCTCTCTCTCTCTCTCTCTCTCTCTCTCTCTCTCTCTCTCTCTTCGTGTCTAACTCTCTGGAGTTACCTGTTTTCTTCTAAAATATATGAAATTCTTCTTTATATACATATTCCAAAAGTTTAGGTCCCAACACAGTGTGTAATTTAATTGAGGCAGAAAACTTTAAAGCTGTAAAGGACTTAAGTTTTGTATCTGTATTGCTAAATTTTCCCGAAAAAAGTCTTCCTGGTCTGATTTTTTAATGAGAAATATCTTTCTTAAAGTTCAAAGCTTTAAATCATCAGTTAGTGACACACAAGCTTTGTATATCAATGTTATAAAAGGATTCAGGTTTATACTTACCTCAAAATTCCTTGAGATATATGTTTTGTTGTTGTTGTAATTGTTGCTGTTGTTGTTGTTGTTGTTGTTGTTGGTGTTGTTTTTGTTGTTGATGTTTTATTTTTTTTAATCGCCCGAACTTTAATTCCTATAATTGTGGAGGTTTATTCTTCTTCTTTTCCTTTCATACCAATTTAAATTGCAAACAACTTTTGTTATACCCTTACCTTATCTCGCAAATCCTAATGTATTTTGGGAAAACCTTTTTTTTTTTTGTATGTTGTTCTATACTTGGCGAGTTTCACTGTAAATCGTTTTTTTAAATTATTTCATTATGTACGTTAGATTTTGTTGTTTTTCTCATCTTGTTGATTCATAAACTACAGTTTGATCTAATTTTTAATAATTTTTCGGTGTGCCTTTTTTTCTTTAATATTTAAATAAAGTATATTTTTTCCTCTCACTGATTGTTTTCATTTGAGACGTTAAGGACATATTTAATTACAATAGTGTATTTTCATTCTTTCCTTTCTTCTTATAAACTTTTAATAAAAATTTCAATAATGTGCATGGATCAATAGTATTGCATTTCCTTCTTGTATTATTTTACATTGTGCGTGGGTCATGTCAGTTTATTTATGTTTTATACTACTGTTCTTGAGGAATATTAACATAATATAGATACAACGACTTTTTTTCACAACTCTGTTGCCAAACATCATGGGTCAGATTTTAAAAAAGATAGAAAAAAAGTTTAAAATTTTTGACTTGCTTTACTTCATCAAAATAATGATTTCTACTTGCGATTCTCATAAACTCAAAACATTATTATTAATCATGTTTATAATTCGTTTACTTTCCTAAAGTTCGGGGGACATAATATTAAAAAAAAATATAATAAGTGCCTAAGTTATTATGATGAAATACATGTATACATTTATTTTGTTTTACACCGGCTAGCTTACGTAATTTCGTAATACTAATATTATAATAGTGTGAAAAATAATAAACAGGATAAAAAGCCACTGTAAATGTACAATTGTTAACAAAAAAAAAAGTGATATAAATAACAAACATGCATTTAGTTTCTGCTCTTTGAGCAAGTGATAAGGAATGAAACGGAAATATAAGAATATTGTGTGAGGCTTTATATAACTTTGTTATGATCAACAGGTATCAGGTATACAGAAAAGCTTTTATTGTGACAGAAGGAACAGTAAGAGATTTTTTGATAAACTGAAATAAAAGTATAGCGATATCACGTCACATGCGAAAAGTGATAAAGATATTTTTTGAGAATCATATATACATATTAATTAGGTCAAGTTTTTGTTAAAAAAATCAAACTCGAAATAATAAAAAAAAACTTCAGTTACCTATTATTAGGTCAAAGATGAATCATAAGATATCCTTCAAGTTAAAAGATGATTAAACGTTTGTTACAGATAAACAGAAACGAGTGTGTATACAGCTCATACAATTCAAGGGAGCCATACGTCACTAATACAGATGATATATAAATGTGGAAGTTGTGTTGGGATACAATCATTGGATAAAACGGCGAAAATCTTCCAATTTTGATAGAAAAATCTGCGTCATTTTTAACTTAAGCGATAATTGATGTTCTAAATCAGCTCTATTTGACAGACTTAGAGTAAACAATCTATGTACAGGGAGCCATGTCAAAAATGACTTGTTCTATTTTTTTTTCAATATTTCATTAATACATACAATAGATAATCCTTGTAAATAATTTTCACAGACTGAAGAGACCTTAAGAATATAAAAGTTTCTTATGAACACTCCACTCATCGTAAAACACTTTCACAGACTTAGTCCGACTCCAGTTATAATATTCTACTCTCTTCATTTGAAGAGACACTGAACTCCTAAGATTTTATTAAAAGAGAAATTACTATCAAGGACTTAAGAGACAATGAGGCAAAAGGAAATAATTCCTGGTATCCCAAAAGTGACCAGAATTTTCAAAATTGTTTATAAGTCATAACAGACTACGGACTCATAAAATCAAATAATCTCTACGCTGGCCCTGTGGCTTTGAGCCATTGACAGATTGTTCGCAGGCCATAACATTAACAGAGTACGGACTCACATGATCGAAAACATCTCTATACTGGCCTTGTGGCTTTGAGCCATTGACATCTGCTCATACACTTCAGATCATTGTTAGAAGATTGTATACCACCAAGATTGAAAAACAGTAAAACAAAGAACTACCAAAAGGGTAGTAAAAATAGATAATGACAATAACATTGATTTCAGACATGCAAAATCCGTTCACTTTTTCCGTTAGGTTTACTTTAAACGTTCCACATTATTACAGCAAAACAAAACAAAAAATATGTTGCGAATTAAAAAAAACCAACAACCTTATAATATGGTTTTCGATGACAATATTTTGCTCCTTCAATGTGCTTCATCATTTTTAATTTTTTTTGGCTGCTGTCATAAACATTTTAGGATGAGATTATATGACATGATTACCGGCAAGATAAATCTTTCTATATGGACAGTTTTGTAAAAAACCACTATATCAATATATAAGACATCTTTACATTAGCTGTGTGATGGCAATGTCAACACTTTATAACATATTTGTTTTGTCTTTAGTGGTTAAGACAATGAAACCATAAAAGTTTTTATACAAAAAAGAGTAAAAAACGCCATATATAGTACACCTAAGCCTTAACATTGATTACCAACTGTAAATTTCTGGCGAAATTGTTTGGAAACTGAGTAGATTTATATTTCAACACAGTAAACAATCAGAGTTATTGTGGTTTTGTCCTGAATGTTCCCCAACACCTTCTTGGCAGCGTGGATCGATGTGTACGACTGTATACGTCTATATGGACATTTACATTTTATATACATATTTCCACTATCATATTCCTTTTTAGGACTAAGAAAATAAAAAGCATGTTTTAGCTAAAAAAAATGTTCTAATTAATTTTTGTAATACAATAAATATTTATTGTCATAATTGTTGCCGTGGTTCAATGAATTACAAAAACATTTAAGACTATTCATCCGTTGAAGGTAATATATCTCTTCCAGAAAACAGCTTAAAGAAACAAAAATGTATATTCGATCATATTTACAAGATAATTACAAAACAAACAAGTTAAATTCCTTTCTCAACATCGACTGTAAATGTCAAACACTACCAAAATATCACAGCTTAACAAAAACATTTTAAGATAAAAACAATCCAGAAAGTGCAAAGACTCAAGAAGATGTCATATACACACATAAAGAGTCTTAGTCAATAATTATGCATGTGTCTAAGAGATATCAAATACATGTGCTTCACCATAATCGGTAACAGCCACACACACACCACCACTCACGCTCACACCACACAGACAATCCTTAGAGCCAGAGCCACGAGGATGTCTCCACAGCTGTCTGTCCCAGCAACCGTCTGGTGTGACCAGGTGGAGAGAGCGGGTCCTCCAGTCTGAGACAACAAGCCACCCGTCCTGGAGAGCGGTGACACCAGCAGGTTCCTCTATCTCTGGAACTGTGGAGACAGGTGGACCAGTCAGTTATGGCGTGGAACATTCACAAACGAAAATGAAAACAATGGTTTATAGAAGGAATTGAATAATAAAAAAATACCGCGAGTTAAAGTGAGACTCGGCTTGGCCAGAAGGTTGAGGATGTTAGGAAAGGAAGAAAGGGCAGAGACACTTGGAGAAAAAAATGCATTAATTTCAAAGAAAAACAAGAAATGAATTTGGAAAACAGCTAAATCAGGAGGAATTCATACGTATCTATCTATCTATCTATCTATCTATCTATCTATCTATCTATATATATATACATCAATAATGACATGTGTGGAGGAAAGCGCTCCATCTCTCTCTGGCCGCACATCTAACCTGTGTCCTGAGTGTCAATTCTATGAGAGTAACGAACTATGGTGAGGGTAGCGGTGAACCCTTTTCTGGACACACACCTAACCTGTGTCCTGAGTGTCTATTCTATGAGAATAATGAACTATGGGAAGGGTAGCGGTCAACCCCATTTCGGACACACATCTAACCTGTGTCCTGAGTGTCAATTCTATGAGAATAATGAACTATGGTGAGGGTAGCGGTCAACCCTATTCTGGACACACACCTAACCTGTGTCCTGAGTGTCTATTCTATGAGAATAATGAACTATGGGGAGGGTAGCAGTCAACCCTATTCTGGACACACACCTAACCTGTGTCCTGAGTGTCAATTCTATGAGAGTAATGAACTATGGGGAGGGTAGCAGTCAACCCTATTCTGGACACACACCTAACCTGTGTCCTGAGTGTCAATTCTATGAGAGTAATGAACTATGGGGAGGGTAGCGGTCAACCCCAACCGAGACACATAGATAACCTGTGTCCTGAGTGTCGATACTATGAGAAAAATGATATATGGGGAGGATAGCGGTTAACCCCATTCTGGACACACAGATAACCTGTGTCCTGAGTGTCGATACTATGAGAAAAATGATATATTGGGAGGGTAGCGGTCAACCCCATTCTGAACATACAGATAACCTGTGTAATGAGTTTGGATACTATGAGAATAATCACATCTGGGAGGGTTGCGTCCTTCCCGCTATGATGTTCACATTGTTAATAGTATGGTCTGGAAGATGGCTACTGGCTATGATGTTAACATTGATCATAGTATTGTCTAAAAGATGGCTATTGACTATGAAGTTAAAATGGTGTATTGTGTGTTCTAGAAGATTAAAGTGTTTTGCCCCAAATAAACATTTTGACATTTTTAATATCAAATTTAGGACTGGTGAATCTTTTTCTAAGTTTTGTTAGTTTTCTCCGGTGCAAAATTTTTGCATTAATTTTGATGCATCTCTTCAAGTAATTTATGCTGTGTGAAAGGCAGGAAAAAGTGTCAAGTTTTGAAAAATTTTGGATCGCTTGTGAATGGCCGCAGGAATGACGCAAGTGAGGTATCCACCTGTTCACTTTGTCATTGCCTCTAAACTTCTGGAATACTGTTTTTGCTCTTGTCAACATTTTCACCGATTCTCCTTTTCTTTTCCAAAAAATTACTAGATAAAAGTTAGAGAGAGAGAGAGAGAGAGACAGAGAGAGATCGACGGAGAGATAGATCTAGAGAGAGAGACAGATCGACGGAGAGAGAGCGAGAGAGAGAGAGAGTAGAGAGATCGACGGAGAGACAGATCGAGGGAGAGAGACACTTCGAGAGAGAGAGAGAGATCGACGGAGACAGACAATTGGAGGGAGAGAGAGAGAGAGAGAGAGAGAGAGAGAGAGAGAGAGAGAGAGAGAGAGAGAGAGAGAGAGAGAGAGAGAAAGATCGACGGAGAGAGAGAAAGAGATCGACGAAGAGAGATCGAGGGAGAGAGACACTTTGAAAAAGAGAGAGAGCAAAAAAGAGAGAGAGATAGAGAGAGAGATCAACGGAGACAGACAATGAGAGATATACGGAGAGAGACAGATCAAGAAAGAGAGTTCGACGGAGAGAGACAGATCGAGAGAGAGAGTTCGACGGAGAGAGACAGATAAGAGAAAGAGAGTTCGACGGAGAGAGACAGATCAAGAAAGAGAGTTCGACGGAGAGAGACAGATCAAGAAAGAGAGTTCAACGGAGAGAGACAGATAAGAGAAAGAGAGTTCGACGAAGAGAGACAGATAAGAGAAAGAGAGTTCGACGGAGAGAGACATATCGAGAGAGAAATCGACGGAGAGAGAGATCGACGGAGAGAGAGAGAGAGAAAGAGAGAGTGAGAGAGAGACAGATCGCTGTATAGAGAGAGATCGAGAGAGAGAGAGACAGATTGAGAGAGAGTGAGACAGATCGACGGAGAGAGGGACAGAGAAAGATCGTGAGAGAGACAGATCGACGGAGAGAGACAGATCGAGAGAGAGAGAGAGATCGACGGAGAGAGACGGATCGAGAGAGAGAGAGACAGATCGACAGAGAGAGACAGATCTAGGGAGAGAGAGAGAGACAGATCGACGGAGAGAGACAGATCGAGAGACAGAAAGAGACAGATCGACAGAGAGAGACAGAGATCAACAGAGATCGACATAGAGAGACAGAGATCGACATAGAGAGACAGATCGACATAGAGAGACAGAGATCGACAGAGAGAGACAGATCGACATAGAGAGACAGACATCGACAGAGAGAGACAGATCTAGAGAGAGAGAGAGAGAGAGAGAGACAGATCGACGGAGAGAGACAGATCGAGAGACAGAAAGAGACAGATCGACAGAGAGAGACAGAGATTAACAGAGATCGACATAGAGAGACAGAGATCGACAGAGAGAGACAGAGATCGACAGAGAGAGACAGAGATCGACAGAGAGAGACAGAGAGAGACATAGATCGACAGAGAGAGACAGAGAGAGACATAGATCGACAGAGAGAGACAGAGAGAGACATAGATCGACAGAGAGAGACAGAGAGAGACAGATGAAGAAAGAGAGTTCGACAGAGAGAGACAGATCAAGAAAGAGAGTTCGACGGAGAGAGACAGATCAAGAAAGAGAGTTCGACGGAGAGAGACAGATAAGAGAAAGAGAGTTCGACGGAGAGAGACAGATCAAGAAAGAGAGTTCGACGGAGAGAGACAGATAAGAGAAAGAGAGTTCGACGGAGAGAGACAGATCAAGAAAGAGAGTTCGACGGAGAGAGACAGATAATAGAAAGAGAGTTCGATGGAGAGAGACATATCAAGAAAGAGAGTTCGACGGAGAGAGACAGATCAAGAAAGAGAGTTCGACGTAGAGAGACAGATCAAGAAAGAGAGTTCGACGGAGAGAGACGGATCAAGAAAGAGAGTTCGACGGAGAGAGACAGATCAAGAAAGAGAGTTCGACGGAGAAAGACAGATCGAGAGAGAAAGGCAGATCGACAGAGAGAGACAGATCGACAGAGAGAGACAAATCGAAGAGAGAGACAAATCGAGAGAGATCGATGGAGAGAGAGAGTAAGAGAGAGTGAGAGATAGAGACAGATCGATGTATAGAGAGAGATCGAGAGAGAGAGAGAGGGAGAGAGAGAGACAGATCGACGGAGAGAGACAGATCGAGAGAGAGAGAGAGAGAGACAGATCGACGGAGAAAGGGACAGAGAAAGATCCAGAGAGAGACAGACCGACGGAAAGAGACAGATCGAGAGAGAGAGAGAGAGACAGACAGACAGATCGACGGAGAGAGACAGATCGAGAGAGAGAGAGAGACAGATCGACAGAGAGAAACAGAGATCGACAGATATAGACAGAGATCGACAGAGAGAGACAGATCGACAGAGAAAGACATATCGAGAGAGAGAGACAGATTGACACAGAGAGACAAAAATCGACAGAGAGAGACAGAGATCGACAGAGAGAGAGAGAGAGATCGACAGAGAGAGACAGAGAGAGACAGATCGACAGAGAGAGACAGAACGACAGAGAGAGACAGAGATCGACAGAGAGAGACAGAGATCGACAAAGACAGACAGATCGACAGAGAGAGACAGAGATCGACAAAGAGAGACAGAGATCGAAAGAGAGAGACAGAGAGAGACAGAGATCGAAAGAGAGAGACACATCAACAGAGAGAGAGAGATCGACAGAGAAAGACAGATCGAGAGAGACAAAGAGAGAGAGAGACGGAGAGAGACAGATCGAGAGGGACAGAGACGGAGAGAGACATATCGAGAGAGTGAGATCAAGAGAGATACAGAACGAGAGAGTGAGTTAGATCGACAGAGACATACAGATCAAGAAATAGACAGATCGAGAGAAAGAGTTAGATCGAGAGAGAGAGAGAAAGAGTTAGATCGAGAGAGAGAGAGATTTAGATCGAGAGAGAGAGAGAGTTAGATCGACGGAAAGAGATACATCGAGAGAGATATTGAAGGAGAGAGATAGATCGAGTGAGAGAGACAAATCAAGAGAGAAAGACGGATCGAGAGAGAGAGAGAAAGATCAAGAAAGAAAGTTCGACGGAGAGAGACAGATCAAGAAAGAGAGTTCGACGGAGTCAGACAGATCAAGAAAGACAGTTCGATGGAGAGAGACAGATCAAGAAAGACAGTTCGACGGAGAGAGACAGATCAAGGAAGAGAGTTCGACGGAGAGAGACAGATCAAGAAAGAGAGTTCGATGGATAGAGACAGATCAAGAAAGAGAGTTCGATGGAGAGAGACAGATCAAGAAAGAAAGTTCGACGGAGTCAGACAGATCAAGAAAGACAGTTCGATGGAGAGAGACAGATCAAGAAAGACAGTTCGACGGAGAGAGACAGATCAAGGAAGAGAGTTCGACGGAGAGAGACAGATCAAGAAAGAGAGTTCGATGGATAGAGACAGATCAAGAAAGAGAGTTCGATGGAGAGAGACAGATCAAGAAAGAAAGTTCGACGGAGAGAGACAGATCAAGAAAGAGAGTTTGACGGAGAGAGACAGATCAAGAAAGAGAGTTCGACGGAGAGAGACAGATCAAGAAAGAGAGTTCGATGGAGAGAGACAGATCAAGAAAGAGAGTTCGATGGAGAGAGACAGATGAAGAAAGAAAGTTCGACGGAGAGACAGATCAAGAAAGAGAGTTCGACGGAGAGAGACAGATCAAGAAAGAGAGTTCGACGGAGAGAGACAGATCAAGAAAGAGAGTTCGACGGAGAGAGAGAGATGAAGAAAGAGAGTTCGACGGAGAGAGACAGATAAGAGAAAGAGAGTTCGACGGAGAGAGACATATGAAGAAAGAGAGTTCGACGGAGAGAGACAGATCGAGAGAGAGAGACAGATCGACAGAGAGAGACAGATCGACAGAGAGAGACAGATCGACAGAGAGAGAGACAGGTCGACAGAGAGAGAAAAATCGAGAGTGATCGAGGGAGAGAGAGATCGACGGAGAGAGAGAGAAAGAAAGAGTGAGAGGGAGAGACAGATCGATGTATAGAAACAGATCGACGGAGAGAGGGACAGAGAAAGATCGAGAGAGAGAGAGACCGTCGGAGAGAGACAGATCGAGAGAGAGAGAGAGAGAGATCGACAGAGAGAGACAGATCGAGAGAGAGAGAGACAGATCGACGGAGAGAGACAGATCGACAGAGAGAGAGACAGATCGACGGAGAGGGACAGATCGAGGAAGAGAGAGACAGATCGACGGAGAGAGACAGATCGAGAGAGAGAGACAGATAAGAGAAAGAGAGTTCGACGGAGAGAGACAGATCAAGAAAGTCAGTTCGACGGAGAGAGACAGATAAGAGAAAGAGAGTTCGATGGAGAGAGACATATCAAGAAAGAGAGTTCGACGGAGAGAGACAGATCAAGAAAGAGAGTTCGATGGAGAGAGACAGATCAAGAAAGAGAGTTCGATGGAGAGAGACAGATGAAGAAAG
>JAWDGP010004698.1:15000-17500 GCA_033675545.1 Elysia crispata | reverse complement strand
CCCCCCAAGGAATCAAGAATTCAAATTCTTAACTTCAAGTATATGATATAGAGAGAGTGAAATTTCATTGTACATATGAATAAAATTATAATAATCTAATCTCTGCTCAGATTGAATCAATGAATAAAAAAAAAAAAATAACGCATCGTTTATGATAAAACGGATATTTACAAAGTTTTTGACTAGACATGACAAACATAAGTTTTTATATAATTTTCGTTGCCACGGTTTACAAATGTAGAGCGCAATACTTTATGGTTTGAATACGAGTGGGGCCTTAGATTATATATACATTATTATGGTTTTAACTTGTTTTCTCTCCCTCTGTCTATCCCCCCCCCCCCTTTCTCTCTCTCTCTCTCTCTCTCTCTCTCTCTCTCTCTTCTCTCTCTCTCTCTCTCTCTCTCTCTCTCTCTCTCTCTCTCTCTCTCTCTCTATCTCTCCCCCCCGTCCCACCCAAGAACTTGTTCACTTAAAAAACAAAACGAAAACAAACCAACCAATCAATCAAACCGACGTCTCCTATTTGCCTTACTTTATGTCTAGTGTCCTTATTTAGAAAAAAAAAAAGGCAGAAAAAAAATCTCTCTTATACATTGGAATTAATGTCGAGTGGTATACTTATTGTTTTAATGGGAACTTTTATTACAGAAGTTCACAGACGCACACACGTATAAACACGATAATATTGGTCTTGTCTTCAACATTAACGAAAACCTTAAACAAATAGCAATCTTTGCCCCTCTATAACGACTTCTCGTCTATACCGTGATCTTCCTGTGATCGATGTCTGTATCTGAAGAAAAGAATCAAACTAAGCGATGCTTTTTAGTGCAGCAGAAGAAGTCCTCTTAAATTGGAGTGCGATTATTAAGAAAGTTTGTTTGGGTTTTTTCCCCTCCCTCTCCCCCCCGTCTCTCTCTCTCTCTCTGTCTCTCTCTCTCTCTCTCTCTCTCTCTCTCTCTCTCTCTCTCGCCCCCCCCCCCCCCACTTAAACAAGAGGAAGTAACTCATTGAACCAGTGAAGTGGCTGAGAGGCTGCGCTATTAATATTACCTCCCCTGAGCCAGCCACTGTGAGCGAAACACGACCTGCTAGCGTGGAGAGTGGAGAGTGGAGAGTGCTGGGCTTCCAACAGGCACAGCGGTTTTAATGGTTTTAAATTAACGGATCTTTTTGCATCCAGTTGTTTTTTTTTTTATTATTATTTATTTGATTTGCTTTGATCGTAGTGGTAATTGTAGTAAAGGTAATGGTGGTGGCGGTGATGGTGGTGGTGACAGTAGTGGTGATGTTGTCTTTGAGATTTTCTTCTTCCTTTGTTGACCTTTTCGTCGATTGTTGAACTTCTTCTTTTTTGTCGCCTCTAATCTTTGCTTTTTTTTTTTTTTTTTTTTTTTTAATCTTTTTTGAAGAAGAGTTTTTGTTTTCCTCTTCGTTTCGCTTCTTTTTTTTTTATCAATCTATCTTTAACCTTTTACATGGACAAACAAGGCGATGATAGAATGAAGCTGGTGATAAGAAGAAATGTTACAAGAAGAGAGAAAGAGAAAGAGGGGCAGGCACATATATATATACACATATACATATAGTGTGTGTGTGAAGGAAAAAAAATAAGATCTGGTAGGAGAATCAAGGGGGTGGGGTGGGGAAGAGGTGATACACAGGGAGATGGAGAGATAGATAGATAGAGAGAGAGAGAGATTGAGACAGACAGAGAGAAAACCACCGCAGAAAAGGACACATTGAGAAAACTTAAGATCCGTGGCGGTCACTCACAGCTCAAGTACTGTCTTAGATTCGAGTTGGACAGAGCGACAGATCTGTGGAGGAGTTGGACCGGCTCTGGTTGCCCTACACATCTCCTGGTGTACGCTCCAAATCTCTGGAACTCGCAACACAACAGCGTCTCAGCTGATGTGAGATGGGAGAGACTCCGGAGCTAGGAATAGGCTGGTCTTTTGTCACTATGCGAGCTCGCTGTCTCTCTCTCTCTTTCTCTCTCCTGCTCTCTCTCTGTCTCTCTCCTCTCTCTTTGTCTCTCTCCTTCTCTCTGTCTACCTCTGTCTCTTTCTCTCTCTCCGTCTCTCTCCGCCTCTCTCTCTCTGTCTCTCTCCTCCTCTCTCTCTATCTCTGTCTCTTTCTCTCTATCCATCTCTCTCCGCCTCTCTCCCTGTCTGTCTCTCTCTTTTTCTCTCTCTATCTCTGTCTCTTTCTCTCTATCCGTCTCTCTCTCTATCTGTCTCTCTCTTTCTCCCTCTCTATCTCTGTCTCTTTCTCTCTCTATCTCTGTCTCTTTCTCTCTCTCTCTCTCTCTCTCTCTCTCTCTCTCTCTCTCTCTCTCTCTCTCATTCTCTCAGCTAATTTGGTACTCTCTGGTGGAATAAGACCCCCTTCCCTCCCTTCCACTAATTCGTTTCTCTCTGGCTGATCTATCAGTTTTATCTTTCTGTTGTATTAGTAGATATTCCTCTATCTGTAGCTGGCTTGTGAATTGCAA
>JAWDGP010004698.1:0-5000 GCA_033675545.1 Elysia crispata | reverse complement strand
TTTTTAATGCCTTGTTGTACTCGTATATTATCAGCCTTTTTCTGAGAGCGTGGTGGTTAAAGAGAAAACTGGGAACTGTTTTTTTTTTTTTTTTTAATCAAATTATTTATGTTATAACTGAGCATGCGAATTGGGAACATGTTAAACCTAAAACACTGATGAAATAGGAGGAGATCATCAGGAAAGTTGTGGCATGGGACTAAACTTTTGTAGGTTTAGAGAAACAGAATTTGATGTTTAAAAAAAAAACAAAAAAAAAAAAAAAAAAAAAAAAAGAAGAAACAAAAAAACCAACAACTTTATTTTAGTTCTATCACCAAGATGAGTAAGATAAGATAAGGCGAGATGAGATAAACTTTATATTTCCCCTGTTGGGAAAGGCAAAAGTTGTAAAAACTACAATTGTCATGAAAACCACTTTCAGGCAGGCGGACAGATAAATAGACAAATTAAAATAAAGGCGAGATTTCAGAGAGGCATATTCCGCCACAAAAGATACACATACTCGCTCTATCAGGTAGCTGTGACTCTACCTTGTTGCGGTGGAAAGGTAAATAAAAAGGAATAATTTCAGGTAATTATTACCGTGTTTTTTGGTTTGATAAAACTTACCACGGTAAACTGCCGGGTTATGATTGTTAATTACGTGATTTATCAGACTCGAAACGTTGGAGGGAGGGAGAGAGAGAGAGAGAGAGAGAGAGAGAGAGAGAGAGAGAGAAAAAGGGACAAACAGGGAGAGAGAGAGACATAAAGAGAGAGAGAGAGAGAGAGAGAGAGAGAGAGAGAGAGAGAGAGAGAGAGAGAGAGAGAGAGAGAGAGAGAGAGAGACGGAGAAAAATGAGAGGGGAAAAGGGACACGCAGGGATAGAGACAGAAATATAAGGAAATAGAAAGAAAGAGAGAAGAGGGCTAGAGAGAAAGAGAGATAGAGAGACCGACAAACAGACAAGAGATGGAGGTCTTTTAATTTAGGTCGGAACCAGGCGATGTCGGATTTGAAGGAAGAAAAAGAAAACAGATAGAGCGAAAAAAAAAAAGTTGATGAAAGAAAATTTAAAGAAGAACAAAAACAAAACAAAACAAAAACAGAAAAGTGAAACCAAGATGGTCAGGTTCCCGGCCGACATGCACGTGTTAATGTCCTGGTGAGCGGTCTTACATCACAGGGGAGGGGGAGGGGGGGAGGTGGGAGTGAGTTCAGCTGCACAGTGGGACATCATGTTGTGGGGTCGACATTAGAGAGCGAAGGGAGAGAGGAAGGGAGGGAGAGAGAGAGAGAGAGAGAGAGAGAGAGAGGGGGAGAGAGAGAGAGAGAGAGAGGGAGAGAGGGAGAGAGAGAGGGGGGAGGGGGGAGGGAGAGAGAGAGGGAGGGGGAGAGAGAGGGAGGGGGAGAGAGAGAGGGAGAGAGGGAGGGGGAGAGAGAGAGAGAGAGAGGGAGGGGGAGAGAGAGAGAGAGAGAGGGAGAGAGGGAGGGGGAGCGAGAGAGGGAGAGAGAGAGAGAGAGAGAGAGAGAGAGAAGGTCTGGAAAGCGTTCGCGTTGAATCTAGTGACAATAAAGAAAGTAAGAAGGATAGAAAGAAAGATAGGTAGAGAGAATCAAGATGAATAGGCTTGCTTGCAGTGTAGAAATTCCTCCCCAACTTACAGTCTCTCAAAATCTCAGTTTTATTTGTTATATGCTCTCGTCATGATATCAGTCGGGGCAATTAACTCTGTTACGTCAGTCTTCAAGGTCGCGAAGAAGGCAGAATTTCGAAAATAATAGACATGATAATCCGAGACCTACGGCCGCCATTTTCTAGAGGTCGCCTAGTCTTCAGTGTTTATCTGTTTCTTTGCTCTCTTCGCATTATTCTCTCAATGACGTCACTGTTCAAGGTCGTTAAGGCTTGATTTCTATTTAAATTAAATTTAAAAAAAAAAAAAAGAAAAAGAAAAAAGACAGAAAAGAAGAAATAAAAATCAAAACAGAACTTGAAGAAATGAAAAACTGAAAACTGAATAATGTGAGTTACATATAAATTGTTTACCAGCGTAGAAATGAGTAATGACAGCTTAGCATGTGTGACAATTCTGGAGAAGGAGTCAAGAGACAGAAGAAAAAGTGTGGGTGTGTGCAGGTGTGTGTGGGGTTTTTTTTTGTTCTGTTTTGTTTTTTGGCGAGAAGGTTGCAATTTAGATTCTGTATTTTACACCGTAGAAATATTATTTCCTTGAAAAAATTTTCTCTTTATAGATTTTAGATTTTTAGCTCCGTAATTTTTTTTTTTTTGGAGGGGGTGGGTGGGAGGGAAGGAAGGGGGGGGGGGGGAGGGAGGGGGGGTTGCAATTTACTTTATTGATTACAGATTCTGTATTTCATTCCGTACAAATAATATTTCTTTGAATACATCAAAAGTTTTCTCTTTATGGATTTTAGCTTTTGCGCTCCGTATATATTTTTTTTTTGTTTTTGTTTTGTTTTGTTTTTTTTATAGTTTTTATTTACTAATTTTTTTTTTTTGTTTCCTGGAGTTTACCTTCGTAAAAAGTTTTTTTTTTTTTTTGTTGATTTTCAATCCTTTATATTTCTAAATCCCCAAAGAACGATCAGTTCAATAAATATCAAGTGGTGTTTTTTTTTTGTCTTTTTTTTTTTAAGGCCACTAAAATAAAACTGATGATTCGTCAGAAAATCCCTTAACTCCAAATATTGAACTTTTTGTCGGCCTCTAATGAATAACTCTGATAGATTACGTCACGTCATAAATAGTACTGGTTCAAAGTACATGTGCTAGAATTCTTCTTTTCTTCTTCTTCTTCCTCCTCTTCTTCTTCTTCCTCTTCTTCTTCTTCTTCTTCTTCTTCTTCTTCTTCTTCTTCTTCTTCTTCTTCTTCTTCTTCTTCTTCTTCTTCTTCTTCTTCTTCTTCTTCTTCTTTCTTTCTTTCTTTCTTTCTCTTTATTCACTGTCTCCTTCTTCTTCCTTATACTTAAGACTTTGCGGACTTTTTTCGCACCAACTTATCCCTTGATTATCCCCCCAAAAACAAGATGAACTTCTTCCGAACCCACACAGCAAGCGAACTGTGCGGTGCGAAACGGAGTACAGTATTATTTTCGCAATATGTTACGCATATGAATCTCCCATATCTTCCACTTGGTTCAATATTCCTATAACGCTATGGTTATTAACGTTGTCACGTGTAGGAGTTTTGCACCGAATGCTTCTCTCGTGGGATCCATTGTGGATCCCAGTAATCTTTTCCATTCACGCCGACTTTGTCTTCATTCAGATTATCTCCAGGATATTTTCATTCATAGACTGGTATCTCTCTCTCTGTCTGTCTCTCTCTCTCTCTCTCTCTCTCTCTCTCTCTCTCTCTCTCTCTCTCTCTCTCTCTCTCTCACTCACTCTCTTTTACTCTATCTCCTTCCTCTCCGTACCTCAATATCTATCTCTCTGTCTCTCTTTCTCTCTCTCTCTGTCTCTCTCTCATCTCCTTCCTCCCTATTCCTCAACCTCTCTCTCTCTCTCTCTCTGTCTCTCTCTCTCTCTCTCTCTCTCTCTCTCTCTCTTCCCCTCCCCTCCGCCTCCCCCAAATGAAAGAAGATCCCGAGGGAATGAGACTCCAGCCAGATTTCTCGTCAGGTGTTCACAGAATGATGATCCTGATCCATGATCCTGATCCGTGATCCATCGACTGACAGCGGGTTTCATAACAGTCTCTCTGTCTACCATAAACGCCCAAAATATCGCTAGTTGGAGATTGAAGATAATGGTAAACTGGCCCCATTCTCTATCAGCCACGATCGGTTGCTTTTCCGCGATTTGAGCATAAGACTTGTGATACATTTTTTTTTTTTTTTTTTGCATTTTTTTTACGTAAGGATTCCAAAATAAATCTTTTAATCTTGGGTTAGTTGACACAGTGGTCCTTTTGTGTTGAAGATATATCCTAGATATCATTACATGTATTTTGTTTTCTTCAATTTTCAAAACATGACTTTGATATCTGGCTGAATAGATCTTTGAAGTACTTTTTCTATCGTTCTCTATGTATGTATGTATGTATGTATGTATGTATGTATAAATGAATGTATGTATGTATGTATGTATGTATGTATGTATATATCGATCTATCTATCTATCTATCTATCTATCTATCTATCTGTTTCTGTAAACTTAAGTATCATTTTGAAGTAAGTACCATGGGATAATCGCTAAAGTGTTCAAATAATATCTTTTTAGTTTGCTCGTTTTCTTCCTGTCTATCTCCTTTCTTTTCTCTCTCTCTCTCTCTCTCTCTCTCTCTCTCTCTCTCTCTCCCATTCGTTCTCTCTCTCTCGCTCTCTCCCATTCGTTCTCTCTCTCTCGCTCTCTCTCTCCATACATCTAACCCATACCCCTCCATAACTCTACAGACAAATTATAAAACTGGCTCACGCCCACTCGATTCATTCATAACCGAGATTCCACTTACTCTTTTCTTCATCTTCCGCTCGCTTCTCTCCATCTCTCCATCCTTCTCCTTCCTCCCTCATCATCCTCCTTCCCACTGCAACCATAAATCCACTTTACCCCCCCCCCCCACTTTCTCTGTCTGTCTCTCTGTCTGTCTCTCTCTCTGTCTGGCTCTCTCTCTCTCTCTCTCTCTCTCTCTCTCTCTCTCTCTCTCTCTCTCTCTCTCTCTCTCCCTGCGCCGCTCCGAGCACACCTTGAAAACATACAGACGCTCCCAGAATCGCAGCGAGGCAAGCCACCGTTTTATCAACAGGCTCGCACTTTTCACATTTGATCACGCGCAAATTGCAGCCACACTTACACACACATATCTCCCCACACACACACCCCCACACACACACACACACACGCTTCGACGGACCCGGTAGCCACGAGCTTCCAGTTAATTCCAGATGTGTTAGGATTTATGACCTTTCAGCTTTATATTTTATATTTTATATTTTTTTTTTCGTTCTCTCTCTTTTTTTCTTTCCTTTTTCTTCCCTCTAAGCTTTC
>JAWDGP010004696.1:130000-166318 GCA_033675545.1 Elysia crispata | reverse complement strand
CTACACACCAGCGCAAACTTGACTGTAACAGCTCTTAGTCTTAAGGCCTGGTGGTTGAATGACCGCTTGCTGCAAGGGGAGAGGCGCTGACAGCGGCACTACTAACTTGCCAGCAACAGAATGTGATGGGGAGGGGGTGATGACAATGGCGCGAGACACGCACGTATGCGGGGCAAGCTCCCTGTTATTATTCAATGGTGAACTAAAGCCTGGTGTGTCGATATGGGCCTACGGGACTACATGGCGGGCATGCAGAATCAAGAACTAATTTTTTGATTGTTCTCGCAACATTTTCCATCATGTGCGCTTCACTAGGTACAGATAGGTAATATGTCAGTAAAGCAGAATGGGCAGAAAAAAGTCGATATAAGAGAAATTATTAAGTGCAGATATAGAAGGAAAAATTCTGTAATTTGAAAATAAGTCTATATTTCAAAATGTCGATAAATCGGCTGTCGATATAAGTGGATTATGCTGTACATGGATTCATTTCGTCTTTGTGTTTTTGCCAGATTTTTTCAACTGCACAGGCGCTGGTTCCAGATTTAGCTGATTCCTTAGTTCGGTGATGTCTGTCGCCCAATGCTTCTCAAAATAGACATTCAGCAGAAACTTTGATTTCAGTGCAGATCTGACAGCCCATTGCAAGTAGACGTTGCGATATTTTTGCCGATGCCTAAAACATATGAAAGTTCACAGAAAAAAGTTTAAGAAATATAAAACACAATTAAGGGAGTTGAATTAAATATAAAAACCTAAAATTGTTCTAGAAATGAACACAGTCTATCCCTCACTTATGTAAATAGTAACTAATTAAAACAAAGCTGATCAAAATACTTGTGGAAAACGTTTTTTTTTAATGAATTTTAACAGAAATCTGAAATTTTCTCTATTAAAACTCAATGTATGATCTTCCTTCATAAAACTTTTCACACTTGGTAGGATAAACTCATTTATAGACTTATAATTATAGTTATTATCCATATTGAGTCCTCTAACACAGGACTTGTTTTTTCATTATTGTCAATATTGTTGACATAAGCAACCATGCTCTTTGAATAACTAATGGTAATTGTAGAAAAATTCATTTAAGCTCTCCACTCTATGAAAAAAAAGATGTAACCTCAAAGGAGTTTCTTGAACTCACTTGGGCCCTAACCGCAGTGGACCAAAAAGTGCTGCTGTGATACACATGGGCAGGCCAGTCTGAATAGCTTCGAACCACTTGACTGCGACCTCCCCCAGCATATTGGGCGGCATCCCGAGCAGCGTGTGCGTCAGGTCGTGGCACTGGCGGTATCTCAGCATCACATAGACCAGATCTGGGTCATCAATAAAGTTCACAGGGCGCCGTGCATCCGGGCTGAAATGCTGGAGCAGAAAGTTAAAAAGCACTCAGACTTGTAATGATTACTATAACATCAGTGATAACCAGAACTCTGGTTTCAGCTCAATCTACTTCAATAACATAAATGTCGTTGTTCTTGGAATGTTGTTGAAAGGGGGAGAAAAAACTGGACTGTTAATGATGCCGTCCACCTCGGACTCAATGAACTGGTTCGGCCATTTTTAAATGTTTGTTGAATGCAAAGTTCGTTGGAGCCATGACATAAGGCACCACAAGGGAAGTAAGCAACCAAAGTGAAATTACCACATAATTATCTCCCTTGTTTTTATCAACTAACCAATGTCTATAAAGCCTCTCTTCACCCTTCCCACCATAGCCAAAGTTACCGAAGCTTCGGCTTGTTGATCCTGTATCATGATCTCCCAATGCATTGGCTGCTCCTCCCCTTCCGTCTGACTTTTTATGATCTTCTCCCAATATGTCAATACTTTGCTATCCCCTACCCCTAGTATTCCTATGGCATAGTGTAGCCTATACCCTAGGTGTCTAACACCTATACACTTCAAGCATTTCTTAATAGCCTACTGGGGACGTTTTTATTGAATTTCAACAACATAGTTAAGTAGAAAAGCATTCTATAGTGGATTTACCAATACTTGTAGTTCGTTGAACTCGAGGACGGGTCTGACATTAGCTCGTTTGATGCAAGGTATTTTTTGAGAGTCAACGGAGGAAAAAAACAGGGATTGTTTTCTGTTCGTTGAATGCAAGGTGTTCTTTGAATCCGAGTTTGTTGGATTCGAGGTGTTCTGTAATTACTTTTTTTATGTATTACTGTGTATTTTCATCTTTTGTAATTGTTTCAAACTAGCTTTGCTTCAACAAGGACATTATAATAAGTCATCAAAATGAAATAAGAATTACTTCTGATGTATCAATTTCCTCCATCAAAATTACCATGAACAATATTTGCCATAATAATAAAAGAATTCATTGAAAGTGAATGCATGAGTTTGCATGTACGCACAAATTAATGATTCATTTTTTGTGGGACAAAAAGTTCTACAATTCTGAGAAAAAAGCTTCTTGATCACAGTTGTTAAGAGGCGGCCCTTAAGTTTGCCAGCCACTTTCAGTTACCTGATCAGGTCATGAGGTCAACTGCTGGGTAAATGGGGATTCCCGATTTTGGGCCGGGGTGTTTTAGATGAATCATTTTTAACGTTTAAACATGCATGTAATCCCACTGGCTGCATTAATGTTAACAGAAAGCATATATGTAAAGGTACCATATTCATTTAGGATTGAAAAAAATAATGGACGTTTTATTTCTTAAGCTGAAAGAAGCGCAGAGCAGTTTTGGCACCCAGGAATTTGGTAACAACCGCATTTCATTACAGGTACATGTATGACAGTTTTTAAAAACACAAATGAAGCTTTTGAAACAATGTTTTATGATGAAATTTCTATGTTGAATAATGCAAATACCAAACACAACTGCGAGGATGTCTTTAGCTATATTGATTTAAGTTTCCGATCATGACCTTTTTACACAGCTATTTGGTTAAGATTCTTTATTCTTTGTCTCCTAAGTTTACCGTTTATCTCTGAATCCTGAGAGGTACTGCGGATCTTTGTTTATTGGTTCTAGATCTAGTACCATCATTCTCTGGAGAGGAATTTAACAAATACCAATAGTGATCTATCAGAGAAAGAAATATCGAATCTGTGTGGTCACTTAAAGAAAATAGAATTGTCAATAGTTTTATAAACTGATTATAAGTTTAGACTATGGTTCATAATAAGGTCTAATACTAGATCTAGAGTAATATTATCAACATTAATGAGCCAAAATTGTAAAATTGTTTTGCTATCATGTGACAACATTACTTTTGTTAGTGTAAGAAAGCCTGTAGTTTTTACGACAGTAGATCTAGTAGCCTTTCCAAAATATGTAAACTCCTGATCAAAAATCATATCTCTTAAGTCGTAAAAATATACAAAATGTTCGTTTTTTGACAGGATATATTTTCAAAAAACACATAAAATCACATACAAACTTTTCGCAGTCAAAATTTCGCCAGGAATTCATATTTAATTGATTTATACTACAGTATGGGTTTGGAGTAAAAATATTGTTCTGTTTTTGAAATATTCATTTATGAAATAGCCCATTGTCATAATTATTAACTCAAGCATTTTTCATTCGCGACGTGATTATTTTGGTATAATTAAAAAGAATCTTATTTGTGAATGATAAAAGTTATTACATTGTGTTGGTAATAACTCAGGCTTTAAAATGAATCTAAGCAAAAAATTTTTGAAACAGTAATAGCAGAGATTATACAATCTAAAAGCTGATGAAAATTGTGAGTCTTGAGAATCACAGATGATGCACAAGCACGCTTGCCGGCGCTGTGCTGGCACCACAGAGTATATTGTCTCCTAAGTTTGCTCCGCATAGCCTCACAGGTGATTTATTACTGAACTTCCCACTGCTGGCGGATACCTGAGGTATGCCTGGCCAAAAACTAAAGAGCCGCATTCAGTAGTTTTTACCGAAATGAACTCTCATTATTTCCTTTATTTTACAAAATAATTTTGTCTACAGTCATAAATACATGAAAAATAAGATACAATACAATCACACCATCACTGATTACTCATGACCATATAACAAGCAATTATGAAAGTAAGAAGCTAATGGAAAATAGAAAAGAACCTTACATTCTCTTCCAAAAAGTACCAGTACTCTTTGCCGAACGTCCCCTCTGGCAAAGTACCCAGGTAATCAACATCCACAGTGTCAGTATTTATGACAGGCTTTTCCCTGCAAGGGAGGTGCATTATGATTGTAGATATTGAGGGGAAATGTGTAGTAATGCCATGAAATGAGACATTCTGCGGCAGAGAAATTTTTTGGATAAGTGCAATTTTCTTAAAGAAAAACTTGATATTTCCCCTTTTGATTTGGCTCTATTATTTCTAACTTTCATATTGTTCCAGAAATAAAAGCTCTTTAAATAGCTAGGATTTTAAGCCCTTGGGGAAAATGGAATTTTCTCAAGTAGTCATCAAATGTAAATCAGTCTCAATTTTGTGGCGTTGTCATACATATATATTTAACAGTAACATACATTTCATGTCGCTTAAAATGCTTTTATTTTAACCATCAGCAAAACGCTTTAAAACATGGATCTATTCTTTCACAGAATAACGAGTACCAAAATGCAGGAGGCACAGGAAGCACTTTTAGATGACATTTTTAAATTAGAAAATAAAAGTTTTATTTACTCAAGAATTTGCCTGCCCTCAGGGTCGGCTAACATCTTTCTGTGCATGTATCTCAGAGCAATAGGACCAGTTGTCTCCCCTAGGGCACAGATCATGTCTGAAACAAGAGCAAAACTAGAGTATTTGTATGGCAAACTTGCCAGCTACTAGACGCTCTCAAAATGCTACAGAAGAAAGAAAAGTGTGGGATTAAACATCAGAAGTCATCAAGTGAATAACCCTATTTTCTTGTTGCAGGCAAATTTATGATGCTTATGTACCCAACTGACACCATCCTGAAAACATACCATCTGATAAGATGTATTCATAGGAAACATTATTTCCTGTGCAATCCTGTCAAATTAAGATTTACAGAAAATAGGTGAGGCAAAACTGACGTGAAGTAAGATACCTACCATCACGGGCAGGATTGATCATACAAGCAATACCAGAGCCAACTGCCAACAAAGTTTTCTGAAAGGCTGTGGTGGAGATATGCCCTGGGTAGAGCTGGTCATACTGCTGGATTGTCTGCTCACGACCCAAATCTTCCTCACCCAAGGCTGCTGTCTGGGAACCTGAAACATTCCAAACATCATATCTATTTGATACATTATTATTACAGAGATTTTGCAGGTGAGGCTAACAGGCATTTAGCTTCACTAGGTCAGTATATTTTAAGACTGAACTACATCGTTTGCATAAACTCTTCCTACCTAGCTGTATATAGCATAATAGCCTTTCGCAAGCGTGCTAGCTCTCTCGGAAAGAATGCAATCATAATGCAGGGTTGCATGATGACTGTTTGCAATGCTCCAATCCTTCTAAGTACTAGCCTGTATAGTGAGTGTATCAACTTTATGCTCTGAGATAGTTGTAGTGATATTTGGAGTAGCTTACATATTTTGCTGTGCGATGTAAACAATGCCGGGTGATTTGCACAGAGCACTAGAAAAATCACATAACAGCTATGTTATGACTCATGATCAGTACTTTCATCTGCAAAACCTCAATATTATCACAGTAAAAAATCTGAAAAGTATAAAACAAATCCTAACATATATGATTTTTTTAAATGAAAGTTTGAAACGCCATTTCCAAGTTCCAATCTAAGTGTTGAATAACTTGCTTCATTTTAGAAAAAAATACATTTTTAAAATGTTTCCTGAGAGAATTGTACTACTTACTAGATCTAGATCTAGAAACTTAGTAAAAGTTACATCTTATACCTTTATCCTAATCAAGTAATTATAGGTAATCTGTTTGCTGCATATGTGCACAAAACTGCATTGCCTAAATGTACTTTTATACTTCTTCTCACATGATTCTTTTCCAAGAGAAAAAGATATCATTTGAAAGCCGTTTGACGGCTAAAATATAAAATAAAAGGAAACAAAATGCACTGAAATACACATAAAACCTTGAACAGTAAGTAACTTGAAATGAAATTCATTTCAGTGTGTGTATGCTCTTCACGGTCAACTTGCCTATTTTTAAAATTTATCTGATATCTTACACATAAATATATCCATGACGTAAACCTTGGTTGATACTGAACTTACTCAACGCCCGATAGGAAGATCCCCATTTTCTTTTCAGTGTATGTAGATCTAGATCTAAATTCTGGGCTCTGAATCGAAGAAGTTGGCAGTAATTTAACCTTCTGAGCATTGTCACGTCTCTCGATCTTTCAGACAAAAACAGCACTGAAACAGAAGCTTGACCAATACAATTTACATCGATCTTACGAGTGTGAACTTTGTATTGACATTCATCAACTTGGTTTATTAGCTCGATGCTCCTTCCTTCGTAAGTCAATAACGTTTGATCTAGATCTAGATCTAGTATTCTGACGAAAGTCCACAGATCTGATACAATTTTGTCAAACGCAGATGCCGCTTTTAATTGCTATAAACTGCTTAACAGCGGACCATTCACAAACGCATTGTCTATGACTTTTCAATAAAATTTGATTTATTATCAATGCGTCTTCAAACAGTTTCTTTCTAACAAGGTAATAGCAAATTTATGTTAACCTTGACATTCTATGTCTTGGTTGGCAAACTACAGTATCTACTTGTCCGATAAACAACAAGATGAGCGTTGTATCTGTCAGTGGATGTTTTTTCCCACTCTATACTGCGTTTATTTTAATGCTCAAGGTAAGAAAATTATACTTTATACTAAGATAGCAACCTTTTTTTCCCTACTGGAGTGGGGACACTATAAGCGCCAACACTGAATCATGGTCATAGTGGTGATAGTCATGATGACGATATTTACCGCTAACTAAAGAAAGTGAGATCGGGAAAGAGGAAAGGAAGGACCAGGGAGAGGGATATGGACAGAGTTATGGCAAAGTCGAGCACGATAGCAAAGCCTATTATCAACCAATCTGTTAGGAAGAGACATGATAAAGATAATTCTCTGAATATTTTCAACTGTTCTCAACTACTGTAGAGCTGAGGTTTGACTTCCTTTTCCGGCACTTAGCCAACCCAACAACTCAGTCTTCAACTAACAGTAAAATGAAACTTGAACCCCAAGAAATGAAAACATAACGCTAAAGTGAAACGTTATTTATGTGAAACCTCTATTTAGGAATTAAAATCTTGAATGTAAAAATATATTGTAATATATAGAGGAAGAAGTTTTATAGATCTGCTCTAAACTAAACTATCATTTATAACTTTTTCAGAAGTATAAAACAGTCTTCACTTCTGGGTTCACAAAGTCTCGTCATGATGAGCTGAGATATTTTTTGACATGATCATTGAACATTTTCCAGTTTTATTATTAAGTACTTCTTCGATCATCTTGCTGCTAAAGAATATACAAATTTGTGAAACAAGGAGAAATGTTTGCAAAACTTAAGAAGAAGATTGAAACTGATGATGCTGCGTCTCCAGGAAAAATAGGCAGAGCAGAGTCAGGTAATGGTAATGCTCTGATCAAGAATAAATTATAAATGTCCGGTTCTGCTTAAAATTTTAAGATTTAAGTATTTTTTGTAAAAAGAGCTGTACAATTTTTCCCCATTCACAAAAACTTTCATGAAAGAGAATTAATCGTCAAAAATAAAATTGTTTTCACGCTAATCAGCATACTTCAAGAATATTTATTACTGTTTAAATTTTTGGTATTCAAGGCATATTTTTTTTCATAGAAATTTTTTATTCTTTATTCTTTTTAAGCTTGTAAATTTATTTAATTAGAAATTCATCCAGCTAAAAACTGTTTTCATATTCTATGGCTTAATATAAAATTGAGTACATGAATTTCATTTACAAACAATAATTCTAGTTAAAGTAGTTTCAACTGAAATTGTAATTACCAATCTATTCTTGAATTAAAATCTGTCACTGCTTATTTCCATATAGTAACAAGTCTTCCAAGAGCAGGAAGTACCCAATTCTTGGGTCCCTCACCACCTTGCAGTGTCACTAGTGAGAATCCCTCAGTGAGTTATTAAATGTGATGTTCGAAATTCGTAAAAATTTAAAGCAAGGGAAAGTACCACCTGTTCGTTTGCCTAAAGCTCATTATAAGAAACAAGCATCTAATTATTTGGGGAAATTTCAACAGACTTCGTTTTATTTTTAGTCTATCTTAACTTTTACAGACACTTGATAAAGACCAATACATGTAAGTTAGTATGATCTTCAAATCATATGGGAACATTTGCTTTATACTATTTGTGGATAGTATATCATGATATTTTGCTCCTGCTTTTAAGAAGATATCTCAAAACTACGGTTTGTGTCATTTATGTCAACTGAATGTCATCCAGGGCTAAGCTTTGTTGTTCTGTTTCTAGTTTATGTCGCTGACAGTTTTGAAAAGAAGAAAATGAACTCTAGCTGTCGTATTCATAATTACGAGGGCATATTGATAAGTTTTGCCTCCAAGTCCATAACTTTGGAAATAATGAAGACAAACAAATGATACTTACACCAAATGAAAGGTCATTTTATTTAGCACCAGATGACATATCATTTTTCAACATAATCACCGTCCCGTTCGATACAGAGCCGCCACTAACGGACGACCTGTTGGATGCCGTCAGCGAAGAAGTCAGCAGTCTTGTCTCTGCACCAAGAAAGAACAGCATTCTTCACATCTTCGTCTGTCTCGTAACGGTTGCCCTTGAGGTAATCCTTGAGTTTTGGAAAAAGGAAGAAATCACTCAGAGCAAGATCTGGGCTATAAGGCGGGTGCGGTAATGTCCGGAGGCCTAAACGATCTAAAGCCGTGCGAGTTTCCAAACTTGTGTGAGGGCGAGCGTGGAAACTTTCTCACTCCTTACCCGTCGCAACCTCGCTTTCAGTTTCTCCAGTGTGTTCACATATTTCGTAGAATTCACGGTGTTGCCTTGTTCCAAAAATTCTGTGTGAACCACACCCTCACTGTCCCAAAAGATCGTGAGAAGCACCATCATCCATCACGACAACGCTCGCCCTCACACAAGTTTGGAAACTCGCACGGCTTTAGATCGTTTAGGCCTCCGGTCATTACCGCACCCGCCTTATAGCCCAGATCTTGCTCCGAGCGATTTCTTCCTTTTTCCAAAACTCAAGGATTACCTCAAGGGCAACCGTTACGAGACAGACGAAGATATGAAGAATGCTGTTCTTTCTTGGTGCAGAGACAAGACTGCTGACTTCTTCGCTGACGGCATCCAACAGGTCGTCCGTCGGTGGCGGCTCTGTATCGAACGGGACGGTGATTATGTTGAAAAATGATATGTCATCTGGTGCTAAATAAAATGACCTTTCATTTGGTGTAAGTATCATTTGTTTGTCTTCATTATTTCCAAAGTTATGGACTTGGAGGCAAAACTTATCAATATGCCCTCGTATTTATTTGAAAAAAAGAGTGAAGCGAATGATAACATTTTTTTTTATTTAATCTGCAAGTAATGCTTTCAAGTTTTGAAAAAATTTGATTATTGTTACTCTACATTGAGAAATCTTTATAATGTGACCTTTAACAAAGCGCAATGTTGTCAAAAAAAATAATTATAATATCATAGATCAATTATAAGAAATGAAATGGTGACGACTTTGACAAAATGTACAAGGGACTCCATGGTGACAATGGTCGTAAATAAACTGAAAACGGAGATAAAAGCAAACGTTCTTCTTTTGTTTTCATACAAATTTTTTGCATTTGACAATTTGTAATTTTCAGAATATTTAGCTTAAGCATTATTCATTATATCATCAAGGCTCTCAGCAGTGGTAAAACAAAGACTTTGTAGCGTACAGACTTTTTAGCAATTTAAATTTAGAAGAAAAAAAATTATGGAGCTCTTCATGTGCAAATAAGTTTTAAACTTTCATAGTCAATTTTATTTTCCATAAATTGAATTGACTTTATCTCATCATCACCAAGTCAGAAGTGGCTATCTTACTTAGCCTTTGTAAAAAGGGAAACACTATATGTGCACTAAAATGTCGTTAAGTCAATAGGAGTATGAGAGACATAAGAATCAAATCAAACTCTTCATGTATTCTAATTCTATGTTTCAGATGAAAGATGTCACAACAGCCAATGACGAAACTGCTCGACTCTTGCTTCGTAAGACAGAGCAATGTAAGAAACTGGAGGGAAATATCAGTGGTGAGTACAGTTTGATCTTATTGAAATATGTGCAATCCTTGATTTCATATCTCGTGAAATAGCATGATATAAAATAATAACTCTCTGTGAAAATGTTTATCCCATGTCATGGTTCTATAGACAATAAAAAATGGGAATAAAGTTAATTCCCTTATTTAAGTAGCAGCTTGTCATTTCTTTCCTACCTGAGTGCTATTTTAAATCTTGTTAATTGTTTTTTTGGCGTAGCAATGTTTATAAAATTGCGTAATTGTTACTTTTACCACTAAACCAGATTTAGCCCTATTAAAAATTATCAGGGTCTGATAATTGATATATCAAGGGAACATATTTCAATAGGGAGCTCACATTTGCCATATAATTCTTCAATTTTCTGCATAACTTCTTTCAATGCCAGATCTTGCGGCTTTAATAAAAGACAAGAGCAAAACCATAGAGAAGTTGGAATCAACCATAAAGCAACAAGAAGAAGGTACTTTCTGCACACGCCTGGGCTAGTTGACAGATGTATTAACTGTCAGAATCATTAATAAGTGTTTTACCATATCTAGTGAGAAAATTATAACATTAAAATGCCATGATATTGATAAGAAAGTTTATGAATTCTTACAGGATTCCATAGTTATTTTGTTTTTCGAATTATTGTGTTCACGTTACCTTTATCTCCAGCCATTTAACGTTCTTTCTAGATGTATGTCACAAAAAACTCACATTACTCAGCACGCACACGTGGTAGACATTTATTTATTTGAAAAATACAATAAATCAAATTGCCATTCTCTGGCTCAGATGCATTCCCACATATAGAGATCATATAACAATGAAATATAAGCCAATAAACCAATCTCTCAATGTGTTACACAGCAAAATACATATAAACAAAAAACAATGCACTGAGGCAAAGACACCGCACTCCTACTACACACGTAGAAGTGCGCAGTAATCATATAGTCCCTGTGCGTGCTGGTAACTCTAATTTATTGTAGAAAGATTTTGAGTATGTGAAGTGTAAGATCCCTATAGAAGGTTTAATATCCTTAAAACAGTTTATGCTATAGGATAATAATTAGCCCTATGACTCTTCCTCAAAGCTTTACTTTGATTATGAATGGTGAATCTAGATTTTTTCCACTGATAGGTTTTGTCAGTGGCATTCTCAATTGTACACAATCTTTTATCCTTAAAACTGCATTCCTTATGTTACTGTCTACATTCGAAAGACACAATATTTTGTTTAGTCACAAACGTGCAAAAGATTTTAGATCACTTTGTAAAACTCCACATAATTTAAGTACTATGCAGAGATAGCCAGGTCATATCTAGCCCTTTACAACTTGATCTTTCTCATATAAACCTTAATCTTTTTTTTTTTTCAAATTTTTTTCAGTGACAAACAAAAAACTGCAAGAACAGAAAGAGGAGTTTCAGAAATATCGAGACAAGTTGGTGGAGGGATATCAAGAGGATAAGCTCAAACTAGATCAGGTGAGAGGGAGATGTGTCACGTGTCTGCCTCCTTCTGGTGTGATAATAAAATTTTTTATATATTTTTTCGTATTTTGTAGTCAAATCTCTTTGAGAGTAGATTTTTGTTTGTTTGGCGTCTGTTATCATAGATAGTGTAGACTAGTCTTTAGCTAGAAATTTGGTGACAATTACCTGTAACATCGTACTCTATTTATTGTGTTCACAGTCTGACCGTTGATTGTTGTTTACTGACATCATATTCAGATTTTCATTTTCTTCTTGAAATCGTTAAAAGGAGATCTGAAATTTTTGTGCTGTTGAAATATTTCAATCTTTCTTGCGGTGGAACTTACAAGATCATATAAATTTCTCTTTACAAAGTTGCTTTTTTTTTTCTGTCCATAAATGCGTTAAAGAAATTCCATTGAAAACCCATCCATTGAGTTATTAACCATTTATAAAATTCATGACTTCCATCTTAAAAATTAAATAAAAATGTTCTGATATTTTCTAGGAAGAATATGTTTCGAAATTAAAAACAAAAACACTATTAACGTTGCCTTTGTGGTAAAATAAAATTTCTCCAGAAAGGAAAGCCTATTGTACTATTTTCCACATAGTCTGGTCAATGTTCCAGTATAACTGATAATTTTTTGTATAGTGTAAATCTCTAGTATTTGTAAACCTTTTAATTTCTTTTGTTTTTGGATCTTAGACATAAAGCAAAAAAAAAAAAGCAACCAACCAACCAAACATTTAGAGCATATCGTAAAAGGACAATTTCTCTTTTGTTTTCTACAATCAAACTTCTGATGAATGTGTGTTAAAATAGATGACACATTTAATATGTAACTCAAATTAATTACACTTCATTATCTGAATTAGATGAAAATGGATAGAGTCTTTTTTTCTTGTTTCCCATTTTGCTCAAGATAATTGTGATCAATATCTGCACCCATTTTTTCCACCGATGAGAAGACCAGATTAGCACTAAGCTTCATCAATTTCACGCTCTAGAATGATTTATTTATGATTCATCATTTTCGAAATGCTGATAAAATTTCACGCCTCGTGTTTTTCATCACTGCGGCAAATTTAAAATTCTTAGAATCACACGCTGCTATTGAGCTACGTATTCGTCTAAAAATCTGTTTTTTCCTCCTGAATGTCTACCACTCTATCATGTCTTTTCAAGTTTGGTGTCTCGCGCTTTGAGCCCTATTCTGCCTGACTAGGGCTTGTCTGATGTTTAAGGAAAAGTTTGATGTGAACTGCACTGACTTTTTCAATCAATCACAATTTTTTTTCTTCTTCTTTTTCTCATATGACATTTACGGTTTCAGGAGAAAAATGAGCTCAAAGCGCGCCTGACAGAGGCGGAAAGTTATAAGACTCGGTTCTTCAAAAAGGAAGAAGAAAATGATGAGTTTGAGGACTTAGCCACTCAGGAACTGGCTAAAATCAAACATTTGGTAGCTTATTTCTCCCTCCCCTGCTCTCACTTTCTCCCTATTTTTCAGCCTTGGGTTTTCTAAAAGTGGGTCTTTTTTACGCACCACAAAAAATCTCTCTGTCCCTCTCTTCTTTTTTTTTTTTTTGTATACCACAACACTGTTTTTAAAACTAAGTCATGGTATTGAATCCAGGAATCTTTTTATAATAATAAACAATTTATTTTTAAGAATTCTTATAATAACACACACCTTTTTATTTTAATATTTTATTCTTTGTTTCATTTTTTTTTTTTTGTTAATAATATGGCACAGGTTAACTCACTGTTAACAAGATTTTGTTTTAAGATTTACTAAGTATTAGGTTGTTGTTTTTTTTTATTTAAAATTAACAAATTAAAGATTCCCAAAAACTCCATAGTGTTCTTATAAGCTGGGAACGTTAAGTATAACAAAACCTTGGTGGGAAATGTTTGCAACAGAGTAAGTGTGGCATGAATGTAAACATTGCACTGGTGCATGCTGGGACCGCAGGAAAATCACCTGGAAGCTTTGGGCATGTTCATCTGGTGCTTGAAGTTTGGTAACTCCCTCCCACATCTCCCCCTCCCCATTCCCTTTTGCATGATTGAAACAAATGACCAATATAGGCTCATATTCCCTCGTAATTTTGATCTCAAGACAGGGTGTAAAATAACTGGCGTAACATGAAAGTGTTTTTAAATACGTATGATTAAGTTGTACTGTGAATCAGAATCCAGAGGATATTGAAATTTGTTCTGAATGTCTGACTCAGCCAAATAAAGCGGCATAGTTTTCTTAAAACTTGTTATTTCCACGGCACTCATCAACATAAGGCTGGGTATAGAGCTGTGAATGTGGGTTTGGAATGCGCTTTACTTTTTTTTATTTCTCAAACACACCAAAAAGAAGAAAAAAAACCTAAACTGAATCTTTATTTTGCTTGGGAAGGATGCTCTTGAATCGTGCTTTTCTGTTGTCATCACAAGGAAAAAAAATATCTCGTAGATTAAGACTTTTTCACATGAGTTCCGCAATCAGTTTTTAAGCTGGATTGGTTATGTAGAAAGTTCAATCAATGGATCATTTTTTTTCTCTTATAACTTGGTCAGTAGCATTTATATCATCTCCTCTCTTCCAAAATTTTGGGGAAAAAAAATTCTTGAACTTAGAATTCAACATATATTTTATTTAGTTGATATAAAAAATGCATCATTTTTTTCTCTCTGTATAAAACCCAAAGATGTTTCATTCTTGATGTAAAATTTACACCTCTTGTTTTAATATTGACTTACTGCTTTGATATTGAGTAAATGTAAATCAAAAAATTTTTCCTAGAAAAACAAAAAATGCTACCAGTAAACCAATATTATCTTGAGCCACAGTTTTCGCAAGGTTGTTGTGGAAATAGTGTAGAACCTCTGGATTAAGATCTGACAGCAAATGGAGTTCTTTTTTTGTTATTGATTTAAAAAAATAAGTTGTGTAGATAAATATCTTTCTATACAAGGGATGTTGTATGACAAGTTCTACTGTATATAGAATTGAAGAAAGTTTTTATTGTTATTATAAATGGGTCCTTGAGTCTTCCATAATTGTTGTAATTGAAAGATAGACCTCAAATATGGTAAAAGTAGTATTTTTAATAATAGTTTTAATAATAATAATAATAATAATAATAATGATAATAAAAATAACACTGATAATAAGTAATCTTTTTGTACTTTCCATTTCCTGTCCACAATCATTAATCTATTATAGGAGACATTACCCATGATTTTTCTCTTCGGATAGGTTAATTGATTTTTTTTTTTACTCTCTGATTTATTCAGTGTTCTCTCTCTCTCTCTCTCTCTCTCTCTCTCTCTCTCTCTCTCTCTCTCTCTTCCTCTCTTCCTCTCTCTCTCTCTCTCTCTCTCCCCGTTTCCCTCTCCCTTTCTCTCTTTCTCCATCTCTCTTCCTCCTCTCTCTATCTCTCTCTCTCTCTCACCCACCCACCCACCCACTCACTCTGTTTGGCTTGTCTTGTAGTTGATCAACACAGAACAGGCCCTGACCGCCTGCCAGGCTGAGCTGGAGAGTAAGACGCGGCAGTGTCAGGCAGCAGAATCTCAAGTGGAGAAACTGACGGATGAGCTCGGCCCGCTGAGACAGAAGGTCTCCTCTGTCGAGGCTGACAAGTATGTTCCTTTTTTTTTTTTTGTTTCAGTTTGATTGTGTGAATGACAAGTTTTCATTTTTGTGATATAGCGATGTTACTTCGTTATAAAACTAATGTTGTTTTTTTTTTTTTTTTTTTAGTTTGGACAGAGCAGTTTGTTTATTTAAATTGGATTGCTGAAGAACTTTACTTTTAATTGTTTGTTGTCCAACCCAAATATGCTGTAAATGGTCCGCAGCTAATGAACTTTCCTCAACTTCTTAGTGGTGAGAATTGCATGCGATTGTCATTATTATGTGCAGCACTTTTCTATCCTACTGAAATGTTTGTGTGTATTGACTCATGGAATTTCCGCCAGTGTGAAGCTGAAGGAAGAGGTGAATGAGAGATCTGAGTTGGTGATGATGCTGACGAAGGAAAAGGCTGCCTTCGACAAACGTCTTGATGAGCTGAACCGTGACATGACAAAGGTTTGTTTTGAGAGTTTGATATTGTTGCCCCCTGCTGCTAGGTAGTTGATCTTACTTAAAGTTTTTTCTTCGATAGACGATTGAAATGTTAGAACTTAGAGGTGAATGAAAGATGTGCAAATATGCTGGGAAATAAAATAATGAGTTTTACCTGTTGATGATTGTGTTTGGGCCAATTAACCAGAAATCATCCATAAATGAATGAGCTATATCAAGAAAGGCTATAAATGAATGAAGCTGATGTCTTGTCTCACTTTACAAACACGACACAGCCAATAAATCAATATACTATATTGGTTTTTTTTTGTTTTGTTTTGTTTTTATTACTCATCCCAACAATAGATGAATAAAGCGGCTGTCTTGACTCTTAACTCCACAGAAACTGAGTGAGGTATCAAGACTTGAGGAGCAACTCTCGGACCTGGACAACGAGCACAAGACTCACCTCAGGAACTCGGACATTCAGCGCAACAAGGTTAGTTCCCACCTAGAGGTCTCTGTAAAGATAGAGCATCGAGGTAGAGCATCAAGATAGAGCATCCAGGTAGAGCATCAAGGTAGAGCATCCAGGTAGAGCATCCAGATAAAACATCTAGGTAGAGCATCCAGATAAAGCATCAAGGTAGAGCATCCAGATAAAGCATCCAGGTAGAGCATCAAGGTAGAGCATCAAGGTAGAGCATCAAGATAGAGCATCCAGGTAGAGCATCCAGGTAGAGCATCAAGATAGAGCATCAAGGTAGAGCATCAAGATAGAGCATCCAGGTAGAGCATCAAGATAGAGCATCCAGGTAGAGCATCAAGGTAGAGCATCCAGGTAGAGCATCAAGGTAGAGCATCCAGGTAGAGCATCAAGATAGAGCATCCAGGTAGAGCATCAAGGTAGAGCATCCAGATAAAGCATCTAGGTAGAGCAACAAGGTGGGTTGAAATACAACAGCAAGATATCCTTGTCAAAACCTCAAGCTTGGCTTGGTGTGAATATTTCACAGCTCCAACACCTTCTGAATAAAAAGTTCACTATTTGAAAATAATGATAGTTTGGAGGGGTTTTATTTGTATTTTTGTTTTCTTTAATTTGAATGAATTGCCTGGAATTAATGCCAACTGTTTTACTCATGCATGCATGGAAACTGACATTCAAGACTGTGTAAAATTCTCTCATCCTCAGTCGAGTAAACTACTTGAAGAGAAAGATGAGCACATTGAAACTTTACAGGAGCGGGTGCGAACCCTTGAGCAGCGAGTCTCCAACTCAACCCTGTCCGGGGACGACAGAACGGCAGCACTCGAGGCGGAGAGGGCAAAGTTGGAGGAGAAACTCTCCGAGGCCAGGCAGCAGCTCGTAGAGGTCAAGTCGACATGGAGCGACAAGATTACCCATCTGGAACACCAGGTAAGACTTAAACTTCGGAACATCCTGTAATGCTAACTGCAGCTGGTAACAGGTCTTGCTTTGTGTTGGTATTCTCTCTCTATGAAAATCTTGATGACCAGGTAAAGCTTATAACTTAAACTGGCCTTTGCTTTACAGCTGTAAACCTGGAAAACCAGGCATGGCTTACAGCCTTGGTGATTAGGTAAAGCAAGTGATAAAGACTTCCTCGAATATTATTACCAACAGCACAGAACTTAAGTAGCTTTTGAGGTTTCACAAGCATTTCTTTCTTTACCAATTCACAGTTTATGTCATGGCTAGTCTCTTCCTATCAATCTTCTTTCTATATTCATCACCCTAACCAGATTTCCCACCTGAACACGAAGATAGTCGAGGATAGCGAGGAATTAGTGGCCAGCCAGAAAAACTCAGAGCAGATGAGAGAAAAGTTTCACAAACAGGTCGGTAGCTCAAAAAATTGTTTCAATAGTTTAAACTCTGCAGCAACACTTATTATAATTGTTTAAATACTTTTAACTCCACAGCAACATTTAATAACGATGTAAAAAGTTGTAACAGGGGTAAGGGAAATTGAAGAGAAATTAGTGAAAACTGTGTTAAAAATTATGAATTTGTTTTTTTTTCTTTTTTTCCCTCCAGTTTTTTAAATTCAATATCAGCAAAACTTAATCAGGAATGAGAGTTGTAGTTCAGGGAGGTGCATAAGAGTTTCACAAAATAGGTGAAAAATTGGCAGCAAAATTTTTTCTTTCACCTGAGGTTTAGAGAGATTTTATGAGGCATTTCCAGGACTCTTAAGATATGTATTAGTTTAATCCTCTTCCTGTTTGTGAGCTGTTTTTATCTCTCTACTGACATCTCATTGTGGGCTTTATTAATTAAGATCTCACTAGACACAGCTTAATCCAATAAAGATATGAATAAAGTTAAATTTGAAACAGTTTGGCTTTCCATAGACATTACAAAGTTTATACTCTATATTAGTTTTCCAAACTGATTTCAATTGATAAATTTTCCTTCCCAATATAGTACTTAATACCTATATTTTTTAAATTTTTAATGATTTATTCACTTATTTTTGTGCGCAACATTAGATTGAAGATCTCCGAGAGAAACTGGAGGAAGCAGAGAAGAGAGCCTTTGAAAACCTGGAGGTTTCTTCGTCCAAAGACACTCAGTACGGGAAACAGGTGAGGTTTGCTTATACATCGAAATGTTTTATCCAGGTTTCTCAATGAGAAAACTATGTCTTTAAGGAAGTTCGTTTTAATATTTTGTCAAGGGTTGTAGAATGGAAAAAAAATATAACCTGTAAATATTCTATGTAATTTTTATTTGTAAAGGTAATATTTTCTTTGGTAATTCCCGTTATGATATGATTGATTTTAGCTTTCAAATTTGTTTGTCTTTTATTTATTTATTTATTTTACGGTAAAAATTTCTCTGGTTCCTTCTTCTGTGACACAGATCTTTGACCAAGACCTGCTTATCACTGAGTCTGTTCAACTTATCAGTTTTCTAACGGTTTCATTCTGTGGATTTACGGGCATCCATTTTTTACTTTGATGTTAAACCAGTTATTGATTTGAGTCTTTCTCGGACATGGTCATGGTAACATTCTTGTTCCTACTATTGTGATTAGATTCTTGTATTTTTGATCGGGGATGTTTTTAATGCTACCTTGTTCACCTATTGTTGACGTATCATTGGAACTGTTGACATAGTGTTGACTGAAATACTGTTGTGTCTGCTGTTCCCGACAGATCCAGTCGCTTGAGCACGAGGTTAACACCCAGAAGCTTAAGGCCATGGACAACGAGACTCAGCTCCGAGCTAAAATCTCCCTGTTAGAGACAGAGCTCTCTGAGCTCGAAAAGGCCAGGCAGGCTGAGGCTAGTGAGGCCAGGTCTAAAGTGGTACGGACTTTATGTTTGGTTTTCTTTCTTTGGATTGGAATGTCAATAATTTTTTTTCTATATCCACATTTTTTAGGATAGGGTATACTATAAATATCCCTTGGAATATGGTATACTGCAAAAATTCCTTAGAATATGTTATACTGGAAAAATTCTGACTAATACAATTTATTTGCCATCCTTTTCTGTTTTGAGAAACAACCAAGAGAATAATAACTACACTGAGCAGTAAGTTTATGACGTTTTGTTGAGAATCAAATCCTCTCTTTTGTTATCTTGTGCTACTAGGGTTGCTGCAATAAATTACTATCCACATCTAGAGCAATGGTAAGAGATAGATTTTGCTTAATTCATTTACCAATCATCCGTTTGATCAGGTCCATTTTGAAGATGAGGCTGCACGCTTCCTCGAGAAAGAGTTCAAGTTTGAAGAGCAAAGCAGAGCACTGGACGGAAAAATCTCTCAACTTCAGGTGGGGGAAAATGAATTTTTGGACTAAAGAAGATCTTCAGATCGATGAACTTGAAACAGTTTGGTGTATAATTATGGTTTAAGATGACTTAGATTTAGATCTAGCTCTTGCTCTTGGTGTCACAGGGAGGTTGGGCTCTGATCTGACAAATCCTGTTAAATGTAAAATGAGTGTTCTGTATGACTGATTCAGTAACCAAGACTAATATTGTACTCAAAATAACTAACTCGCTGAGGCTGGGGTGATTTCATGAGGAATCACGCCATTATTACAATTCTACTTAGACACATGTACCAAGTCCTACGAAAGTAGGAAGCTGAAGGATAAGAAACGCTCAATGAACTTTGTATTATCTCTCTGTATCTGACCCGAGCTGTTGTGAATTTTCTTTTTTTTTTTTAATTTTTTTTTTCACATCCTCAATATGGATAAAGAAGCTCTTGTTAAAAAATATGGATGCCCTGATTCCATGAGTAATGGCATCAACATTCATATGTGCAAGGAGTGCTCTAGACTAACGTTACCTGTTGGGATTTGGGTCGCGAATAATGGCACTTCTTTCTGTATAGCAAGTGTAGAATGGAAGATGCTTTATGCATAACCTTAACATGCTGATTCAAACAAATTAAGAGACAAAACAAAAATAAAATTTAACCACCTTAGTTGACACTTATGATAAGGACATTTTGGCGGTGGTAACTTCCAAAATTACAAAAAAAAAGGATGAAGTGGTAATTTATACTGATTTATACATAAATTAACCAATGCATATCAATGCTATATTTTTCGTAACAAAGTAAGAAACTAAATGGTGCATGTATTGTACTTCTGCCTGCAAAATTTTATGGAAATATCTTGGTAAATATAGGATTTGGGGGGAGGGGGGGTTAAGTCCTAAATAAAGGAACGCGAGTTTGGATCAGAGGATAATTAATGCCAATTTAGTCAAAAATTGACTCTCAGAAACAAAACTTTCATAATTACCTCTGACAAATTAGAATTCTATATAAAAATTTATTGCTAAATAAAGATATTATGAGGTTTCAACTTCCTTCACAACAAAAAAACAAGCACCGAAAAGGTCCATTTTTTGGACCATTTATTCCTCTTTACGCCTACACATATTTTTGGATTACTTAAATCCTCATAACTTTTTTTTTCTGGACCGATTCTCAAAATTTAAAAAGTTTTCTTCTTTTGAGAGCAGGCTTTATAACTTCCAATCATTAGAGGTAAATATTACAGCATTGAAATTTTGGATTGGCATTGCTAGTTTGTGAGTGAAATTGTAGCCTCTCATGTTTAGTCTATTGTGTGTCTAGGCTTGAGACTTCCTTTGGCATCTGACCAACATAGTTTACCAACAAATCCGATGAGATCCCTATAGGCCCCAGTATTTTATATGCCAATTCATTCTCTCCCTTCTCACTATCTTAAAACTGGAGAAGCTGATAATTCACAGTTCAGGGTGGGTGAGACAGCAAACCTATGAGAAAGCTAATCGTAACTCTTCATACTTCCTGAAACACAAGGGCAGATAAATATTTTCTTTCAATTATCTTAAAACTGGAGAAGCTGATAATTCACAGTTCAGGGTGGGTGAGACAGCAAACCTATGAGAAAGCTTATCGTAACTCTTCATACTTCCTGAAACACAAGGGCAGATAAATATTTTCTTTCAATTATCTTAAAACTGGAGAAGCTGATAATTCACAGTTCAAGGTGGGTGAGACAGCAAACCTATGAGAAAGCTTATCGTAACTCTTCATACTTCCTGAAACACAAGGGCAGATAAATATTTTCTTTCAATTATCTTAAAACTGGAGAAGCTGATAATTCACAGTTCAAGGTGGGTGAGACAGCAAACCTATGAGAAAGCTTATCGTAACTCTTCATACTTCCTGAAACACAAGGGCAGATAAATATTTTCTTTCAATTATCTTAAAACTGGAGAAGCTGATAATTCACAGTTCAAGGTGGGTGAGACAGCAAACCTATGAGAAAGCTAATCGTAACTCTTCATACTTCCTGAAACACAAGGGCAGATAAATATTTTCTTTCAATTATCTTAAAACTGGAGAAGCTGATAATTCACAGTTCAAGGTGGGTGAGACAGCAAACCTATGAGAAAGCTAATCGTAACTCTTCATACTTCCTGAAACATAAGGGCAGATAAATATTTTCTTTCAATTATCTTAAAACTGGAGAAGCTGATAATTCACAGTTCAAGGTGGGTGAGACAGCAAACCTATGAGAAAGCTTATCGTAACTCTTCATACTTCCTGAAACACAAGGGCAGATAAATATTTTCTTTCAATTATCTTAAAACTGGAGAAGATGATAATTCACAGTTCAGGGTGGGTGAGACAGCAAACCTATGAGAAAGCTTATCGTAACTCTTCATACTTCCTGAAACACAAGGGCAGATAAATATTTTCTTTCAATTATCTTAAAACTGGAGAAGCTGATAATTCACAGTTCAGGGTGGGTGAGACAGCAAACCTATGAGAAAGCTTATCGTAACTCTTCATACTTCCTGAAACACAAGGGCAGATAAATATTTTCTTTCAATTATCTTAAAACTGGAGAAGCTGATAATTCACAGTTCAAGGTGGGTGAGACAGCAAACCTATGAGAAAGCTTATCGTAACTCTTCTTACTTCCTGAAACACAAGGGCAGATAAATATTTTCTTTCAATTTCATTACTCTGTTGGTTTCCACAGGAGGAAATAGCAAAGAAGGAGAAGGAAATTGCATCCCTGAAGCAACAAGTCCGTGAGCTGGGGTCGGCACAGGATCACATTTTGACCCTGGAAGGTTCCATGGCTGATGCGGAGAAGAGGCGGAATGAGTTTGAGAAACACCTGAGGGTCTCCGAGTCTGGTTGGTTTATAGACTTTCTTCTTTTAACATTTTACTAGAACTTAGAGTTGATTAGAGTAGACTTATCTGTGTTGTTAAAAAGCTTGAACCAGAGAAAACAAAAGGATAACTGGTATCGTAAAAATTAATTGAACATCACAATTTTCTTCCGAAGATTCTTCTTCTTCACGGCTTTATCATGTCTTTTCCAAGCAGTTGAAGTATGTGGACTATTTAGGATCAGCTAGATGGTTCAAAATATCTACAATAGACATTTTCTAATTGTGAAGGTTTTTGGTGTAGAATTTAAAGTGATATTTCTTTGGCGCTGTGAATTTCATGAAATGATAATTGGTTTTTGGTAGTGTCTTGGTTGTATCTTGCATTGCTTCTCAGAAAGTCTGGCAAATCCAGCTCTAGTTATCTCTCTTGATGCTCTTCAGAGAAAGAAAACCTGCTGGAACGCAACGCCGATCTCCTACAGCAGATTCAGTCTCTCAAGTTGAGCCACGCTGATAACAAGAAAGAACTTGAGCGAGTGATTGACCTCAAGACGCAGACGATAGAGTCCCTGCAGAAGGCAGAGGTTGCCATGAGACAGAGACTGGATGCACTTGAGAGACAGGTAAAGAGAAGGGATGTTTGGGTTGATATTTTCTTTACCTTCTCTCTTTTTGGCAATATGGCTAGTTGAGATAAGATTTCAGGGGGTAGATAACTCTGGCAAGGAATCAAACCCACACTCTCTCATTGCGCTCTGTACTCAAATTTCATTTTCGCACTTTTCTTTACTTTCAGATTGACCAAAATGAGATTGTTAAAGTGGAATCAGGTCTTTATTCTGAGAGGATTGACGAGATGTCTGCGACAATTGCCACCCAGCAAGCTCAGCTAACGGAAAAAAACAGGGTAAGTGGAAGAAAACTTTATAAACCAGCCGAATATTGGCAACCATTGTATTCCTACTAAAACAAGCTGACACAGAAGAACAAAAGAATGCTGTATCTTATATCAGACTTCCCTAGAGGTGCTGTAACTAGGAAAGGTTGGCTACGGCCCTGATCCAACAGGTAAAACAGGGTGAGTGGAAGAAAACTTTATAAACCAGCCGAATATTGGCAACCATTGTATTCCTACTAAAACAAGCTGACACAGAAGAACAAAAGAATGCTGTATCTTATATCAGACTTCCCTAGAGGTGCTGTAACTAGGAAAGGTTGGCTACGGCCCTGATCCAACAGGTCAAGAGTGCTGTATCTTATATCAGACTTCCCTAGAGGTGCTGTAACTAGGAAAGGTTGGCTACGGCCCTGATCCAACAGGTCAAGAGTGCTGTATCTTATATCAGACTTCCCTAGAGGTGCTGTAACTAGGAAAGGTTGGCTATGGCCCTGATCCAACAGGTCAAGAGTGCTGTATCTTATATCAGACTTCCCTAGAGGTGCTGTAACTAGGAAAGGTTGGCTATGGCCCTGATCCAACAGGTCAAGAAGTGCTTGTGAAAAAATTTGGTCCTCTTTCATTGCTTGCAATTTTCAATTGCTTTTGAAAAAAGTTAAAGAAGAAAGAGATTTTCTTAATTATAATGAAATGAGACACTTTTTCTAACAAATTATTTATGGCAAAGTGTAGTAAAGTGGAATAAAGTAAGTTATGAAACTTAAAAAAATATTTTTTTTGTTTTTTTAACATTTTCAAATCATGTGTGCTTTGAAATGGACTCAAACATAAACTAAAAAAGTGTATAAGGGAGGGCTATAACCCCCGATATTTCTGCTTGAAAATGACTGAGTTTTTTCAAATTAGAATAAATTGATTGTTCCAACCGTTGTAAAGGAGAAGCTGATGATGTTCAGATTAGAAGATTGAATGAGGACTTTGCGAGCACTCCTATTTTCTTTCTTTTTTTTTTTAATTTCCAAAGCTTCTGAAGAAGCAGGAACAAACTCTTAAAGACCTGCGAGTGACGCTGCAGAGAGAGTTAAAAGTGCAGGCCCTGCCAAATGACGAGGCACCAGAACCATCGCTCAACTCGGCCCAGTCTACCACTACTGGACGCGCCTCCAGTCCAGGTTTCTACAACTCGTCGTCATCATCATTATCATCATCAATATCTCAGCAGCATCAGAACCACCACAACATCTACCAACACCACCATCATCCACATTCAAACATGAACCAGTCCAATTACGGCCATGGAAACTCCAGTTCACCTTCCTCCCAGTCTTTCCATCCATCCTCATCCACTAACCCGTCTGCGGCTGTTTTGGCGGTCCAGTCTTCCGCACCAGCATATTCCGGCTCATCTACCATGGTGTCGCTAACCGCCCAGTCGCCTTCGGTGCCCAGTGGTGCCCAGGATTCTCTGACTGTCCACACGACAAGCGTGAAGCGAGACCTCGACAAGGATGTCAACTTCATGTACCTCAAACACGTTGTGCTCAAGTTCATGTTGAGTCGAGAGGCTGAGGTGAGTAAGTTGTTGTGGCTGTTTTTAGGACGGCTCACTGGGAAGACGAAAAGATTGCTGGTTTGGAGTAAAGCACTTTTGGAACTATTATTATCTAGTATTTTAACAATGTATACGGAAGGTGACTAAATTATTTTGCTGTCAGCATTAATTTTCCAGGTGGTTTTCTGTTACATTGAAGCTCCGTTAAACAAACAAGCAATATAATTTTCTGTTTCTGAAACATTTTCCCTCTACCCTCTACATTTTATGTTATCTTGTATAGACAAACATATTTATTTCTCTAAAGGATTATTGCAGGCAAACATATTTATTTCTCTAAAGGATTATTGCAGACAAACATTTATTTCTCTAAAGGATTATTACAGTCTCCAGTTTATCAGTGTTCCTGGTCTATATATAACATATAAGAAGACATAACATATACCTTAACAAATGAAAAGATATATTTAGCAAGAGATATGACTATAGACATCTGTTAAATACTTTCGATTGTTGGATGGAACGGAAAACTTTGTTACTGCAAAATATAAATCTGCAAAGGCTCATTTTATGATGGTACAATGTTTGGTTACCACTTTAAAGCATTTCTTGTTTTTTTTTCTCTATCTTCTCGCAGGCGATCCAACTGATCAAGGCAGTGTCCATGTTGCTGAACTTCACACAGCAGGAACAGCAACTTATCAAGGACACCCTGGAGTGGAAGATGTCCTGGTTCGGCCACAGACCCCCACTCGGGAAAGGTCAAAAGGCAAAGGTCATACCGCCGACGTTGTAGCTTGAATGATTTATGTGTGAAAGTGCAGAAGAGCTCTGATCAATTTGTGTCCTCGAGTAGCGCTGGGTCTCATGACTCAAGAGGTGCGGGATAGCCCATTCTGTAGATCACTGGACGTAGTTATAGTCTGCGTTTGATTCTGTGACATCTGCAGGCGGGGTTGCTTCCCACTATATTTAATCTGCTCAACCCTGGCTCGACAGGAAGCAGCATTCCTGCTCTAAGATTCCTTTGCAAACTTAAGCAACATGAAATCAAAGGACTAAAATCATGAGGTTCACTATTGTTTTGGGCTGTAGCTGAGTGGCTTTCAGTGCTGAAGAGGCTGTTTGAGCTGCAAGTGGGAACTGGTGTTAAGAAATGATATTTAACTCGTTTTGAACAGGATCGATTCAATTGATGGTAAACAATCCAGAATGATCAGAATCTTTTTTTTTGGCCAAAGAATAGGAGTTGATCTTTTGTGGAGTTTAAAGTCAAAGTGCGAGTGATGTTCAGCAGGTTTGCCATTGTGTTTGTTTGTGATGAAATTAGGAAGAGTTTTGTTGTTCAAAGTGAACAGATTTTATGTTTAGCTTGGTTCCATTGATTAGCCTTTGTTTGAAGTTTATGCACCCACTTTTCATGCACAAGTAAGATTTATTACACAAAGCATGTTTTATAAAATCCTTTTGTTTACTATAAAAGTTCAAAGAGGATATTGGGAATCTTTGTGAATGTAGGTTTGCAGATTTTTGTTTAAAAAAAAAAAAACAAAAAACAAAAACCAAGAAGTATTTATGTGCATGAAGATACCCATGATAAGACACAAAACACTGATGTTCTTTTTTTCTAGTCGGCAAATAATTGTTAAATTAATGTAAAGTCTGTGTATGTCCTTTTTTTTTGGGGGGGGGGGGTTGCAAAACTAAACAAAAAAATCACAGAACTTACTGTTAATAATTTATAATACTATGTTGAAAAATTTGAGGGTTGCGTTGTCCATACTATCTCTACTCTTTCTGTTCTGAAGAGTTCTAAAAAAACCTCACATCAACATTTCACACCCCTAGATTTCTCTAACTTGTTCCCCATCACTTACATTGTTTCTGGTAAACTCCAGTCCTTACGGAAGGTTTTCATATTTCACATTGGAGACAGCTCAATTGAAGATTTAATATCTTGCTTCTTCGGATAACTGTTAGTTGTCAATATATATTTTTGGCTTTAAATGTTTGCATTCTTCCTGCATTTTGGCTGAAGCTATACACTTCATATCTTTGGTAGTTGCATTCTTCTTTCTGTCAAAATCTGTTGTAAGGCATTTGATTCTGATGGCCTAGCTGAAAAAGGGATTTTGATTCGAGGCTGTTGATGTAACTTTTTGAAATAACAATGGAAACACTGTGTAATTAACATGTGACTTTGCAGTATATATGAAAGTTTCTATCAACATGAAGCTTATGTGGTTGGTGATAGACTAATATCATTTGGGGTACTATTATCTGGTGTACTTTGTTGGTTTTCCTTTTCATTCTTTCTCCTTCTCATTTATGACATGCCTTTATTTGTCTCTTTCACCTGTCTTTTTTCTCAAATTCAATTTCACCTGCAGTGGACACAGATTTTCCTACGTGCTGTGAGCGTGATTAGGGAGGATTCAGAAATGCATAAACTTTTTATACATGAATATCAATAGTTAGGATGATTTAAAGAAATTTCAAGCACAGCTTCACGGATTATATATTATTGTTTCGCAAATATCATCCAGCAACTTGGCTACAAGATTTTTGTTCACTCAGAAGTGCTGAAATTTCACGACCATTGAATAACTGATAGAAATCTGTGACATATTATGTGAAGTGCTGGATTTGTACTACCAGCAACAAGATAAGTGTGATTTCACACATTTAGAATATATTTTTACACGGCCTTTTAAAAATTTTTTTTGTCTTGTTTTGTTTCAAACAGGTGTTTTGCAGTTGTGCTAAATTTATGTAGGAATGGAGCCAGAGTGTAAGAGATTTTTTTAAGCATATGTTGTAAAATCTGGTGCTATATGGTCTTATTGAGTCATGTATGCAGCTTGTTGCTATATGGTTGGTTTAAAATTTCATTGGCTAACATTTTGTGCTACAAAGTTTGTCCTATTTTTCTCTCAGTAATAACTTTTGATATTTTGACATGGACAATGACCAAAGTTAAACCGAGGCCAATTACAAAAAAATGAAAGTGGACAAACAAATCAAAGACAAACAAGTGAAATCAAAATTGTTGAAAAGAGCAGACATTCATGCACTCTTCTCAACATCCCAGACAAGAAGGGAAGCCAGATTGGACTGGGTTCAGCTCTGATCCATTTATATGGAGAGATTTGCAGCTAGATTTAAATTGATTGATCCGCTATTTGTAATTTTTTTGGGGAGAAAACTTAATGTTGCCATCAACAAGAGGTCAAGAGAAATTCCTCTCTCATTTTTTCTCAAAACCTGGACTGCTACTTTTTTTTTTTTTCGTTTCCTCTTTTTTTTATTTATTTACTTATATCTTTCCCATGTCTAAACTTTACTCTCATTCATTCTGTCAAGCTAATTCCAAAGTTTTTGGTTCAGCAGGGCTGAGAATTCTCCGTCTAAAGGCGGATTTCTGCCCAACTTGTCATTTCCATCCGCCTAACGAAGATCGCGTCCGCCCAAAAAAAAATTAAAACAACACAAAAATTCCGAAGCCTTCTTTTCGACTTTTTAATGCTCCCAAATTAGGTTTACTTTTCAATAATTCTGTATCTTTAGTTAGTTTGGTGACTAAAAAAAGTTTTTAAAAAAATCTAGTCTGACACCTTCAGTGATTAAATTCAATTCAATATTCTAAGATTGTTCCAGATATGTTTTAGGTTTACCTTATTTTTTTTCTTACATGTCAACAAAAAAAGCAAAGGATATAACACAATAATTAAGGGAAGTTCAGTGCCAGAGGGGCCTAAATGGCTTAATTTTAACACAATTTTTCAAAATTTTCTGGGGGGCCATGCCCCCGGACCCCCCTAGGTGAATCTTGCGCCTTCGGCGCTCTCGTTGGCTGGTATTTTCAGACTTTTTCTTGTCTGACCATTCTCAGCCCTGTTCAGATAGAATTTTTTTTTTCTAATGATTGAAAACGTCCTAAGCTACTGGTGTTTTCATGTTGCTTCTGGCTTGATTCCTGCTGTATCATCCCTCGGCTTTGGTTTCCCTAGACTATAAGGGGCAGATTATTCAATCTATGGCTTTGGTTTCCCTAGACTATAAGGGGCAGATTATTCAATCTATGGCTTTGGTTTCCCTAGTCTATAAGGGGCAGATTATTCAATCTATGGCTTTGGTTTCCCTAGACTATAAGGGGCAGATTATTCAATCTATGGCTTTGGTTTCCCTAGACTATAAGGGGCAGATTATTCAATCTATGGCTTTGGTTTCCCTAGACTATAAGGGGCAGATTATTCAATCTATGGCTTTGGTTTCCCTAGACTATAAGGGGCAGATTATTCAATCTATGGCTTTGGTTTCCCTAGACTATAAGGGGCAGATTATTCAATCTATGGCTTTGGTTTCCCTAGATTGTAAGGGGCAGATTATTCTTTTGGCTTTGGTTTCCCTAGATCAGGGGGGGGCCAGATTAATCAATCTTCAGCGGTTAAACCATCCCTCAGCTGTGGTTTTGCAAGGTTAAAGGGTCAAATTAATCATCCTTCGGCTGTGGTCTCTCTAGATGAAGGGTGGGGTGAAGCCTCAGCTTGTTTCAACTTCTGTAATGGACCATCATATTCAGATCAGCCGCACTCTGCCCCTTTGTCAAGGACTGTTATGTTTCGTCCTTCATTATTTCCTCTTTTTTTTTTCTTCCTGTAATTGAATTTTCAATACCTCTGTCTTAAGAAAGATATGAAAACAACAGCCACAAAAATATATTGTCTAATAATTGCTTTTTTTTTTTTACCTTACTTTGTATCATTGACAAGGTTTGCTAATATAAACATTGAAATATTTGGGTCCAACTTAATGTGTGCAATTTATTCAAATTGAGCTAACAGTGGCGTATCTGGTCCCTTGGATTTATAGGTTTTCTTTCCCGCTTTTTCCAATGACTGCAAGAAGTGATTTGTCTCTCTATTGATGTTTGAACTTTTTTTCAATTTTAATTGATTTTTTACATATGCTAAGCTGCTGCTCTTTATCTGTATTGGGGGTTAACAACAAATAATAAATTATATTTTAATTTTTTTTTTCATTTCAAGTGTGTAAGATAAATGGTGTGATATTAATTGTATTTTATAATGGAATGATTTTTCAAATATCTTTTTTTGTCTGTAAAAATTCTGTAATGGAAGTCAAATATGAATGTGCCTTTGAATTTTTAGGACAGTAATGGTCATAGAATAATGATGGAAATGAATAGGATTGACAACAATGAAAATTAGAACAAAAGTGGTTGTAATAACAATAAAATAATTCGGCATCAAATTATTAAGGGACTTTCCTTAGAAAAGACCAGCACAGCTAATTTCTAAATTGTTCAACACAATGAAACAGAGATTCATACAAACATAACAGCACAGACTCCAAAACACAGTCCAAACAGAAATTCATGAAAAAATCTATTGAGCAATGAATCATATCAGATTTTGCAAATCAGCTTTCACAGTTTCTGGCATAATTAAACCTGAAAGATATGTACATAAAGTGTAAAAAAAATTGTTGTACAAAACAAGATTAAGGAATAAAAACTAATGAACTATTTATTTTTTCTACACTCAAACCTGGCGTATTACCTTAACTGTACCAGATTTGATTTGACAGTTCTACTTTTAAATATCTGCTTGTCGCAGTTGATGCTGCCATAGATAATCTTAAAATATTTGTACTGAAGAATTATTATATAAATGCTTGAAAATTTATATGTGATATAAAGGTTTTCATTTTCATTTTAATTGAAGAAAAACGTGTGAAAGGCGTTGGGCATATTAAGAGATATTACACTTGGATTTGAGCTGCATGAAAAAAAAAATCCTCCCCCCCTTTTATTTTCAAGTTTTCAGCGTATCAGTGATGTAAGAAGACATGTAAATTTTTTTTCTGTTTGCGTGTCAAAGAGATCTTTGAGAAACAGAGATATGACAAGTTTATCTTAGAAAGGTGGCAATCAACTTGTAGAGATCTAGCACAAGAAGTTTCATACAAATTTTGTACAAGGGCATTTGAGTTGTAAGTTAACGGCAAATGTTTCACTTTCTTGTAGCAAAATGGCTGTGAGGGGTAGAAGAGATGTCTGAGTCAAATATTAACACTTATAGAATAGCTGCCCTCGGTGACTGATGAAGTCCTAATTAGAAGATATTTCTGTGTTTGGAGCTTCCTTTTGTTGTACATTTATTGTGATTTATACCTTTGCCTAAATTATTATTGGTTGTGAATTACTTTTTCTCTTTTTCTCTCTCTTTTAGATTTTTATTGTTCAGTTCTTGAGCAAATGTTTTAAAACTGTTTTGACATGAGATTTATGTAGTCAAAAGTTAGTTACATGAAAGAATTACTGATACTGCACATAGATTATTTGTTAGAGATGGGCATTGCTGATAGTGGGAGGCTCCTAACTTACCCACGATTGACATCTTCAAGACAGACTTAACGCTCACGTTTTTCTTTCCTTGCTTTCTTAGTACTGATTCTGTACATGCCTTTCTTGCGTGTTCTGTAAGGCCATGTTGTTTTTGTGTGTTTTGAGCTTATGTATGAATGAAGCAGGAAGGTATTGTTTATTTGATTAAAAAGTTAGCTCCCTTTATTAATCTTTATATTAAAAGTGTAATGAAATTACCTACACCTGTAATGGGAAATTTTCGAATACACTTTTGACTTCCAATTCTTAGGTTTATCTTGAGTGTGCATGACAAGAAATTTGAGCTGACGACATTTTACAGGGATTTGAAGGAAGTGAATAGATGTAATTTGCATAATTATGGTATTGTGTGACAGAAATATGAAATAAGGAGTCTCTGCCGTTATAATTCCACTGGCTGTTTCAGCTCTGGATGAGACAGACTCGCTATAATCAATGTATTCAGATAATTTTGTTTACTTTGGTGTGAAATGATTGAAAAAGAATGTCAACTAAGATAAAGAGGTGGCAAACAAGGAGGGAAAAATGGTGTGTATGTGAGTGAGAGGAGAGAGAGAGAGAGAGAGAGAGAGAGAGAGAGAGAGAGAGAGAGAGAGAGAGAGAGAGAGAGAGAGAGAGAGAGAGAGAGAGAGAGAGAGAGAGAGAGAGAGAGAGAGAGAGAGAGAGAGAGGGAGAGAGGAAGAGAGAGAGGGAGGGAAAAAGAGAGAGAGAGGGAGGGAGAAAGAGAGAGAAAGAGAGAGTGAGTGCACAAACACACACACCAACAGAATAACTTCTGTAGTGCTGTACATGCAACCTTATTTGTAAATCAGGCTGTGATTTTTTTTTTTTTTTGTTATATAGAACTGCATTTTTAGCAAAATATCCAGAGAGAGAAATAATAATTTTTCTGCCTTTTTTCTCTAAAATAATTATTCCCATTGGGTCATGCTATATTTTTTTTTTTTAAAGTGACCGGAGCACAAGGTCAGAGGTCATTTCAAGCGTAATTTATTTGTGTTCACACTAAGCCATGTTTGTGTTGATGGTGGGCCGATCAACCATTTCTTCTTTTGTGGGTGTGTGATATCTCGGCAACTAACAACAACAATAATGATGATCATTTTGTTGAAAATGAATTTGTTTGGCTGTTCTATGTTAACTTCGTACCTGATTTTATGCTCGTAGAATTGGGGGATACTTGGCAATACAATAAAATATGTCTATACCTGATAAGATCTTGTTGTTGATTTAATACGATTGTTTGTTCGATCTATTCTGTGTACGTGATAGGGTGGGGACGAGTGGGATGGAAGAAAAAAAAAAAAAGAAGGAGGGGATGCTTTTCTTGCATGCACTGCATGGAATGTTTTTGATGCTTGGCATGGTTTCTGAATCAATTGGCAGGGTAACGAATGTGAAATGTGAAGCACACACACACACATGCATACACTCATTTATAGCAGGTATTTAGATTTGTTCTCTTGATTTCCTGTCATCTATCTTTTAATCTTGCTGATATCACTATACATGATGAATACATTGATACTGTAATCAGAGACACAATTAACACAGAGACGGAAGCCTTCAGATCATCATTGGGAGTGGACTGGCTTTATGAAACTTTTCATTCTTTCAATCAGTCAGATAATCAACTAGTCTTTTAATCGCTACTTTATAAATCATATAAAAGCAAAGTGATCCCAAATCTACATTTTCTGCATGACATCAAACGGAGTTGATCAATCTGAAAAAAAAAAACCCATTCCCTCAATCATCAATCAATCAAACAATCCCTCAATCACTGCTTTATAAAACATTTACAAGTAAGTGATCTCAGATCTATAGTTTCTGCATGACATCAAACGAAGTTGTGGAATATGAGGCCCCAAACTCGTACTCCATAGGTTTTGGGTTCGAGCCTCTGCAGATAAAGGGGCTGGTATTGTATACTTGTATTATCTAGATTCTCTTAATGGGTTCTGTTCAGAAAAATTATGATAAGTTCAAGCTATACGGTATGGTACTCTTTGTTATGACCCTAGATCTACTCTACATCTTGCCTCTGGATTGGTAACTTCTATAATTATATAATATAATGACTAAAACGAGATGGAATTATAAGGTGTGACGTAAGAAACTTATGCTATTTTATATTATAATAAAATATTATAAATTAGAATAAATTAAAATCACTACAATATTATATTATCGGCACCACGGCATCACCAGTGGTGGACTTTCATCTAAAAGACATCAAGTCATCTTAATCAGTAACGAAAATTCATTGCAAATTATTGATATAAAATCTCGATAGTTCAGAAAAATGGTGTCTAAAAGGTTAACTCTCTGTGAGAATACTCGAAGCCATGGCTATTACTCTTAGAAACAGTGAAATTTAAGTGATGTGCAGACAGTAATGTTACATTACGGAAAGACTTCTGCGGGGTCACAATCAGGCACAACGGGTGCTGAACAATTTTACCGTCTGGTGCGGTCTGGTGCGGAGTGGTGCGATGTGGTATGATGTGGTGCGGAGTGGTGCGATGTGGTGTGATGTGGTGCGGAGTGGTGCGATGTGGTGTGATGTGGTGCGGAGTAGTGCGGAGCAGGATCTCAGGATTAGTTTACATGTAATCCGCAACGGAAGTGATTGGCTTGCCCCGTCTTCACTAACATTTCCCGCTCAAAACTACCAATTTTATTATAGCAACATAAAGTGAGAGATTAGTGCTAGGTGAATCTGGCTCTAGTTATTGATTAAAATCTAATGCTTTTCTACAATTATCTTATCGAGTGCTTTGTGCTGAGAGTAAAATAACATTACTTTGCACTTGATGTAATATTTGCAGCGGGTCAAAAGTCAGGTGACAGGGCTTGGCCCTTGGGCTTTTCAGAATCGACAATGACGTCGCACTTTTTCTCCCCATTACTAATTACTAAGGCGAAGTAAGGTCATGTCTATTTCGTCACATTGCCATATTAACAGTGGACCTCCCCCCCTCCTTTTTTCCCAAAACCTTACCCCCTCAAAAAAGGCGGTGTGTAAGCAGGAGTTAGAGATGAGCAGTTTTTACTCGATGTGTGCTCACCTGCAGTCTACCTTTCAGTGTCCCTCTGCTGTGAGTAGCTCGTTATGTTGTATGAGCCTGCACGTGAGTAAAAATGTTTTCCTCCACAGACATTGTGTGTAGACTCCTAGGGCTAGAAGTTATGCTCATTGGCCGAAAGAAAAACCAAATCTAAAACTTAAATCTCTCGCACTCACTTCTAGAAGTTTCTTGTCTTAAAGTGATTGTGGTTTTGAGTATGCAGGAAAGCAAGCTGTAGAAATGTCACCTCAGATTCCAGGCTAAACAATTCTTTTTCAAACTTGAAAAACAATTCTTGAAACAAAGAGATCTAAAGCCAGCCCCAATTTTTTTCGAAAGAAAATATTCAACATGAAGAAAATGTGAGTACAATTAGGAAGATTAAACTTATCGGCAAAATTTTTTGGTATTATTGCAGTTTTCGGCCCAACTCACCCTAAACTTTAAAACTGTATTATTCTTAATGAATTTGATATGCTGAACACGAATATGAAGGTTTCATTCGTCGCAAATAAATACTTTTCAAGATATAAGCATTTTTGTGGTGCTCTAAAATGCCATTAAACTATTAAATTGAGAAACATTCAATTGTAAAGCCTAAAGTGAGTTTGGCCGACATCTGTAAAATAACCAACTTTTTCATGGTCAACCATAATCAAGGAATAAAATTAAAGATCGGAACCCTGTGATGGCGAAACAAAAAGTTAGGTAATATATCCCCTTACAAAATACACTAAAGTGTATTCATTTAACTAAACAGATTCCTACATTTTACTCTACAAAAAGCTAACTATAGACCACAGACCAATAATCAATGGAATAAAAATCTCTTAGATATGATGAGCTCTTTAGTTTCAGGGAACTTAGCTCAGCCTGTGTAGACTTTACAGAGATAATCTTCCAAGAGCTGGGTGTCGAGGAGTAGTGTCTGAACGGTCGTTTGGAAGTTTAGTGAAAGTGTTTCATTGGTCCGCCTAGTGCACGGAAGTCACTGGGCATGAAAGTAGCACTCCAAGCCACTAAAATAATCTAGATCTAGATTCTACAACACAGTACGCCTGCGGCTGTAGAGTTTATACCGTCCGCCCTGGTATCCGCATTGACCATCTTCGCGGGTGTGAGCCCCATATCTTCGGTCGGGATAGAACTTCCGCTTGAGTTCGTTGGTATATTAAGATATGATATAGGATATAATTATAACGCAGTTTTTTTTTTTTTTTTTGTTAATACATTGTTAGGAAATGATGTAAACTTACTTGAGACATTAATGAGTTCTATAATATTATTAATCGCATGGCCCGATCGTAAGTAGGGTTTAGTTTGATAGAGGTAATATACCCATTCGGACGTCCTTCCTCGGAGGGTACATTCAGGGTTTCATCTTTCCATTTCTGCCCTGCCGGACGGTAGCTTGTTTTATATTCAAATGGGCCCGAGATTATACTGTCTTGTGAAGGGCTATATCAAATCATAGCGGAGAAAGTTTCAGAACGAGTCTGACCTATCTTCAGCACCCACATTCGCTTTTTTTCCCCTTATTCTCCTTCCCCGCTCACCCCAGCCTTGGTCAAGCCTTCTTTGCTGGATACCTGACTGTACTGGGCTTCGAGATCTACCTGTTTCATCATTACCTGGAGGCGGCGCTCTACGGCTACTGGTGGACTCTCACCTTCTGTAACAATACGAAACCCACGGCGGCAACAAATTTGACTGGCCCAAGCCTAACACAGGTGGATGTTGTTAGCGCCACTTTTCTGACCGGAAGTGATGGCCACCAGAATGTTTCGCGGTCGGATAACTGGACATCCTCTACTGTGTCCCCAGCTCAGCGCACTGGCCGGAACGATTGCCAGGGAGATTACAGTAAGTTTGGACAAACAGAACAGGAACCTGTGCTCAAT
>JAWDGP010004696.1:0-125000 GCA_033675545.1 Elysia crispata | reverse complement strand
CGCTGTTCTGTAAACATTACCTCCAGAATGTTCTCTCCACAAACAGACGCTGTTCTGTAAACATTACCTCCAGAATGTTCTCTCCACAAACAGACGCTGTTCTGTAAACATTACCTCCAGAATGTTCTCTCCACAAACAGACGCTGTTCTGTAAACATTACCTCCAGAATGTTCTCTCCACAAACAGACGCTGTTCTGTAAACATTACCTCCAGAATGTTCTCTCCACAAACAGACGCTGTTCTGTAAACATTACCTCCAGAATGTTCTCTCCACAAACAGACGCTGTTCTGTAAACATTACCTCCAGAATGTTCTCTCCACAAACAGACGCTGTTCTGTAAACATTACCTCCAGAATGTTCTCTCCACAAACAGACGCTTTTCTGTAAACATCACCTCCAGAATGTTCTCTCCACAAACAGACGCTGTTCTGTAAACATTACCTCCAGAATGTTCTCTCCACAAACAGACGCTGTTCTGTAAACATTACCTCCAGAATGTTCTCTCCACAAACAGACGCTGTTCTGTAATGTAAGCGCGCCCTTATAACACGGATACTAGTCAATCCTAAAGCTTTCAGTCAATTTACGTCTCTCAAGTTTTCACACAGCATACTTATCAACCCTATCAAACTGATATGAGCAAAACATAATTATGAACTTTATTCTAACCCAAACTATATATGTCCACATCCTAAGCGGCTGTCACGTGATGGTAAAATCTTTTACTCCGTGCTCTAGATGGTGCGGACAACCCTGCGCATCACAACGTGTCCACTACTCCGGCCACTAACACTGACCAGTTGAGCCCAGACATCCTACTGGTCATTCCCGGGAATGGACCATCTTCAGGTAATGACCAGTGTCTAGGAAGCTGTGGTCTGATGGTCTTCGGCCATTGATCAGAGATAATGGCCAATTGGTACACATGCATCAGGCCTTCTTGCTTAGGGAACCTAAGTTGATAGAAATAAAACCACTGTCTGATTGTATTTTTTGTTATATCTCTCCTCTCTGTCTGTCTGTCTGTCTGTCTGTCTGTCTGTCTGTCTCTCTCTGTCTCTCTCTCTCTCTCTCTCTCTCTCTCTCTCTCTCTCTCTCTCTCTCTCTCTCTCTCTCTCTCTCTCTCTCTCTCTCTTCCTGTTTCTCCTCTCTCATGTTCTCTGCTGTCCCAGTCATCTCTCTATCCCTCTGTTCTCCCATTTGTCTATTTTTATCTAAATATAGGACTGTCTGCCTTTCTCTCTGACTCCTATGTCTGCACTCTTGTCTTTCCATTCTACCTTTTTTTATCTGTACAATATTAATCTATCTGTATAATACATTTCCACTATAGTTATGGTAGATTTTCTCTTTGTCTCTCCGTAAGCCTTTTTTTTCTCCTCACGTCATTTTTTCTCTTTGTTTTTACTCGCCACCTGATATCTCCTCTTCTCATATGTTTCCCTTTTCTTTCTTTCCATCTCTCTCTCTCTCTCTCTCTCTCTCTCTCTCTCTCTCTCTCTCTCTCTCTCTCTCTCTCTCTCTCTCTCTCTCTCTCTCTATCTCTCTCTCTCTCTCTCTCTCTCTCTCTCTCTCTCTCTCTCTCTCTCTGACTTCCTGCCTATACTTCCCTCCTCCACCCTCTCACCCAACGACCATCACCATCGTTCTCCAGGTGCCTCCACCACAGGACGGGAGCAGACAACCTCAGCCCAACCAAGAACTTCCGATGCTGACGATACTCCAGCGCCCTCCAGCGCAGCTGGCGCCGCAGCCAATCAGGGAGCTCCAAACCAACCGGAACAGGAAGAGGATCAGGAGGAGGATGAGTCGAGCCCTCTCCTCCCTGAGACGGGGAAACCCCTTGTGAAGAGGGGGGCCTATGGAGGTTCATGAGATGGTGGAGATCTCTACGGCGTTGAGATAGGGACGGTGTGATGTTTGACTTTTTGAAACTTTTCTGCTTATCTCTCTACTCTCTGTCCTCTCTCTCTCTTCTCCCTCTCCTCTCTCTTCTATCTCTGTCTCTTTCTCTTTCTCCCTCTCTCTCTGTCTCTGTCTCTGACTCTCTCTCTCTCTCTTTCTCTCTCCTCTACTCTCTCTACCCTATCTCTTTCTCCCCCTCTCACTGTCTCTTTGTGACTCACTCTCTCTCTCTCTCTCTCTCTCTCTCTCTCTCTCTCTCTCTCTCTCTCTCTCTCTCTCTCTCTCTCTCTCTCTCTCGTCTTAACCCAAAGTACCCTACCTGCAGTTTTTCTCTTTCTATTGGATCAAAATTTGCTAAAGCACTATTTAGATCGTTTGTTGTTAAAGAATAAACTTGTTTTAAGAGTCATGTCATGTCTCTGCGATTCTGCTTCCACAAGTTTTGTTTTGGTACAGACTTATAACAAGTTTCGAGTTGGGCAAAACAAAAATTGGATTAGTTTTCAAATATTAAAAATTGTGTCGCATTTTTTTCTTTTTTTTTTCAAAGAACTAATATTCAATAGTTTTACTGATGTTAAGAAAATGACAAGCGGTATTCACATAATAAAACTAAAGGTTTAAAAGTCCATTTTGATGTTTAAAGTGCGAAACGTCTTCTCACATAGGGAATGCGATTTCACAGAGTTATGCTACCTAGTTGGAGGTCATGAACTCTGCTTTACGTTGTTGTTGACACATCGAGCGATAGAGTCTGCAAAAAAGGACATTGGTGTGAAATTTGATGAATTAAAAAAGGAAAGCATAGAGTACATGAGAAAACATTTACAGGAGATATCTAGTTCTGCATAAATCTTTAAAATGCTTTTGTTTGTTTATCAAAACGAACTACTTCCAAAGAAGGGACATAACTTTTGCCTATCAACAAAAGTTACACCGGAAGTTCCTGGAAATATTAACCAATGGTTAGCTGTAAGAACGATAACTCACACGAGCTGACGCAAATGTTTTATCTTTTCAAAATTAAAATTAACCCATTCCATCCCTTTTTTTTTCAGATCAAATCTCATTAACGACGAAGAAAAGCACACAATCACAAATAATAATAATAATAATAATAATAATAATAATAATAATAATAATAATAATAATAATAATAATAATAATAATAATAATAATAATAATAATAATAATAATAATAATAATAATAATAATAATAATAATAATAATAATAATAATAATACTTACTTACTTACTGCCCTTTTTGCCGTAGGCAATTAGGGCAGCAATAATAATAATAATAATATTAACAATAACGATGACGATGAGGATGACGATGAGGATGACGAGGATGATGATGATGATGAGGATGAGGATGATGAGGATCAGGATCATGATGATGATGATGATGATGATGATGATGATGATGATGATGATGATGAGGATGATGATGATGATGATGATGATGATGATGATGATGATGATGATGATGATGATGATGATGATGATGATGAGGATGATGAGGATGAGGATGATGAGGATCAGGATCATGATGATGATGATGATGATGATGATGATGATGATGATGATGATGATGATGATGATAATAATAATAAACTGCATACATTAAATGATCAAAAGTCTCGGAGCGTATCGAACTGACTGTTACAATAAATTCTGAATGCGGTATTCATACCTTTTTTTTTTGTCCAAGTCAATTTGAAATTGATCATTTAATATGATACCGTGTTTGTCTGTATTACTAGATTTAGAAACATATTAAAAATTTTGTCTTTATCAAGTTCTGAAACATGAACAACGAGACGAGAATACGTGTGAGACCTAATCATGGTAGCTTTTATTCCTGGAGGCGTCTGCGGACGGAAGGAATCCACGGCTGTTTTTTTTTTTTTTAGGGACAGAGAGAAACGTTCTTGATTGCTATGGTCTCTGAAAAGGTGCTAAGCCCTGAAATAGCTTTAGATGAATTTCGGTTATTAACGTTAACACAAATTTCGATTCACATTGAAAACGCTTAGTTTTAAAGTTTAGAAAAAGCAATTATGTTTATAATTTATATCATCGCACAAGAGAAATCTCGGATAGCGATCGAACAGGAGAAACACACGAAGTCTTCTGGCCTATATGATAAATGCTATAAATGCAAAATAATAGATTTCTAAAAGCTAAAAATGTGCCTTTTATTGAAAAAAAAGGAAAAAAGACCAAAAACTATTGGTCCAATTTTTAGGTGGTCCTCATTTCTAAAGATGTTTTGTCGAGTTGAACTTAAATCTACTTCACTGCCTCATCTGTACGAGCTCAACTTTGACGTTAAATGTCTCTAAAGGCAGGGGGCATAACAATCAGGTGCGCTTATTTGACCTTCATTGCAGAAGATCTGCTGCTGCTTGTTTAACAGAACTCAACCAGTTCCAGTCATCCTTTGTTTCGCTCTGCCTCGACCATTCTCCGCCATTTTTTTTTATAGCGGACTCGTCTGCTTTCTCCTTCTGAATTATCGGTACTCTTCAAGGTCTTAGACTAATCGCTGCCTCCAACTTTCCTCTAGACTGAACCAATTCAAATTAGTATGCATGCACTCACCAAATAATTATGAGAGGAAAGCTTCTTGATAAACAATCTTAGCAAAAAATGTCCATTCTGAACATAAGTAGATCCAGATTCCTTTGTTTTGCTCAATTCATTTAACAGGTCAATCGTTTATTGCTTACAACATCGCTTTAAACGAACCCAGAAAATTAATCATCAAGATCACTTCTCACCTGTGTGGCTGGGACAGGCGCCAGACATCGCGGCCTATCAGACCAGCAGCTGTCAGAGAGGATAAGGACTTGATGTCATCAGGTTACCTGGCAACAGGTCAAACACGTCAAATCAATCTCTTCACTCTACAGCTCATAATTATGTAGACCTGGATGATCCTACAGTTCCCACAAAAATTGTCTAGCCATTCGCATCTGATCTCCATATCTGTCGATGCTACACGAGTAACACCAAATTATTCCATGATATACTTCAAGATAATCACTTCGCATCAGAACACATGTGTAGCTCTGGATGATTCTACAGTTCCCACAAACATTGTCCATCTACTATAAGATGAAGCCCTCCGCATTAGGTCTCCATATCTCTCGTTGCTACTCGAGTAACTCCAAGCTATTCCATGATATACGTCAAGATAATCACTTCACACCACAACACATGTGTAAACGCGGATGATTCTACAATTCCCACAAACATTGTCCATCTACTATAAGATGAAGCCCACCGCATTAGGTCTCCATATCTCTCGTTGTTTTCCTCCTCTGTACACGTGAAACTCAGTTATTCCATGATAAAACACTGTAGCGGTGACTATTAACTTCTCGCCATTTACCAATTTGTGTGGATAAAAGTTTGAAAATCATGAGAGAAGGGTTATCGCTTCTATATCGTACACTGGAAGCAGATCTTGACATAAAACTTATATCTTCCTCTTATGTTCTTAATAGTCATAGGCCATTCGTTGCTAATGGATTTTGACCCAGTAACGTAGTGTTTGCACACTAAAGCTTCTTAGCGACTGTAACACGTAAACTTGATAAACAGTTCATCCTATACTTCCCCAATCTATTTAAAGATCCTTTCTATACGCTCATTATAGGGCCGCACATTCCCGAAAACAAAGTGCAAAGAGGTGCAGTGATTGCGGGAATTCTGATTTCTTGTTCTCACACTAGAGGTTCTCTAAAGAATCTATAAATAGATTGAAATAATTTGTAACGCAGGAAATTGTTAAGTAAGTGAGAAAACCCTGAATCTTTTGGTTCGTACATAAAATATTTCGCCCCCATCTAAGCTACATCACTGGTCGAAAAGACGTTCTACGAAACCAGGGAGTTATTATGGGGAAAAATTATTTTCAATTAGTGCTTTCACTTAGTGTGACAATTTGCACTGTACTGACGTAACGATAATATTGTTTCCTTCCTTTTCTGAGCTCTTTACGTCACATGTCACATTTTTATAACGCGTGGAACAAGTTTTAACGCGAACATAAGTCGTGACTCTAAAAATATCATATATAAATATACATATACATATACATATATATATATATATATATATATATATATATATATATATATACACACACACTCATAAAAAGATTGGGGCAAGAAGCTAGGCAGATGTCTTATTTTGAAAACAATTTTTTTCCATAAATGGATTCTAAATTAGCACTAACGAATTTTCAAAATTATATACATTACTTTATTTCCAGAAATCTAATAATTTTACCTTAGAACCAATGGCGTCATTGTGCAGGTGTGTGTGAGAGAGAGATGGAGAGAGAAGAGAGAGAGACAGTGAAAGACAGTGAGACAGAGAGAGAAAGAGAAAGAGAGAGAATTTATAAAAGAAAAGAGAGAGGAGAGAAAGAAAGTCTAAGAGAGAGAGAGAGGAGAAAGAGAAATAGAGAGAGAGGAGAGAGAGAAAGAGAGAGAGAGAGCGAGAGCGAGCCACATAGAGAGACATATAGAGAAAGAGAGGGAGACGGAGAGAGATACAGAGACAAAGAGATAGCGAGAGAGTCACAGAAAGAGGCAGAGATAGATGGAGAGAGACACATAGACACAGAGAGAGACAGGGAGAGAGAGCGAGAGCGAGAGCGAGACACAGAGAGACAAGAGAGAAAGCGAGAGCGAGACAGAGAGAGAGAGAGAGAGAGAGAGAGAGAGAGAGAGAGAGAGAGAGAGAGAGAGAGAGAGAGAGAGAGAGAGAGAGAGAGAGAGAGAGAGAGAGAGAGAGAGAGAGAGACCAGTAAAATCACTCAACATTTCGCCTTCTTCTATTATCCTTTACAAGAGAGACGATCCAATTCACAAGAGCTACATACATCAATCTATTGAATTGTTTATATTTCTATTATCCTTTACAAGAGTGACGATCCAATTCACAAGAGCTACATACATCAATCTATTGAATTGTTTATATTTCTATTATCCTTTACAAGAGTGACGATCCAATTCACAAGAGCTACATACATCAATCTATTGAATTGTTTATATTTCTATTATCCTTTACAAGAGAGACGATCCAATTCACAAGAGCTACATACATCAATCTATTGAATTGTTTATATTTCTATTATCCTTTACAAGAGAGACGAGCCAATTCACAAGAGCTACATACATCAATCTATTGAATTGTTTATATTTCTATTATCCTTTACAAGAGTGACGATCCAGTTCACACACTGCTCTTTAAAAACAAAAGCATAAAATTCATAACAATTCGCGGAAAATGTGAACTCTTTCTTTTTCTTTTAAAGCTCAGCAATGAAAACCTTCGAGTAGAATATCAAGGTCAACACAACAGGCTAATCCTTACCGACCCAGAGCGAATCAATAATTCACGTTATAAGAATCCCATGCTCACTCTCATCGACTTCTCCCTGGAATTGTCTAGGGTGCCAAATAGCTCAGCTGTGAGAGCGTTCGCTCGATATTATGGAGGTAAGAGGTCCTGTGTTCGAACACCAGTTTGAGCCTTCTTGTAGTGGTGTGATATCTCACCTATTCTCGAAACTCCCGACGGGTATAGATACACTCCAGACAGACCAACAAGATGTTTACAGACTATCGTGACGCTCCAACAACTCCAACCATTAGACGGGTATAGATACACTCCAGACAAACCAACAAGATGTTTACAGACTATCGTGACGCTCCGACAACTCCAACCATTAGACGGGTATAGATACACTCCAGACAATCCAACAAGATGTTTACAGACTATCGTGACGCTCCGACAACTCCAACCATTAGACGGGTATAGATACACTCCAGACAAACCAACAAGATGTTTACAGACTATCGTGACGCTCCGACAACTCCAACCATTAGACGGGTATAGATACACTCCAGACAGACCAACAAGATGTTTACAGACTATCGTGACGCTCCAACAACTCCAACCATTAGACGGGTATAGATACACTCCAGACAGACCAACAAGATGTTTACAGACTATCGTGACGCTCCAACAACTCCATCTATTAGACGGGTATAGATACACTCCAGACAGACCAACAAGATGTTTACAGACTATCGTGACGCTCCAACAACTCCAACTATTAGACGGGTATAGATACACTCCAGACAGACCAACAAGATGTTTACAGACTATCGTGACGCTCCAACAACTCCAACCATTAGACGGGTATAGATACACTCCAGACAGACCAACAAGATGTTTACAGACTATCGTGATGCTCCGACAACTCCAACCATCAGACGGGTATAGATACACTCCAGACAGACCAACAAGATGTTTACAGACTATCGTGACGCTCCAACAACTCCAACTATTAGACGGGTATAGATACACTCCAGACAGACCAACAAGATGTTTACAGACTATCGTGACGCTCCAACAACTCCAACCATTAGACGGGTATAGATACACTCCAGACAATCCAACAAGATGTTTACAGACTATCTTGACGCACCAACAACTCCAACCATTAGACGGGTATAGATACACTCCAGACAATCCAACAAGATGTTTACAGACTATCGTGACGCTCCAACAACTCCAACCATTAGACGGGTATAGATACACTCCAGACAGACCAACAAGATGTTTACAGACTATCTTGACGCTCCAACAACTCCAACCATTAGACGGGTATAGATACACTCCAGACAAACGAACAAGATGTTTACAGACTATCTTGACGCTCCGACAACTCCAACCATCAGACGGGTATAGATACACTCCAGACAAACCAACAAGATTACCTTGACGCTCCGATAATTCCAAACATTGCTGACTTTTATGCATCAAAATGCGAGAGGAGTGATATGGACACGCTCCAGATAAACTAACAGGATTGCTATGAAAAACAACAAAGCTCTTGACTCAGGCTGTTTTGACACCATCGAAACTTCATAGAAATTCATGAATCTGGGACTAACAAGTGTTTTCTTTCAGTGTTGGGTCCACATACCAACCTGACTTTGCACACTTCGGCTGATTTTTCGCTTTTTTTTATTTGTCTGTCAGTGAATGAGGGCGCTCGTTGTCTGCTAGTTTTGTCTTGCTTAGTCTTTAATGTTTTGTTTTGTTTCATTCTGTTTCGTTTGTTTGATTGCTTATTGGTTTTTTGTTTTTGCAATAATTGAAAAGCTGTATTTGGAGAGAGGGCGTGCAGCCATAGTTGAGTATGCGCAAACATCGCTTTGGGTCTAACCTTATTATCCTTCTGTTTGACGTACCAAGGGCCTTTTCGTATTTTTAAAAAAAAAGTAATTAAGGCTTAACAATAGCCTCGCTTCATGGTAATTAGTAAATTAGTAGTGAAGTCCATTGATATAGATCACATCTTTAATTGAACTCTAGTTATTTAAAAAAAGCAGAGAGGTTTCAGAAATAAAACAAAAAAAAAAAAGGAATAAAAACAAGAAACAAAAAAACAAAAACAAAAAGCACCAAGCTCATAATAGCTCATTTAAGCATAATTATTCTAAAGCGATTTTCATGATTTATTGAAATGATTCCAGGGTTTGGGTATCAGCAAAAATAAAATACCATTCTCGGTTGAACCGTATTGTTGGATGCTGGGGAGAGGAAGGGGTGTGTGAGAGGGGGGAGGGTGGGGACAAAAAGAAGTTGACTGTTTACAGCAATAAACCGAATTAATATAATCATTAGAATCCAACTGAGAGAGAGAGAGAGAGAAACAAAGAGAAAGAGAGAGAGAGAGAGAGAGAGAGAGAGAGAGAGAGAGAGAGAGAGAGAGAGAGAGAGAGAGAGAGAGAGAGAGAGAGAGAGAGAGAGAGAGAGAGAGAGAGAGAGAGAGAGAGAGAGAGAGAGTGTGTGTGTGTGAGGCATCATAGGACGGAGTTAGATTTAAATATTAATGTTTATGTCTCTTCCCACCGCGGTTACAAGTGTAAAAGCCAGGTAATCTCTCGGCCATGATAAAACACTGTACGGTGTTCACACCTTGCCCCTACACTCCTGGACTCACACCTTTTAGTGCAGCCAGAAGCGAAGGACAACAAGAATAGCTGGCTTATAATGTAGAATCCAAATCTATTTTTATATCTTTTTTAAAGTTTATTATTAGGGAGGTTTGAATATGTACGCAGCTGGGAATTCCCGAAAAGGCAGTGCACCATTTTTTTTACTTTTTGCGGTAATCGCAAGTCTTCTTATATGCGTTTAAAAATATCTTAATATGGATTTGGAAAATATAGAATAAGTCGCTACGCCTGTACCAGTTGTAGAGCAGTAAGCCCTAACAAGTTTAGAAGCGACCAGCCTCTCGTGTTGGTGTTGGATGGACAGTTTTATTATGGCAGTTATTAACAGATGCGCAGGAACTGCACGGCGCATCGTGCAAAAAAAAAAAAAGCATCGTTTAAAAACACAAGCATATGCCATGATAATACAGCAGAAGGCGGCTCTACAACACCTTTAGTAAAGAGTTCTCAGAATAGAAATAAGGATTCTCAGAACTGAAAGTTGTTATTTTCAGTCACTCGAGACAACGCTGTGAAACCAGAATGCCCGAGAATGTTCCCTCGACCTCAGTGAATAAAATACGTAGCTGTGGGATGTGATGGTGGTAGGAGGTGGACTCGAACCATGTTTCTCGTGTTAGTTCAGCGAAAGTTCTGTCAAACAGACCAGTAAAGATGTTTTTCGCCGTTCAATATGGATAGACTAACTTTGATTTTCTATCCTAGATAATTATTTCATTTTTTTTCGTCTAATTTTGTCATTGGTTTTTGCTACTTTCAAATACGAAAAAAAAAAACTATAATCAAATCAGCAAGAGAGGCAACCTCACGAATTTGTATTAGAAACTTGCGATCTGGCACAGATCAAAGTACAAAAAAAAAATTCTTCCTCGTGTGGGCGTTGCTTTTCACCTTCAATACCAAACATTTTTGTTTTATAGTTTGGTGATTTCCATTTACCCAAGAAAGCAACATCAAAGAAACATTTTAAACTGTATGAAAATGTACTTCCGGAAAACAACTTCAAAAATTCAGTCCAATTCTTTGTGGCTGCTCTAACCTCTGGTACAATAACCAAGAAAAATGATTATCGAATTGACAAAGGAAACCAGCAGGAAATATATATTTAAATTTTTCATACGGCGGTCACAAGAAATTGATTCAAGTCACACAGGAACAAAAACACATTTTAAGAAAAAAAAATTGAAAGAAATCTGAAAAATTATGAGGCCTCAAAACACCTCATGAATTTGCACAAATTCATCCGCTCTTTGTGTATCACATAAAAGAGAAACAGTTCGGTAGCGCAACGCAACAAAGAAAATTACGATTCAATTTCCTGAGTAGTTAATTTCAAAATTGAAAGTAACCGACGATGTGCAAGAATTGAAACAGTAACGGGAAGCTCCGATCATAAAACCGTCCATTGTGTTTTTTCCCCGTTTAGTTTTTAAACCCTCACAAGCTAACTAGAAACAGCCTGTTCTCTGCTTGAAAATGTCGCAATAGAATTTTTCTTTCAAGTCTAGCACAGAAGGAAAGTTTAGAAGCAGATCTTAGGAATCCAAAGGCGCGAAATTATTCTGCCCATTGTTGTGAATTCAGTTCGACAAGCAAGGCTGGAGAAACAGACGTTGACAGTTCCGCTTATTGATCTGTTCGGTGAGAACAAAATGGCGCTAAAGGAAAATATTCTATGCTTCAATCAGATACAATCAAATTGAAAGTTTCGTTTGCTAGCACAACATTAGGATCAAAACAGATTTCAGTAACCATGTTGTCGATATTATATGTATTGTTCACTCACACACACAAACGGAAAAAGAAAACAATACATTCAAGATAAATCTAAGATTGTGCGTTAAGGAAAATTTATTGATAGATATATTGACAGATAGATACATAGAGAGATAAGTAGGTATTTGATATTGGACTAATGTAAGCTGTGTAGAGGAATGGTGTAAACTGAGTGGAGGAAATGATGTAAGCTGTGTGGAGAAAATGTTATAAGCTAATTAAGGGAAATGGTGTAAGTTGTGAGGAGGAAATGGTATAAGCTGTGTAAGGCAAATAGTGTAAGATGTGTGGAGGAAATGATGTAAGCTGTGTGGAGAAAATGGTATAAGCTAATTAAGGGAAATGATGTAAGCTGTGTGGAGGAAATGGTATAAGCTGTGTAAGGGAAATAGTGTAAGCTGTGTGGAGGAAATGATGTAAGCTGTGTGGAGGAAATGGTATAAGCTAATTAAGGGAAATGATGTAAGCTGTGTGGAGAAAATGGTATAAGCTAATTCAGGGAAATGATGTAAGCTGTGTGGAGAAAATGGTATAAGCTAATTAAGGGAAATGATGTAAGCTGTGTGGAGAAAATGGTATAAGCTAATTAAGGGAAATAGTGTAAGCTGTGTGGAGAAAATGGTATAAGCTAATTCAGGGAAATGATGTAAGCTGTGTGGAGAAAATGGTATAAGCTAATTCAGGGAAATGATGTAAGCTGTGTGGAGAAAATGGTATAAGCTAATTAAGGGAAATGATGTAAGCTGTGTGGAGAAAATGGTATAAGCTAATTCAGGGAAATGGTGTAAGCTGTGTGGAGGAAATGGTATAAGCTGTGTGGAGGAAATGGTAGTGTAAGCTGTGTGGAGGAAATGATGGTGAAAGCTGTAAAGGAATGGTGCAAACTGAATGGAGGAAATGGTGTAAGCTGTGTGGAGGAAATGGTATAAGCTGTGTGGAGGAAATGGTAGTGTAAGCTGTGTGGAGGAAATGGTGGTGTAAGCTGTGTGGAGGAACTATGGCAGCTGTGTGGAGGAAATGGTGCAAGCTATGTGGAGGAAATATGGAAGCTGTGTGGAGGAAATGGTGCAAGCTGTGTAGAAAAAGGCTATGCGCGCATTAAGGCCAAAGTCAGTTGAGCAACAAGACATAAGCCCTGGAGTCCCGGTCGGTGTGAAAGTTGGAGAACTTGCCCTGAGATCAGCAGTGTTTTAGGCACACGGGTTTGAAACCGACCACAATGCTAGGCGTAGATGAGTCAAGTCTCTCATCTTACCTGCTCTATCTTGTCCGCCGCAGACTCTGGTTCATAGTATGAACGAACCAGAATTACCAAAGAAACCAGGCAGCATCTTTCTGTTTTGTCGTACACATCCCAACAATACCAGATATGCATTATCTACATAATTATCGGGTTGAAAGCAATACTGTTCCGTTCCGTTGATTCGAAATTGTGACTGAAACTTTCTTTTTTGAAAAGTTCTGTTTTCACTTCTGCGTAGTATAGAGGTGCGACACCAATCAGAGAATTCCGGTTCTATAATTAAACTTGGAGACAAATCGTATCTCATCACCATATTCCTGGAAACAAAAGACGCGATTTTATATTGTGTTCAGATGGAGAGAAAGAAAACAAAAGTTCACCTCTTTGTTGAGTTTTAGAGGGAGCAAAGTTTCTTTTTCATTTTTACAAATAATTCAAATTAATTAACTTTGGAATCGCCACATAACATTTTATTGTGCGAGGTAAAAAATTCGATACATAAAGATCTAAAGCACATAAACATTTTTTTTTTCATAAAAATTTCATTAGTATTTTCTAATACTTCCAGTGCAACATTAGTAATTTCTAATACTTCCAGTGCAACATTAGTATTTTCTAATACTTCCAGTGCAACATTAGTATTTTTCAATACTTTCAGTGCAACATTAGTAATTTCTAATACTTCCAGTGCAACATTAGTATTTTCTAATACTTCCAGTGCAACATTAGTATTTGCTAATACTTCCAGTGCAACATTATTATTTTCTAATACTTCCAGTGCAACATTAGTATTTGCTAATACTTCCCGTGCAACATAAGTAATTTCTAATACTTCCAGTGCAACATTAGTATTTTCTAATACTTCCAGTGCAACATTAGTATTTTCTAATACTTCCAGTGCAACATTAGTATTTTCTAATACTTCCAGTGCAACATTAGTATTTTCTAATACTTCCAGTGCAACATTAGTAATTTCTAATACTTCCAGTGCAACATTAGTATTTTCTAATACTTCCAGTGCAACATTAGTAATTTCTAATACTTCCAGTGCAACATTAGTATTTTCTAATACTTCCAGTGCAACATTAGTAATTTCTAATACTTCCAGTGCAACATTAGTATTTTCTAATACTTCCAGTGCAACATTAGTAATTTCTAATACTTCCAGTGCAACATTAGTATTTTCTAATACTTCCAGTGCAACATTAGTATTTTCTAATACTTCCAGTGCAACATTAGTAATTTTTAATACTTCCAGTGCAACATTAGTGTTTTCTAATACTTCCAGTGCAACATTAGTATTTTCTAATACTTCCAGTGCAACATAAGTAATTTCTAATACTTCCAGTGCAACATTAGTATTTTCTAATACTTCCAGAGCAACATTAGTATTTTCTAATACTTCCAGTGCAACATTAGTAAATTCTAATACTTCCAGAGCAACATTAGTATTTTCTAATACTTCCAGTGCAACATTAGTACTTTCTAATACTTCCAGTGCAACATTATTATTTTCTAATACTTCCAGTGCAACATTAGTACTTTCTAATACTTCCAGTGCAACATTATTATTTTCTAATACTTCCAGTGCAACATTAGTATTTTCTAATACTTCCAGTGCAACATTAGTATTTTCTAATACTTCCAGTGCAACATTAGTAATTTCTAATACTTCCAGTGCAACATTAGTATTTTCTAATACTTCCAGTGCAACATTAGTAATTTCTAATACTTCCAGTGCAACATTAGTATTTTCTAATACTTCCAGTGCAACATTAGTGTTTTCTAATACTTCCAGTGCAACATTAGTATTTTCTAATACTTCCAGTGCAACATAAGTAATTTCTAATACTTCCAGTGCAACATTAGTATTTTCTAATACTTCCAGTGCAACATTTTCACTACCAAAACTTCTTGTTTGCTGTCATCTTTTCTTTATTTTCAAAATGAATTTTACTTTGATGTTAAACTCATGCATTTTCCTTGGCATTGAAGACAGGTGAGAGAGAGAGAGAGAGAGAGAGAGAGAGAGAGAGAGAGAGAGAGAGAGAGAGAGAGAGAGAGAGAGAGAGAGAGACAGACAGACAGACAGACAGACAGAAAGAGACAAACAAAGAGAGAAAGAAAAAAAGAAGAGGCAGTCAAATTGAGAGAGAGATATAGAGAGATAGACACAGTCAAACAGAGAGAGACAGAGAGAAAGAGAGAGAGGAGAGAGACAGAGAGAGAGAGAGAGAAAGAGTTTATCAGGTGGTCACCCAACATCATAGTACATCCAACTGCTTAATAAGATTAGGTCTGATATTTAAAAAAAGCCTCAAAATATCTTCAAATGAAATTTAAAAAAAATAATATTAATAAAGTTCTTAATCCATGGGAGGTACTAATCCCGGCATTATCCAAATTTCTTAATGAGAGAAACTATATGGCCATATGGAGATAATTGTATGTGTTTAGATCCTGATTTAAGGGCCTCCGCTTGCGATGTTCATAGGCGTCCGCTGTATGCATCAACACGACACGATTACCGGAAACAGAGCGGCAAAGCTCAGAGCTGTGGCTGCGGCTATGGCATCTTGCGGCATCTCATCAGTTTGTGCCTCTTTTTTTTTTTGTCGATATGTTACGCAAGAAGAACAAAATTATAGCCTTATGGTGAGTGGGCAGGAGGTGTGTGTGTAAGGGGGTGGGGGGGGGTCTGGGGGGCGGGGGAGAAAGGGGGGTTTGGGAGGGAGGCAAAGCTGAGAGAGAGGGAGAGACACAGAGGAGGGAGGCGAAGCTGAGAGAGAGGGAGAGACACAGAGGAGGGAGGCGAAGCTGAGAGAGAGGGAGAGACACAGAGGAGGGAGGCGAAGCTGAGAGAGAGGGAGAGACACAGAGGAGGGAGGCGAAGCTGAGAGAGAGGGAGAGACACAGAGGAGGGAGGCGAAGCTGAGAGAGAGGGAGAGACACAGAGGAGGGAGGCGAAGCTGAGAGAGAGGGAGAGACACAGAGGAGGGAGGCGAAGCTGAGAGAGAGGGAGAGACACAGAGGAGGGAGGCGAAGCTGAGAGAGAGGGAGAGACACAGAGGAGGGAGGCGAAGCTGAGAGAGAGAGGGAGAGACACAGAGGAGGGAGGCGAAGCTGAGAGAGAGGGAGAGACACAGAGGAGGGAGGCGAAGCTGAGAGAGAGGGAGAGACACAGAGGAGGGAGGCGAAGCTGAGAGAGAGAGGGAGAGACACAGAGGAGGGAGGCGAAGCTGAGAGAGAGGGAGAGACACAGAGGAGGGAGGCGAAGCTGAGAGAGAGGGAGAGACACAGAGGAGGGAGGCGAAGCTGAGAGAGAGGGAGAGACACAGAGGAGGGAGGCGAAGCTGAGAGAGAGGGAGAGACACAGAGGAGGGAGGCGAAGAAGTTATAGAGGAATAGAGAGAGAGAGAAAGAGAGAGAAAGAGACAGAGAGAGAGAGCGAGAGGGAACGAGAGAGAGAGAGAGAGAGAGAGAGAGAGAGAGAGAGAGCGAGAGAGAGAGTGAGAGAGAGCGAGAGCGATAGAGAGAGCGAGAGAGATAGAGAGAGCGAGAGAGAGAGAGAGTGCACACAGATAGAGAGACAGGCAGACAAACCAAAAACACTTTTTAAGTACAAGGTCATTCAAGCTGGAAACTGATTGACCTCAAGGGAGGGCACACCGACAGACAGACAGACACACAGACAGACACACAGACAGACAGACACACAGACAGACAGACACACAGACGGTGTCGAAATGCGCAGCATCGTCTCATCAACGCTGATCAATAATCAATTCTGCATTCACGGTTTTTGTTTTGTTTTGTTTTGTTTTTTCTCCTTTTCTCCGATGCGCGCTTTAGTTTTCCGAGAAATTCTGGCCATTTTTCCTAACCCGGTGCAGTTTCTTTTCTGGTTTTTGTCCAGTCCCAGCTAGTTTGATCTGCCATTTTTGTCTTTTCTCGACAGTGTTTGAAAATTTTAAGAATAATTGGTGCCGAATCTGAATTTCTATCTGCATTATGATTATCCTTTCCCCTTCTGCATTTCTGTCTGTCTCTGTGTCTCTGTCTGTCCGTCCGCCTCTGCCTCTGTCTCTCTGTTTCTCTCTGTCTGTCTGTCTGTCTGTCTGTCTGCCTGTCTGTCTGTCTGTCTGTCTGTCTGTCTGTCTGCCTGTCTGTCTGTCTGTCTGTCTGTCTGTCTGTCTGTCTCTCTCTCTCTCTCTCTCTCTCTCTCTCTCTCCCCGCCCCCCTCACCACGGCCCCCCCTCTCCCCCAAAAAAAACAAAAAACAAAAACAAAAGCAAAAAAAAACAACAACACAAAAACAAAAAACAAAAACAACAACCAAGATCTTATTTCTAAAGGACGACGAATTTGCGATGAAAGCGATCAGTTTCCCCGCAACCAAACCATCCCCAACATCTATCACCATGATATACTAATATCATCAACTAATCTTATGACGCTCTTATTCCACAAACCATAAGCTAATTTTGTTAATGCATTGGTAAAAAAAGGCCATGTTATTAGAGGAAAACTAATTAATAGCCGGCAAGACGTCAGGAAATGGTGAGATTTTTTACTGTTACCGTCTAGCCGTCTAGCTGTGGACGGGTTAGATCTCTCTTCTATGATACACGACTACCAGAAGTGAAATCTGGGAAGATATTTGATTTTCCCACAATGACGCTTGGAGAGCCAAATGATCTTTGGAGGGTCTATGACCTTTGGAGAGTCTGTGACTTTGGAAAGTCTATGACCTTTAGAGATCGCATGTCCTTTGTAGAGTCTATGACGTTTGGAGAGCCTATAAAGTTTGGAGAGTTTACGACCTATGGAGAATCTATTACGTTTGGGGAGTCTATGACCTATAGAGAGACTATAACCTTTGGAGAGACTTTGGCGTTTGGAAAGTCATCGACGTTTGGAGAGACTATGACTTTTGCAGAGTCTATGACATTTGGAAAGTTTACGATGTTTGTAGAGTCTATGACCTATGGGGAATCTATGACCTTTGGAGAGTCTAGGACGTTTGAAGAGTCTATGACCTATGGAGAATCTATGACCTGTAGAGAGTCTGTGATGTTTGGAGAGTCTATGACCTTTGGTGGATCTATGACCTATGGAGAATCTATGACCTATAGAGAGTCTGTGATGTTTGGAGAGTCTATGACCTTTGGTGGGTCTATGACCCCTGGAGAATCTATGACCTATAGAGAGTCTGTGATGTTTGGAGAGTCTATGACCTTTGGTGGGTCTATGACCTATGGAGAGTCTATCACCTATGGAGAGTCTACGACGCTTGGAGAGTGTGCGACCTTTGGAGAGAATATGACCTTTGGAGAGACTATGACCTTTGGAGAGACCGAGACGTTTGGACAGACTATGGCGTTTGGACAGACTATGACTTTTGGAAAGACTATGACGTTTGGAGAGTCCATAGCCTTTAGAGATGACATGGTCTTTGGTGAGTCTATGACCTTCGGAGAGCATGTGACGTTTGGAGAAACTATGGCGTTTGAAGGGTCTATAGCCTTTAGAGATCACATGACCTTTTCAGAGTCGATGATCTTTGGAGAGCCTATGACCTTTTAGAGCCTATGACCTTAGGAGAGCCTATGACGTGTGGAAAGCCTTATAGAGAATGGTCAACTCGTGAAGAGTTTGGTCGTTCAGAGATAAACATTACTTCCCCTGTTGCCACCACGTCACGTGACCACAACGAAGGAGTCGTGGATCCTGCGATAAGCAAGAAGAAAGCGCAGGAGGTTTATGGTAGCCTGGCAACAGGTCAAGAGTGCTTCGATCATAGATTATACCGATCGATGGATTGGTTGGTTGATAGATTGATTGGTTGATTTTACGGTTGATCCTCTTTACCTCTATCTATCTATCTTTCTATCTATCTATCTATCTATCTATCTATCTATCTATCTATCTATCTATCTATCTATCTATCTATCTATCTATCTATATACACACATAATATAAACCGAGAGAGAGAGAGAGAGAGTATACAACCAAACAAAATCCAATTAAATGTATATATATTTAATATATATATATATATATATATATATATATATATATAAAATTATAATTATAAACTACAGGGAGAGGAGAAAGAGAGAGACAAAGTTAATAGTGCACACAGTAAGAGTAGATAGAGGGTCGATGTATCACTATCAGAATAATGAGGGAATATAATTAACGAAAAGCTTTTTTCCCGGTATATACAAAATAACAGACCGAAATTACTGGATTGAATAACTGAATTTAAAAAAAAATTTTTTTTTCATTTCTTTTTTTTGTTTGCTTAATTCACTTCACATGGATGGAAATATCACAGGTTTAATGAAGAAAAATGACGATGCTTAAGTTTAGAAAATGCGTATGTCCTTATAATTACAAATCTTTAAAAGACACTTCTCTTAGCCCCAGGGCGTACTGAATCACACTTGATGCTGCACTGTATCAACTGGTGCGAGCTTAGTTTGGAACTTATAATTTTTTCGGTTTTTTTTTTTCATTTTTTTCTCTCAAGCGTTGCTGATTTAGCGAAGCTCGGTGCGACATAACTCATCCCTCTACAAAATTAATCACAAACTGTGAGCTCTGAATTCCCGAAATAAAAAGTACCTTAAGGTGAACTGTCTCCCGTGAATCACAGTCTTAATAATAATAAAAAGGTTGATATTGAAGACGATGATGATGATGATCTTGATGATGATGATGATGATGATGATGGTGAAAATAATGATGTTGATGATGGTGATGATGATGATAACGGTGATAATGATGATGATGATGATTATGATGATGATGATGATGATGATGGTGATGCTGCTGCTGCTGCTGATGATGATGGTGATGATCATGGCGATTCTGATGATGATGATGATGATGATGATGTTAATGATAATGATTATGACCTGATGATGATGATGATGATGATGATGATGATGATGATGATGGCAATGATGATGATAATCATGATCATGATCATGATGGTGGTGATGATGATGATGATGATGATGATGATGATGATGATGAAGATGAAAATGAAGAAGATGATGATAAAGATGTTGGTGATGATGATGATGATGATGATGATGATGATGATGATGGTCATGGCGACCTTAATGATGATGATGATGTAGACCTTAATAATGATGATGATGGTGATGGTGACGATGATGATGATGATGGTGAGGATGATGATGATGACGACGACGACGACCTAGATAATGATGATGATCATGATGATGATGATGATGATGGTGGTGGTGGTGGTGGTGGTGGCGATGGCGATGATGATGACGATGACGATGATGATGATGATGATGATGATCATAATGATGATGATGATGATGATAATGATGGCGGCGATGATGATAATGGTGGTTATCATGGTGATGGTCGTGGGGATGATGATTATCATGTACGATCCAGAAAGTTTCAATCTTTCGCTTGTCCTAATTCAAAGCCGCTAGCTGAGCTATTTTAAATGAAACGCCAAACATGTCTTTAAAGAAATTATACAGCCCCTTCAATGGTTATTTCATACACGATGCCAGAGATTGCGTTTCTGACAACAACCCAATTCCCATAATGCACCTGATTATCCCTTTTCATTTCATCGAATCATTGTCTGCTCCAGCTAGTCAGCTCCGGGCGTGCGCAGTGGCCATGGGTCGCACCGAAGCTCGCACCGCGCGCCAAGCGAAACGGCGGGAAGTTTCGGCGGGCGAGAGATTAGCGCGTCACGGGCTGGCCACGCCCAGTTCTCCAGCTAGACGACTACTTAGAGTATTCGCTTACAGAAGAAAGCGATTCAAAGTACTAATAACAATACTTTTGGAGGGTTTTCTTTCGGTCAAGGATTTATCTATGCTGTCTCTCAGATTCAAAAGTTGTGCAAATGATAGTCGTTATTCTAAATTTTGCAAAATTTTAAACTATCTGAATAGAATTCACATTTTTATGCATATAACATCTAAGAATCGTTGCGCAATTTGTCATACTCGATAAGAGCTACTGGCAACGATTACAAAGTTCTAAATATCGAAGGAGACGCGATATATAAAAGCGAGATGCACACGGTTTTTTGACATTTGCAAACTTTATCAGTTTTAAGAAACTTTTGTTTAGTATTAAAACAATATAAACTTTTAGTATTAAAGAATAAAACAGCGCTGAATATAATAATAAAAGAAAAAGGTTTCTTGCTGCAGGAAATCACAAAAAGAATGTGGAGTCATACAGAGTTTTCCATGAAAAGTTCTAGTTGGTGAGTAAAACAAAATTAATGTTTAAGGTCGTATTTATATGTTAAGTTAATGTTTGAAGTCGTATTTATATGTAATTTCCACTTTTCGTAAAACCATATAACTTTTTAGTTCTCCGTCTCTCTATCATTGTACAATACTATAATGAATATTTCCCCCTGATCATGTTCATTTATGTATAGCTACTGAGTTAATGTTTAGGGTAGTATTTATATGTAAAGTTAATGTTTAAGGTCGTGTTTATATGTAAAGTTAATGTTTAAGGTCGTATTTTTATGTAAAGTTAATGTTTAAGGTCGTATTTTTATGTAAAGTTAATGTTTAAGGTCGCATTTTTATGTAATTTCCGTCTTCAGTAAACGTCGATAACTTGTTAGTTCTCCGTCTCTCTATCATTTTACAATATTATTATATGAAGATTTCCCCCTAATCATGTTCATTAAGGGATACTTCTGATCTTGATCTATGTTGATTTTAACATTCCATGCACTGATTCTGAGGCAGATCTATATCAGCAGCATGACTTCCAGCTCTAGACTCTGTGGTGTGTGTGTGTGTGTGTGTCTCGCTAAACCAGATTTAGTTGTTGGTCGAGCAGTATTATCATAAAAATTTGCAGATATTAAAATATCGTATCATGATAGTGTAAATTTTTCTCTGGAAGAACCCCAGGCATGGTCTGATTTCGAGCGTTTCCACATATAAAACTTTTTTTTTCAGTTCCAATTCCAATTGTTCCTCTCCCTTCCCCTATTGCACTATTGAACCTAATTCCTAGGTCGTAAATTATCATTTTGATGTAAATATGAAATATATGTCAGGTTGTTTTACAAGATAACTATGGTTAAAAAAAAAACGATTAGGAAACAAAAACCATTTCAGTGTAGCCATGCCCTTTAGCTAAAGCGTTGTTTTGTTTTTTTGGTTGATGAATAGTATATGGTATTTCACAAATGTTCAGAATTGTCAGCCAACCTGGTATAAGATATTCCTGGTCGTTTGCATCTCTGCTTCTTAGGACTTACACAATGATTTCATCGCTTTAAAATGATGCAAAGCACGAAGGAACTTCTCCTGAGCGAAGCATAGTCCATAGAAAATACAAAACAAGAACAAACTTTTACTTAACGAAACAGAGTCCCTAGAAAATACAAAACAAAAACAAACTTCTCATGAGCGAAGCATAGTCCCTAGAAAATACAAAAGCAAGGACAAACTTCTTGTTAACGAAACAGAGTCACTAGAAAATACAAAACAAGAACAAACTTCTCATGAGCGAAGCATAGTCACTAGAAAATGAAAAAAAAACAAGAACAAATTTCTATTTAGTGAAACATAGTCACTAGAAAATACAAAACAAGAACAAACTTCTCATGAGCGAAGCATAGTCACTAGAAAATACAAAACAAGAACAAACTTCTCATGAGCGAAGCATAGTCACTAGAAAATACAAAACAAGAACAAACTTCTCATGAGCGAAGCATAGTCACTAGAAAATGAAAAAAAAAAACAAGAACAAATTTCTATTTAAAGAAACAGAGTCCCTAGAAAATACAAAACATATTCTACCTCAAGTCTTTGGTGCTCATTTTACAAGAATCTTCATATAGTTTTTAAAGAAGTGATTTGAGATTATTGGAAAAGAAAAAAATTTCACATTGAAACCGATGCAAAGAGTCATTACACAGTTATGGCTTTCGTTTTCTTTCTCGATTGAAAGTTTTATTCTACTGAACTGTGAAAATAAGTCAAGGAAGCGAAAGGAGAAAACTTAAAATTTAATGATTTTCAGCTTTGAGTTTTAAGTCTTTCAGTTTCAAAAACTCAGAATTATAGCAGGAAAGTTCTTTCATCTCTTTGATCTGCATTCTTTTTGAAGATATCAGCTTGGAGATTGACCCCATTTTTTATTGCTGTTGTTGAATATAGTCATACGAGAGTCTACTCAATACATTTTGGTCAATTGGATAGAATGGATTTAGACTAAACAAAGCAATTCAATATCGGATATTCCGGTAGTGACATAATCCACTGATGTTGCGCACCGAAAATCTCCACAAATTTGTATTGATTTGCATTGAGGCCTGCAATAAAAATAGCTAATTAATTTTTCAAAAACCCAAATCTATTAATAGATCCTTCAAACAGTCATTATCGTAAGGATTTAAACAGATGGGCAGCTATGATTTCTAACAAAGCAGCGCATCTTTAGACACTTTTTAAAGTTCATAGTCTTCTAATAAACATTTATATAGTTCATAATTTATCCAGGACTGCTTATTGGGAAAAAAAGCTCATCATGAAATCGCCGCCATGTTGTTTCAAACGTGCTTGGATGGTTATCCATGAGAAAACAAGTTTGCTCAATCTCTGTGGAAAGATTGCCACAAGCTAGGCTCCAGATCCAGATCTCATGTAGCAAGAACTTGTAAGAACCTGATCCCCCAACAGAGCCAAATGTTCCATGTCTTCTCCCGTTATGACAAAGCAAGATGAAACTTTTGTGTTTTTGGCTTGGGTGACCATCAAGACTGAGCAAACAATCATCAAAATGCAAATCATGTACCGTCCTGTCCAAACAAGTTATTAGACAAACAGGAGAAGAGAAGGCGAAGGGCGCTCAATATTTCAGATATGGTGATCTTGGAATAAACAGGTTCTATCTTCTACTCTATTTTATATGATAATAGAACCTTGCTGTTCTCTGGACGCCAACATTGAGAAAAGTGGGAGATTTTTTTAGTTGTAAGCTATTTGTTGTCTAGAGCTGTTCAGGTGTAAACTCGGATTCTTGTAGCGATTTTACTTTCCTTACAGCTGTATCTAAAATATGCTTTCCTTTCAAGTCAGTTCTACATAAATAGGGAGAAAGAGTGTGACGTGGCGACTGGTTCTAATATATCATGGGGCCAGGAGTTATTTTTCTTGGATTTGTTGCAACTTTGCTTTACTTGCAGCACAGAAATGCAAGGCCTATATTTACGTCGCTATAATTTCTTTAAACAACAGAACCATGAGCTCTTGAGTGACGATAAACTGTACATTGTTTAGAACCAGCATCATGAGTCGTTACACTGATTGACGTCAAGGCTATTCTCCCGCTTGGTGGTGCAAGGGGCACCGAAGTGTGGTAAGTCATGCTATGTGAGTCGTAAATTAGTGAGGACACACAGATGTCCCGACTGAGCAAAAACTTCAATTTTTCTGTCCTTTCGTTTCTGCGATTACTAGGGTCGTCCGACATATTAGTTTTGGTCACAACAAACTTCCTTTTCATGACAATAAGCAAAAAAAGGGCAGCCTAACAGCATTTTTCCTGGCCAATGAATAAAACTGTACAACTTACGTGGTTAATTTTCTACTGAGATTTAAGCCGACAAATTTTCAAGTTTTTCAATACATTAAAATTGAGAAACTAAAACAGTTTTAATCAAATTTCGGCCTGAAATCGGCGCCTCCCCACCATGGACTGAGGCCGTAAGAGATCACTCAAAGTGCCATCTTTCATTATCATAATTTAAAAGTAAATCACTAAAATAATATGAGACATCCATAAACTTACTCTGTAAATGTATTTAAATTCAGTACTCCAAATTGAAAAAGATGCACCTGATGTTAAATCTTTCCATTCATATCTAGATTCTAGATCTAGACTTAGATCTAGCTAGATATAGATCTAGATCTAATACGTCTGATTAAAACGCCTGAAGCAGTGGCTCTTGTGCCGTTTACTTAAGACTACTAGTGCTTGATCTAGGTTTAGAGATTTACAAAATATATTCTCAACACAATAATTCTTTAGCGAAGCTAGTCTAATCAAGGCCTAATCTATCCAGTGCATTAGAGGTGCAGTATCATAGATCTACATCTAGCCTATGACAGATCAACGACCTAATTTTGAATAATTATATTGAAATTTTAAAGTCATTAGTAGTGGAGTGGAGTTAACTGAAGGGCAGACAAACCCGCATGTTTTAAAGCACATAGAATGACAGATCTAAATAGTTTACCAATTGAATTCTATTTATATAATTTGACTCCAAACCCTTTTTTAACTTATAAGCCATGGAGAAGAAATATAATGCTTTTACTGTAAGATAAGAGAAAAAGAAAATTTGTTCGGCATCTCGAAAATTTTCGTAACAAGAAAAACTGAACAAAAAAGAAGCAGCAAGCACCAACTACCACACCCACAATGATCTCATTTCTTATTTATTTTCATCTGTAGGCAGTAAAGCTTTAAGAAATTGTGCAAATATTCAAAAATGTGCAATTATTATGAAAATAAATGATTATAAATTTATAGGAAACTTTTCTAGACAATATTCCACTAGAAAACTATTGTTTACACTATAGGATAAATAAAGTTTCCACTTTCTTTGACCAAACAGTTATGGCGGCACCGGAAAATTACGAAAATACCCGGGACATCCCGAAGTGCCTGTCGGTGTATCTGTCCGTCGCTTAATTTGTGATGTGAACAGAGCACAACAAGAATAAGTAGCTAATTTTGTACAACCCAATCTATTTATAGATCCTTTCACACATTTATTACAGTTTAGTTTTGACTACATGCGCAGCTGGAATTCCCGCAAGACAAAGCTTGCACCACTCGGCACTTTTTGCGGGAATACATAAAATTATAATGAATGTTTAAAAGAATTGGCAACAACACTATTAGCTGATTTGATAATTAAAATAAAAAAAGTTGCTTTGAATAAAGGAAACCAATTAATTCTGCACTTTTCCAATCTGTTTTTAGATCCTTTTAAACTCTTCTTAGAAAACTCTGAATTTTCGCATTAAGTGTATACACTACACTGCCTTGCAGGAATTCTTAGCCGCGCAGTTATTTAAACCTACACGATGATGAAAGTTTAAAAAAAAGTTTGTAAATAGATTTTGATTCAACGAAATTAGTTACCTATTCTTATTGAGATAGTGATATACTGACAATGTTTATGTTTCTGAGCCACAAATTTCAGAAATGTTAAACTTTTAGGTAAACATGGACCGTTTGTTAAGCCAAAGCTGTGGACGGAAACGAGCGAGAAAATCATGGCGGTCAGCACCACACGCCAGGGCGGGAGCCAAGATGGCGGACTTGGTCCCACTGCTGTGTTGTAGACATTTGTCAAGATTGAAAAAAAAAAAATCAAAGAGCAGAGACTCGTCTCGTCTATGCTGCAAAACATCTTCAACGCTAAAAGAAAGAAAAACAAACGAAAACAATGAAAGAGCGACAAAGTAATTTTCTATATGAGTACCAGATATCTCCTAAAACCTTGACATTTTCAAGTGATTTCTGTTGATCTCATGAATATTCACGACCGGCAAAAAAATCCCCAGACCGAGCGCTCCAGGCGCAGAGCTTGTTCTTTACTGTGGATATTGCCGCAAATCTTACAATCCAGGACAGTTTTGGGCGGTTGTGTCGCTCACATACTTGCCGTGCAACGTACAGGGCAACATCCGCCCTAGTTCGAATCTCTGCCGTGTATAACCTTAAGTAACGTGCATTCGTTTTTAATGCGTGTCTAAGAGATGATGTTGTAAGAGATGAGCTAAAGAAATTACTTTAAAAAAATCAACAACACATAACACTTGCGTCAGATATTGAACCTTAATTTGTACGGGTAGGAAATATATGCTCAAAGTTCAAGACGAGAAGTACGAGAGAGAGAGAGAGAGAGAGAGAGAGAGAGAGAGAGAGAGAGAGAGAGAGAGAGAGAGAGAGAGAGAGAGAGAGACAGAGACAGAGACAGAGAGAGACAGAGAGAGAGACAGAGAGAGAGACAGAGAGAGACAGAGAGAGAGACAGAGACAGAAAGAGAGAGAGAGAGAGAGAGAAAGGAAAGAAAAAGCGTGGTAGAGACAGAGGTAAAAGGAGCCAAACACTGAGGTTGATTAGGAATAGAAGTTGAAGAGAGGCTGATGTATTATGCATAGTCATGAAAGAGATAGAAACCGTTCTGTGATCATTTTTTTTTTTTTTTTATTCGCTATCGTCTCCTTAGCCACTACCAGAGTCTTGTACTGGGAGGCCAGTGTCAAGTTCCACTTCCGGTGAATGATCTGTGTTAACGAATCGATCTATCGGTACTCGGATACGATTCTCGACTACAGCGGTTACAACTTATTTTCGAAATCCAAGCAGGTTTCGGTTACGCTAACATTCGTGGATCTGCTGTGGGAGAAATGACAATCCTGGTAGATTTGAGTGGGTGAATGCGGGCCCTCATCTTTCGGCCATGACGTGTTATTTATTGATTCTTTATGAAAGTGAGTGGGGTAGGGGAGAGAGAGGAAAGGGGGGCGGGGGGTACCGAGTCTTTGATATTCACTCTATGACGTTTATATATATATATATATATATATATATATATATATACATATGAGAGAGAGAGAAAGAGAGAGAGAGAGAGAGAGAGAGAGAGAGAGAGAGAGAGAGATGGATGGATGGATAGATAGATAGATAGATAGATAGACAGATAAAAAGATCAGTATCGATAAGTTTAACTCCTTCCAAGTTATTTCTTTTTTGCGACAAGGTCCAGAATCTAGATCTAGATCTAACTTTGAGTACTAGGTACAGGTCTTCACCGTCATCATGGCGGAGCGTCTAGTTACCGGAACGTGTGCAGAGAATGAGACAGATTGGATGAAGTTAAGAGGTCGGTTTGGTCAATAGACGCTGAGTCTAAGGGTACGCACACACTAGAGCCGACATCCAACCCAGCCTTTAAGCTATCCGTCAGGACGCTATGATTTCTTTCATTAAGCGTAAATACACCCAGGATCAGATTACATGTCATGTAAATATTTTTTTTAGAAAAACTGATTCACAGTGTACAACACTAGCGTCAGTTTGGATTATTTCGCATGCTCAGACGACAGTTTGTCGTCTGATAGTTATGTGATTTTGCAAATTTAATTTTGCGCACTGTTAGAGAACTTTTCTATGTTGCGCCATATTTCAAAGTACCGGTATTTCTCCTCCATCGAACATGTTAAATATGAGCTGACTGTCAAGTTTCAGGCACAAGTCTCATTTGTCAGACTTGATGAAATTGCAGCCGCTGATTTGTCTGATTCTCCACACTCAGTCGTTTCTTGCTGCTCTAAAAGTGCTTTAGTAAAACTCAAGAGTTTCTCTCTCTCTCTCTCTCTCTCTCTCTCTCTCTCTCTCTCTCTCTCTCTCTCTCTCTCTCTCTCTCTCTCTCTCTCTCTCTCTCTCTCTCTCTCTCTCTCTCTCTGTCTCTGTCTCTCTCTGTGTATCTCTCTGTCTCTCTCTGTCTCTGTCTCTGTCTGTCTGTCTGTCTGTCTGTCTGTCTTTCTGTCTGTCTCTCTCTCTCTCTCTCTCTCTCTCTCTCTATATATATATATATATATATATATATATATATATATATATATATACCGGGCAAAATTGATTGAACATACTTTGTAGAGTTTACATACATCATGGAAAATCAACACTTACTGACAATCGAAGATGTAATCCTTTTGAGCTGAAATACTGCGCATCTGTGTTGTTTAATTTTAATCTCATAGCTTTTTACTCTTCTGACACAGTGACACACGCATTACACGAAAGTCCAACATGTCACTGATTCAGTATCGCATTGTGGAATGCAAATGAGATTGATTTCGGTCTGCAGAATGTCTGAGCGAAGAATTGTTCGAACAAATATGTTGACAGATTTCACCAAAAGGTCAATGACTAGTTAGCGCCTGCTGCAGTAGTTTGTAACATGTCCAGATGACATTATTGTCATCCACCAAGGTAGTAAATTGACAGGACAGACTTCAACTTCTCACCACAAACTGTTAGACACCTTAAAACAACTTCATGCGTAATGTTTTTATCGAAAAGATCAATTGCTGTAATACGTTAAGAAAAAATTATACAAGAATGCGATTTCACTAAAAATACAATGGTTGTAAAATATTTTTTAACCAAACTGTGTGCAAAGAGAAGATATCACCAAAAGTACAATAGCTGTAGAATGTTCTTTAACCAAACTCTGAGCAAAGAGAAGATTTCACCTAAAGGTCAATGACGGTTGGCCAGGCAACTCATAAGGCGAGGGTTCGAATCCATCAAAGCGCAGGCGTAGGTCTGGACTTTCTGTTCAGTGGGTTTCTAGGCTATTGGTGGAGCTCTCTGGGTTGTAGAGTGGATGGTCTGAACTGTTAAATCAAGATAAGCTTACTTTGGCATTTACAAAAGTATACAACTTCAGTGTTAGTGGACAGGCAGCCAAGTTTATTCCGGGTTGTAGAGTGGATGGTCTGAACTGTTAAATCAAGATAAGCTTACTTTGGCATTTACAAAAGTATACAACTTCAGTGTTAGTGGACAGGCAGCCAAGTTTATTCCGGGTTGTAGAGTGGATGGTCTGAACTGTTAAATCAAGATAAGCTTACTTTGGCATTTACAAAAGTATACAACTTCAGTGTTAGTGGACACGCAGTCAAGTTTATTCCGGGCAACCAAAATCTGTTGCACACTTAGGGGCTTAGGAGACGGTAAAGAATAGAGAAGTATTTCCATGAATTCCACATTTTTTTGCCCTACCCATCTCTTTGCTTTCAGGGATATTATTGTTTATGTTTCATATTTTCAGCGACATAAAAAGAAAATTAATGTACATTTGATGTCACGATTGTTCAGGAAACAGGTGGCAAAATTTCGATTCAATTTCAGCCAGTCTGTCGCTTGAAATTACTTGTTAACGCGGCAAAATCTAAATCAATATTGGAAGATTAAACCAAATATGGCGGACTTGTCCGGTTTCACAAGTAACCCTTATAACACGAAACCCTTTAGTCTTTCTGCTTCCTTATATAGACAGAAGGGCTCAATAAACATCACAATCTGTCTCGATACAGTCGTGATCCTATTCGAACCTTTGTCGTTTTAACATCTAAAAGGTTTACAATAATTATTTGTTATTCTCGAATAGTGCGCGATCCATTCATTCCTTTATTTACACCTTCGTCGGTTTAACGGTTATAAGTTTTATAATACATCTTTATGACGTCTTCAAAAGTGTGAGTTCCGATAATGTATTAGACGTGTAAATAGAATTTAATCACGTTTTGAAATAATTAAGATGGCATTTGACTATAAAATTAGGAAAACCATTTGTCGACAATATCTGGATCTAACCGGATCGTCAGTAATTGAAAGAATGTTTTTTTTTTGTGTGTTTAAGTACAATAGAATAACTATCACATAACCGGATCGCCAGTAATCGAAATTATGTTTTTTGTGCTTGAGTTTAATCGGCTAAGTAAGACATAATCGGATCACCTGTAATCGAAAGATTGTTTAGTGTTTTTAAGTATAAATGACAAAGAAGGACATAACCGGATCACCTGTAATCGAAAGATTGTTTAGTGTTTTTAAGTATAAATGACAAAGAAGGACATAACCGGATCACCTGTAATCGAAAGATTGTTTAGTGTTTTTAAGTATAAATGACAAAGAAGGACATAACCGGATCACCTGTAATCGAAAGATTGTTTAGTGTTTTTAAGTATAAATGACAAAGAAGGACATAACCGGATCACCTGTAATCGAAAGATTGTTTAGTGTTTTTAAGTATAAATGACAAAGAAGGACATAACCGGATCACCGGTAATCGAAAGATTGTTTAGTGTTTTTAAGTATAAATGACAAAGAAGGACATAACCGGATCACCTGTAATCGAAAGATTGTTTAGTGTTTTTAAGTATAAATGACAAAGAAGGACATAACCGGATCGCCGGGAACTGGAAGAATTCGAGTCATGGATTTGACGATCTCCAAGTTTGATAGGAACGGCAACTCTTCTGGTTCAAGATCTATATAGTCACAATTTTCTAAGTTGAAGAGCTCATTTGCAACTCTGGTCCACAATTTCCTCTGTGTCGAAGTGACATTTGGCGGATGATGGCGTAATTTAAACTCTAATGACACGGAAAGTAGGATAGCTTCAAAAAGTCTGCGCACATTTACTTCTATAATTCACATGCAAGCAAGGGATTTTAGCACCGTGCAAGACTCATAAAACTTAGTGGAAGAAAAACAATGTTGAGATAATTATTCGCGCTTAATGTAAATTTTTCATGATAATAATGGCGTATAAGTATAAATAACTAATGTTGATGTTTAACTTGTGGAAAATTAGAGGGAGAGCAACCAACAACACGCGGAACAACAATGGCGATTGATTGCTAGCGGTTGGATGTTGACCAAACCTTTTCAGGCAGAAGACTTCAAATCGGGAACAAAAGCCGCTGAGAGGTTTTTACAGTAACGCGTTTAAATATATAATCAAATGAGGCTCCCGAGTCTCATAAGGACAGGCCTAGATATATTCGACTTATGGCGCCCGGTTTAGCATGATTTACCCAGAACTTGCACCATTCAGCACCAAGATTTACCCAGAGCTTGCACCATTCAGCACCAAGATTTACCCAGAGCTTGCACCATTCAGCACCAAGATTTACCCAAAACTTGCACCATTCAGCACCAAGATTTACCCAGAGCTTGCACCATTCAGCACCAAGATTCTCCCAAACTCTGATAGGGAAGACAGCCAATAGCCGCGCCAGGGTGGACTTGCAATCAAGAAAAATCAAATAATCACAACACACAATCAGCAACATGAGCTTCAGGGAAAAGAACGATGTTTTGCTGTTTTTCTCTTCTTTAAAAAAATTACTTTTACAACTGCCTCTTCAACCATCACTGCTGCTATAACTTCTACTACTACTACTACTACTACTACTACTACTACTACTACTACTACTACTACTACTACTACTATTACTGCTACTACAGCTACTACTACTGCTGCTGCTACTATTACTACTACTACTACTACTACTACTACTACTACTACTACTACTACTACTACTACTACTACTACTACTACTACTACTACTACTACCACTACTACTACTGCTACTACTACTACTAATACTACAATTCTAGTTCTACTGCTAATACTACTACTACTATTATTACTACTACTACTACTACTAGTACTACTACTACTACTACTGCTACTGCTGCTACTACAACTACTATTACTACTACTACCACTAGTACTCTTCCTCCTCCTCCTACTACTACTACTACTACTACTACTACTACTACTACTACTACTACTACTACTACTACTACTACTACTACTACTACTACTACTACTACTACTACTACTACTGCTACTACTACTACTACTACTACTACTACTACTACTACTACTACTACTACTACTACTACTACAACTACTACTACTACTACTACTACTGCTGCTGCTGCTACTACTACTACTACTACTACTACTACTACTACTACTACTACTACTACTACTACTACTACTACTACTACTATTTTTACTTCATCACGGCCACCATTGTCTGTAGAACTACTACAACCCCACACTGGACCAATGTTGCACCTGCTTCCCTCTCTAAGGTTATATAGCATTTCGAGCTTCCCTTTTAATTATCGTTCTGAATATAGAATATAATTTCAAACTCTGATTGTCAGCAATGTAACTGTAAGTGATTATTTCCAGGCTTGAATATACTTCTTCTCCGGGTTAATTAGAATGATATGAACTACTGTGTTTATTTGTCTTTAACGTAATTAATCAGTGTTGTTTAGAGAGAACGACCAAAAAAAAAAAATCTATCACAAGACTTTGGATATGAACTGCGCATTATATTATTCCATGCCAAGAGGAGACAAATCTTAGTTACCGCATTCACGTTGTTTGTTGTCGTTTTAAGTTGCATTGTGAATTAGAAGCATGCCCAGTGCAAGAAGTTTAGATTAAAGATTTTATTCTTTCAGAAAATCAAATAGAACCATTGGTACATGCACGTGGGGCTATTTCTTACAATTCTGAAGAGAAGTCGTTACTTAAACAGCTTGACAATGTAGGGTCTAGCAAAAGGAGACATTGCAAAATCTTAATCGACGGAAGTAAAGTTTCTTGAAACAGAAAAGATATTTATAAATGTTTTTTTTTTTTACCTTATTATTTACTTAACTTACGCCAAATCATCCATCAATAGAACACAGGATAGAGAGAAGGAGCTAATGGTAGTGGTGGCTGCTGAAGTAACCAGGTGTAACTCAGGAGTGTTTGTAAGGTAATTCGTTCAACTTTCAGCTGAAGCTGTCCCGGAAACCCGTCAACAAGGAGTTACCTTGGTACGTCATCCTCAGGGTCAAACCCCGCCATATTTCCCTGAAGCCGACGATCTGGCGCTAGGGCGAGGCTTTGTGAGCCTCAGAGCCGATGGAATGAGGCGAGAGTGCCGCACTAAAGTTGGTGCTAACACGTTTCCGGAACTTTTTGTAAACTAATCGAGTTAGATTCGGGAGTTTAGTCTCCGCAAAACGAATTGCAAACCTGAGTTTTGCAATGCAGTAAATTGGGTGTGATCATTGAATCTGCAGGAAATTTGTCTTTTAGACTTTCAGTAGTAGACACAGATACGTTGGTGCTATTATTATATTTTTCTAAAAAATTATTTTGCTGCGTCTTTTTTTCTTCTAAGTTGACGAATAACTCATATATATATATATATATATATATATATATATATATATATATATATATATATATGTGTGTGTGTGTGTGTGTGTGTGTTGTGAATTAAGCTTCAGTAGAATTTCATAAGCAAAAAAAAAAAAAAGAAAATTGTATAATATTGCAAAAACATGAAGTAAAAAAGTGAAAGAAAGAAATTTTCTTGAATTGCTAATCAGAATAGTTAGCTAATGTTGTAAAAACCCTGAAACTGTTTATAGATCCTTTCAAATCAAACGCATATTGTGATGTTAGCGCAAACAGCGAGAATTCCCGTAAGGCAGTACATACACCTCTCGTCACTTTTCGCGGGACATAATTGCCATTAGATGAATGCTGAGAAGGGATTTAGAATAACTGGGGAAAGTATAGAGTAAGCTGATTAACCATAGTGTGACACACGTTGTCAGATAGTTTTGTGATCTAGTTTAAAAAAAAAACCTACCCAGGTAACCATACATCACTGCTGAGGAATGGTAGAGTAGATAAACCTACGTCTGAGCATGGCCATGTTGTGATATCACCTGATGGTTTTGTTTTTGTTTTTTTTTTGTTTTGTTTTTTTTTTAATCTCTGATATAAAGGATTCCACATTAATCTTCAGACTGGTAGAGCTGTTAGCTGATTATAATCCTAAGTTGATTGAAGCCCTTCTCATCTCCATAAGGACTTCTTAGCAATCCGTTAGTGAGAACTGGGGGCTTTTTCGTTAATCACATCCTCCCATTCCAAAACAAGATCTATGGAAAGAAGGTTTTATTTTTATTTTTCTAATATAATAATTACCGTGACAGCTAAGTGCGGGTTAGATTACAGAATAACAAAAACGATGAATCATGATTGAACATTTAAAAAAAAATATAATCGAATAGATAGGCAAGTGTAAGAATCGAGTGTAGGTGATATTTTTATTTATATATATATATATATATATATATATATATATATATATATATATATATAATGTTAATAATCCCTATACTTTATAAACGTTTTGTGTTGATTAGAGAATCTTAATTAATATAATCAAGTACACATGATTGGTCTCAGTTAGACAAATCTGAAGTGTTTTTGATTTGAAAAAAAAAAAAACTTCGCAAGAATTTTCGAACGGTATGAAAACGTTTAGGAAATGCATACATAATTATATAATACGTTCTATATTACATCTGATTAATGTTAGAACTATCATTTCTTGTAACTTATATATATATATATATTCCCCCCCCCCCTCTATGATGTTTTGCTCCTATCTTCGTTTTCTTAATTCTTATAATAAAAAACTTCGACTTTCAAATTATTTCTCTTAGAAGGCAAATAGCTGAGCCGACAGATCACTGGATTGGTCGTAAGAAGGCTCGAGGAGCGATCCTGCATAGTTGATTCTGTCTGAATCAGTTCCCACCTAAACAGCATTATTCCAGTTTGACGAAAACTCTCCTTCATCCAAGGATATTTAGGAAACTTAAAGGATCGTTTAAATCGATCAAAGAACCTTCCCTTACTTCTCTTATTATTGTCAGATTCTAAACTGTGAGCTTCGGGAAACTACGCTTCGAACAATATTGCATCTGTGTTGAAACCCTGATCGATCAAAGTCGGTTTTTTTATCTTTCTGTTTTCAGACACAATCGCCCTGCATCATTTCCCACGACTGAGAAAGTTTGACAACTCAAGATCACCGCAGAGAACTCGAGTCTCACCCAGTGTCCGAGAGTAAGTTGACCAGTAAAGTAGACACTTTAGTCACAGGTCTATAGCAACCAGCATTTACGAGTCTGTTATCGTTAACACCAGGTCCAGCCGCCATTTGTTAATTTCCTGCAGACATGAGCTCAATCTACGCATGCGTGCTACCCATGATGGTGCTGGCAGTTGTGACCTTTTTCCAACCGACACTTGGCGCCCCCAGACAGCGCCTGTCTCTCTCTGATATCCGCGAAGCACTCGCTCGGCCGCCCATACACAAATTCTATCTGCCTATAGAGATCGCACCTGCCGCGCTTGTCGGAGCATTCAAAGCGCATGCGCGGAACTCAGCGCGGGCAGGAAGCTATGTTGACGAAGTGCCGGAAGTCCCGCTCGACTTGATTCAGCAGAAGCGGACGACGTCCAGCCTGGAGATAGCCGAGCCGTTGTCTGCAGCAGAGATTGTCCGAGAACCGTTTGTCTTCAACGGGATGAAGCGGAAAATGTTCTGGCAGCCTCTGGGCTACATGCCCGCCTCGGCCCGCGCTCAGAACAGCGGCGGGAAAGGCGGCAACGGGGGCCGGAACTCTGCTCAAGACAACGGTTCCAACGTCTTCCGGTACGGCTAAAAACAGAGTGCTCGCCCTTTGTTTGTAAGCGCGGAGAGAACAGTTGGTAGGCCATAGCAGAAGTTCAGAATTGATCAAAACTTTAACTGGTTTAATTAGTTACGAAAAAGATACGGCACTAAACTTTAAAAAGAAACGGTATTTTTTTTTTTTTAAGTGAGATTGACTGCAAGCCATGGACGGGAAAGGGCAGCAGATTATCCCAGAAAATTATAGAGCAAATCAGGGACATATTTCAGTCATGTTAATTATACCTTTGAACTTTAGTCATGGAGAATATTAGATATTTCAGCCATGTTGAGAAGTGTTATACATCATCTACTTAGTTTCATTACGTCATTTGTTTTAACTGGTTGCTTCATCAGTAGATAAGATATTTCAAGCAAGGTCCTCATACAGGTAAGACATTTCCTAGGACCGAAGTTTTCATGTGTCTCAGATATTATTGTTGAATCAAATCACTTGTTTGATTAGATTTTTCAGTCACATGATGACATTTAGTTAATTAAACAATGAAGCACAGATACATTTAGTTTATTTAAGACACATAGTATATTTGAAATTTCCTTCATTTCAAGACATTATGTACATTACAATTTGAGGGCCTTGTCAAGACATCATGTTGTTCGGTATTTGATTAAAAAGCCAAAACATCAGGCCAAGTATTTAGTTAGACTCGAAACGTTGTTTATCCAAATAGTTATATCGATATCCTTGTTATTATTTCGATTATTTTCATCATTTTCATCATTCTTATTACTTCAAAATGATTCATCATTATAATCGTAATCGATTCATTATTACCGTTTTGCTGTTGTCCATTTGATTAGCAAGATCTTATCAAAACATATTCGGTTCTTTTGTTTGTATTCACGATTATCTCAACAACCACTATACCTTATTCTGATTTGTAAAATTTTAAAATCGTATTTACCTTTTTAAAATATCTAACAAACGTAAGAAAACAAACTTTATGAAAAAACAAAAATCAATTTATCATCTTGCTAACCTGTTTTTTTCCCCCTTGAGCTGTCGGTTGATTGATCCTTAGAGGTTTTTAAAACATCAGTTTTTCGCTACTCTCATGGATTTAGTAAAAGGGTGTGATAGTAAAAAAAATACATCCCAAAATTGTCCTTCGATCTCATCAGATTTAGGTGTTATACTTATAGAAAAGTTCTTGACTTCAAGTTGGATAACATTTTGTTTTATAGTTTTAGTTCTTCGTTAAGGTCAGACTCATTATCTAACTTGATGCTGGGGAGATTTGAATAATACTGAGAGCCACAGAGAGACAAGAGAAAATATGTAATGCGAAGTCGAGTCATTCACCATCATCTTTAGAGAAGAAGTAACAAATAAATACTGACAAGTCATGTAATTATTTTTTTTTAATTTCACATAATGTTTAAGGCATAATTAGCAAACTTAACACATATTAAATAAATTGATTCAACCTAGATCTAGTTTCTACATACCCCCCCCCCCCTCCCTTTTTCCCCCTAGATATTTAGGCTGTATGACACACTTCTGGTTGAATCAAAGATTTTCTCAATCAAGGTTCTATCTTGCTCAACAAGTCTGCTTTGTTCAATCTCATAGAGAAAGCTGAAACAGAATGAGGTGGCGTTGTTTACCTTTGTTGACTTCTATTCTCTCTCCTCAGACTGAAACTGCAGTATTAAGATTAGAGGTTTTGACTGATCACTTAAAAAAGAAAATAGAGAAAAGAGAGAATTTTGAGTTATTAAACATACCCATTAAAAATAGTACTGTGTTGTTTACATGCAGGCTTGTCTTCGCATTGTGTTGTTAGATATTTTTCGTAAAAATATTAGTTTTATTATTGTTATTTTGTTATTATTATCATTATCGTTATAATCAACTTCATCATCATCATCATCATTATTTTTATTATTATAGTTATTATTAATATTATTATTATTATTATTATTATTATTATTATTATTATTATTATTATTATTATTATTATTATTATTATAATAATAATTATTATTATTATTATTATAATAATAATAATAATAATAATAATAATAATAATAATTATTATTATTATTATTATTATTATTATTATTATTATCATCATCATCATCATTATTATCATTACTGTCATCATCATCTTTATTATCATACAAAGCATAATAGTGTCTCACATTGGTGTCGCTTTTGATTTCACATTCACAACTGTTGCGACAATAATTTACAGTAAAAGAAGCACAACTAAAGAGCTAGATCTTTACCGTGACCGGCAAATAGAGAGACAGAAAGAATCAACAAGCACAAGAAAACCCAAAGGATACAGACTGGGCTCGAACCCACAACTCTACACTATTCGTCACCCATCGCCATACGGAGAGAAAAAAACAAGCGTTCTAGCAACAGAGCCACATCATCAGCCACAAAGTTTAGCAGCATGCTAGCAACAGAGCCACATCCTCAGCCACAAAGTTTAGCAGCATGCTAGCAACAAAGCCACATCATCAGCCACAAAGTCTAGCAGGCCTGTACCTCAGTGAATCAGTTACCACTTACGTTCATATTTCACGCTCAATCGTTCACTTCTCTGCTTTCCTCCGAAGCAAGCTATTTGCCGATTTTAATGTTTCGGATTTGTTTCTTTACATTTGTTTCTTTACATTTGTTTCTTTACATTTGTTTCTTTACATTTGTTTCTTTTCATTTGTTTCTTTACATTTGTTTCTTTACATTTGTTTCTCCCCCCCCCCCCCCACCCCCACCCCCACCCCCCTTTTTTCTGCCCTTTTTAAAAAAATACTCCATGAATGCCTCACGCCACCAAACTAATCACATCGAGTGAGACAGAGAGGGAAAAAATCGATTTGCAGAGATCAGTTACAAGCAGAGGCAAGACCGCTAATCTATAACTGCCATTTAAATGTAGGTTTTGGACACGAAACGTTTAGATTTGAACATAAAAACCTGGCGCGAGCGAAAGGCGCGCTCTAGTATCAGATATTTGCAGGCGATGTTCTACACGCACAAGGAACATTGGGCTGGACTCGGCAACGCTCTAGTATCAGATATTTGCAGGCGATGTTCTACACGCACAAGGAACATTGGGCTGGACTCGGCAACGCTCCTCTTCATGTGTCAGGCTTGTTGCACGGTTGACGGTTTTTGCTGTTATATTCGTTTTTTGTTTTTTTCTGAAAGCTTCGAAGCCATCCATATATCGTCACATCCATTCCACAGTTGCCCAAGTCCGTTTTTAAGGTTATCAAGATTTTTTGACCTTTGAAAACTTAGATGTTTGGGGCGCCCATTGCTAAAGCACTATAAAATATATTTGTACATAATTATGTAAAATAGTCATCTAAAGAGAAATTGCAAATGCAACTTTTTATGTTGGACCGTTTTCTCAAAACATCCACACTGGAGATTTTTGAGGAAAAGAATTTCAGTCTAGTTTTATTCAAGCCAGCTCAAAAACCCATTTCATTTGAAATCGATGAGCTGGGTTTTTTTTTATTATTGATTTTCAAAACGTTTTAGTATGCAGTAAAAGAATGGCTGAACGTTTCACATAATAATTGGATTTGACAAGCAAATGTAGTGGATGCACTTTGGAAGAGCAGGTTCGTTCCTTGTCTTTATCTTAGTATTCACGCGTCTTCCTTGCTTCGCCCTATCTAACCGCCTTTGATTACTGTCACCATTCTTCAGGTGTGGCAAACTCCACTCCATTATTTATTTTATCAACTACGCAATGTGAGTGAGGGATTATGGCAGGCTCCAGATTCGATTCTTTTTGTGTGTGTGTTTGTGTGTAAATTCGTTTTGAAGTTCGTCATAGAACACCGAGTTAAGAATAAAATTATTATCACCTTCTACACTGCAGAATAACTTAGGACACGCCATCAGTGTTCCTCACTATGGAGGTCAGATTTATAAATCTAGATGTTCTCACACGGTGGACTGAATACCAAACGCCATAAATTATTGGGTGAAATATGTCAAACTTACAAATACTTAAAAACACAGAAACACACACACACACACACAATAGTGTGTAGGGCATAAACCAAGCAAGAATAACTTGAACTTAGGAACGAACTTTATTGAAAAAATGTGTCTCTCAAAAACATAAAAAAAATCATATCCATCAGAAATCTCCAAGAGTGGTATACACAAAAAAATGGTTTACAAATCGTATGCTTGCTTTAAACGTCATCAACTTCTTCATCGACAGCCACAAAGTGTATGAACTGCTAAAAACTCCGGAACTAAAACCACTTAGCGAAACGAGTAATAAAAAATAGGTGCATCTAAAAAAACTGGATCAGTTTATCAATCGTCCACATTAAATTCGTCTCGGTCCACAAAAAAAATAATTATAGGTAAATTTAATTCAAGATAAAATAAATTAATCTTATAATTCTTACAATCAGTATCTTTCCATAAAAGTTCACTGAATTAAAAAAAAAAACTATAACACTTAATTTAGAGTTATCGATCATGTCTAGGAAAATCATGTCGTATCTGTCTTTAGCCCAAACATCACCAAGCAAATTATATACACAACTATCTATGATAAAAATTTGGTTTACCTAGATTGGACAACTTCACGCATATAAACATCAGGTACAATTAAACAATAAAGAAAATAAAGGCTGAGAATGACAGAGGACGGGAGAGGGAAAGACATGGTCTAAAAGACAATATGTGTGTGTGTGTGTGAGAGAGAGAGAGAGAGAGAGAGAGATGGAGATAGAGAGAGAAGAACAGGGAGAGAGAAATAGAAAGGAGAGAGAGAGAGAGAGAGAGAGAGAGAGAAGAACGGGGAGAGAGAAATAGAAAGGAGAGAGAGAGAGAGAGAGAGAGAGAGAGAGAGAGAGAGAGAGAGAGAGAGAAGAGGGAGAGAGAAATAGAAAGGAGAGAGAGAGAGAGAGAGAGAGAGAGAGAGAGAGAGAGAGAGAGAGAGAGGGAGAAAAAAAGAGAGAAATAGAAAGGAAAGAGAGAAAGAGAGAGAGAGAGAGAGAGAGAGAGAGAGAGAGAGAGAGAGAAAGAACGGGGAGAGAGAAATAGAAAGGAGAGAGAGAGAGAGAGAGAGAGAGAGAGAGAGAGAGAGAGAGAGAGAGAAGAACGGGGAGAGAGAAATAGAAAGGAGAGAGAGAGAGAGAGAGAGAGAGAAGAACGGGGAGAGAGAAATAGAAAGGAGAGAGAGAGAGAGAGAGAGAGAGAGAGAAGAACGGGGAGAGAGAAATAGGAAGGAGAGAGAGAGAGAGAGAGAGAGAGAGAGAGAAGAACGGGGAGAGAGAAATAGAATGGAGAGAGAGAGAGAGAGAGAGAAGAACGGGGAGAGAGAAATAGAAATGAGAGAGAGAGAGAGAGAGAGAGAGAGAAGAACGGGGGAGAGAGAAATAGGAAGGAGAGAGAGAGAGAGAGAACGGGGAGAGAGAAATAGGAAGGAGAGAGAGAGAGAGAGAGAGAGAGAGAGAGAGAGAAGAACGGGAGGAGAGAAATAGAAAGGAGAGAGAGAGAGAGAGAGAGAGAGAGAGAGAAGAACGGGGAGAGAGAAAATAGAAAGGAGAGAGAGAGAGAGGGAGAGAGAGAGAGAGAAGAACGGGGAGAGAGAAATAGGAAGGAGAGAGAGAGAGAGAGAGAGAGAGAGAGAGAGAGAGAGAGAGAGAGAGAAGAACGGGGAGAGAGAAATAGGAAGGAGAGAGAGAGAGAGAGAGAGAGAGAGAGAGAGAGAGAAGAACGGAGAGAGAGAAATAGAAAAGAGAGAGAGAGAGAGAGAGAGAGAGAGACAAAAAAGGAGAGAGAGAAAGAGAAAAGAACGGGGAGAGAGAAATAGAAAGGAGAGAGAGAGAGAGAGAGAGAGAGAGAGAGAGAGAGAGAGAAGAACGGGGAGAGAGGAATAGAAAGGAGAGAGAGAGAGAGAGAGAGAGAGAGAGAGAGAGAGAGAGAAGAACGGGGAGAGAGAAATAGAAAGGAGAGAGAGAGAGAGAGAGAGAAGAACGGGGAGAGAGAAATAGAAAGGAGAGAGAGAGAGAGAGAGAGAGAGAGAGAGAGAGAGAGAGAGAGAGAAGAACGGGGAGAGAGAAATAGGAAGGAGAGAGAGAGAGAGAGAAGAACGGGGAGAGAGAAATAGAAAGGAGAGAGAGAGAGAGAGAGAGAGAGAGAGAGAGAAGAACGGGGAGAGAGAAATAGGAAGGAGAGAGAGAGAGAGAAGAACGGGGAGAGAGAAATAGAAAGGAGAGAGAGAGAGAGAGAGAGAGAGAAGAACGGGGAGAGAGAAATAGAAAGGAGAGAGAGAGAGAGAGAAGAACGGGGAGAGAGAAATAGAAAGGAGAGAGAGAGAGAGAGAGAGAGAGAGAGAGAGAGAAGAACGGGGAGAGAGAAATAGAAAGGAGAGAGAGAGAGAGAGAGAGAGAGAAGAACGGGGAGAGAGAAATAGAAAGGAGAGAGAGAGAGAGAGAGAGAGAGAGAGAGAGAGAGAGAGAGAGAGAGAGAAGAACAGTGAGAGAGAAATAGAAAGGAGAGAGAGAGAGAGAGAGAGAGAGAGAGAGAGAGAGAGAGAGAGAGAGAGAAGAACGGGGAGAGAGAGATAGAAAGGAGAGAGAGAGAGAGAGAGAAGAACGGGGAGAGAGAAATAGGAAGGAGAGAGAGAGAGAGAGAGAGAGAGAGAGAGAGAGAGAGAGAGAGAGAGAGAGAGAGAGAGAGAGAGAGAGAGAGAGAGAGAGAGAGAGAGGGTATACCAGTATCAGTATCAGATTAAAAAGCCAAAGTTAGGAAGAGATTTGGGAAGCTAGTAAAACCCGCCACCTTCTTGACTACAAGACAGCATCATGTCAGAGATGGGTTCACTAGACAGAGGCGAAACATTTATTGACCGGCGGAGCACACCTGCATGACAGGATGTGATCCGGGGTTTCAGACCTACAATCATCAATCAAAACCTTAGGTTTACTTCATCATTGAATGTTTTCCTCACACAAAACTTCTGCATTCACTAACAGTATGGCATCAACATTAACTCTCAATAAATCTTCTCCATTATGATAAAGTATAACTTGAATTCCATGTTAGGTCCTCAGACCTACAGAGTATCTGTTGTCCGAGAAGCCATATTTACCGTGTAGAGCGCGCGCCCATCACTCGTTGAACAGTCGGAGGATATTGGAGCTCAGCTTGGCGGCCAGGCAGGTGTTGACGATGTCGCCAGGCAACAGCGGAGAGTAATCTCTCACCTCAGTTTTGGAGGCGATGTCCAGACACACGGATCTGATTGGCTCGTGCATGACCAGGCCGAGCCGGTGTCCACCGATCACGACCAGGCATCCGCCCACGTAGGCTAGGCCGAACCGGACCCTTGGGTTCTCGCTCAGGTTCCTTAGAGTGGTCACGTGACTCATACACTGGCGGTCCGGCTCGAACTGGTACACCTGGCCAGGGAGCGGAGACGGTATGAGCGCGCGAGAAACTTCTCGAAACTTGGACAAAGATGTATCTTAAGTAAGTCAGAGATTGAGACAAGCATTAGATAAATATTGAGCTAAATAATATACCCGGTACAGCTCTGGGAAGAGAATATTTTTATATACTGACTTATTGATCCAGTGATTGGCAGGCCTTGGCCTTACATTCTGACTGCTGCTACATTGCTCGAGCTACACAGTCCACAACATTCTCTCAAAACTCCCACCGTAGCCCGACACATCTTTTTAACGTTTCAAACAATACCCTGAATTATCGGTGTTTTTTTTTTTTTATTATTATTAGTTTTTGTAATCCGAGACTGCGCGCCCCCTAGTGGTGTATGAGAAACGTTTGACCCACCTCTCCGTGACCGCAGACGATGTAGATGGTCTTGTCGAGACCACACGCCACAGCCCTGGCGCTCAGCAGGCTCGGGGGCATGTTACTTACTTCCACCTGGACAGGAAATGACGATATTCACAAGGTCATGCGTCTGTGGCAAGACTCAGCATCATCTTAGATGCGCAGCCCTTGTGGGAGGAACTTAGGACTGTGGTTTTAAGTTTTAGAAAAGGTTGCGTGTAATTTCCTTTATCGATCTTGCTTCAATTCAGACAGCTTGAGATGAACTTCACAGTCCATAATCGTAAACAAAATTAAAAATTCTGTAGAAAGCTAGATCAATATTTCGATATATCAGATAATAAATATCAAGGCACTTGCACTACATCATTCTACTACCAGTGTCGAAGATACGCTAAATTCAGAAAACAAAACTTTTAATCAGTTCAGAATCTGGTATGATTTCACAGGAGAGAAAGTTGCAATAAAATTAAATTGATGGACAAATTTCCTTTTTAATAATCAAGGTTAACCATCTCAGAGAAAAATCTCAGATGATCAAAATTATTTGAACTGAAAGTTTCCTTCTTAATATACAGCGTAAAATGTCTCAGAGGGAAATCACACATGATCAAAATGATTTGAACCAAAGTTTGCTTCTTGATATGCAAGGTCAACTATCTCACAGCAACCTCGTTATTTTTTAAAATGCTGCTCCCGATATGAAAACAACTCTTGGTTTTAAAATCGGTGCACATCGAAGAGATGTAAACTGTAACTGGTTTTGGTACCCCTACTATAAAGTGTGTCGGCCTACTGTAATTGGTTTTGGTACACCTACTGTAAAGTGTGTGGGCCTAAGGTAACTGGTTTTGATACACCTACTATAAAGTGTGTCGGCCTACTGTAACTGGTTTTGGTACACCTACTATAAAGTATGTCTGCCTACTGTAACTGGTTTTGGTACACCTACTGCAGAGTGTGTCGGCCTACTATAACTGGTTTTGGTACACCTACTGTAGAGTGTGTCGGCCTACTGTACCAGGTTTTGGTACACCTACTATAAAGTATGTCTGCCTACTGTAACTGGTTTTGGTACACCTACTGTAGAGTGTGTCGGCCTACTGTAACTGGTTTTGGTACACCTACTGTAGAGTGTGTCGGCCTACTGTAACAGGTTTTGGTACACCTACTGTAAAGTGTGTCTGCCTACCTTGAAGGCGGAGTAGAGGCCAGACCTGAGGGCGATGAAGCACTGTATCATCCTGAGCGGCTGACCAGTGTGGTCAAGGCCGCCCACCAGGTACACGGCTCCACCACACACAGCTGCCGACATGTTGTAAGCTGGCACTGCCAGGTGACCGACCTTGACCCACATGTCCTTGTTGATGATGTAGGCGTCGACGTCTTCCAGAACTGAGGTTGTCGGTGAAACAGTGGTGGATGGAAATCAATAAGATATGGATGGTAGGGAGCAAGGCTCAGTAGAGATGTGGGTGGCTGGAGGTATGAGTAGCAGTATTATCGATAAATATATCGATGGAATGAGTCAGGAGCAGTTTAAGATTTAAACAGGTCGAGGTGTGAATTGATGTATCAGAGGTATCAGCACTTGAGCTGATTCATTAATATTTCAAAACGACTCTCTTCACCTCGCTTGACTGAACAGACATTTTACAACTCTTGATACAACTTTCAGTGTTTTTCATAACTCAGAAGCAGTTAAAACCAATGCAATTTTTATGCACGTCTGTTTTTTTTTTCTCTCAGAGTAGGATCTACAATTGTGTAAATGAAATGTTTGATGACCACATAATCCATTAGATTGAAACATTCATCCAAATTGCATTCGCAGGTTCTCACACACTTATAGCACGACAGAGGACGGGATGAAATAGTTTAAATAATTTCTTGCAATGAGGGTTCTTGCAGCCACTACTCCCTTAAAAAATCATAATACCCTAGTTGGTTGTTGGACAGCATCGACTGCTATTTCTAAAATCCATGGTGTCTACTGGTCGTGTGTGTAAGTAGGTCCCTCACCTGTCTACTGGTCCTGTGTGTGTAAGTAGGTCCCTCACCTGTCTACTGGTCCTGTGTGTAAGTAGGTCTCTCACCTGTCTACTGGTCCTGTGTGTAAGCAGGTCCCTCACCTGTCTACTGGTCCTGTGTGTAAGCAGGTCCCTCACCTGTCTACTGGTCCTGTGTGTAAGCAGGTCCCTCACCTGTCTACTGGTCCTGTGTGTAAGCAGGTCCCTCACCTGTCTACTGGTCCTGTGTGTAAGTAGGTCCCTCACCTGTCTACTGGTCCTGTGTGTAAGCAGGTCCCTCACCTGTCTACTGGTCCTGTGTGTAAGTAGGTCCCTCACCTGTCTACTGGTCCTGTGTTTAAGCAGGTCTCTCACCTGTCTACTGATCCTGTGTGTAAGCAGGTCCCTCACCTGTCTACTGGTCGTGTATGTAAGTAGGTCCCTCACCTGTGTATCCTCGCTTGTCCTGTCCCCCCAGACAGTAGACACAGCCTTTGGAGGCCACCATGCTGTGGAACTTCCGGCCGCGGGGCATCTTGGAGTGGACTCTGACCTCCCCAGAGCCAGTGTCCACACTCCACACCATGTCCGTGTTAAACTCACCGCCTGGTGATCAAGTGAATTATTTTTAACTTGCCATGGCGTTTAACATTTAGACGACATCTGATGTGTTAAAGTAATAGACAACGACTTTTAATTGATCTGGTTGGCAAACAGGTTTTTATTATTTTTTTTTCTAATTTGTTTACATATTTTTTTTAAAGAAAAAATTCTAAGACGTGAAATTAAAAAGGCAGCTTTTTCTCGATGATCAATATTTTGAATCCTATTCAACGACCTATCAAAAGAATACATTCTTATCTTTGAACGACATGCAGTTTCATATTTTGCACTAAAATTCAATGTCTTCAAGACAATTTTATTCGTGAAGCATCTATCCTTGCACATTGCGGAATCTTAAACAATCGAATGATCCTCTCCTATTTGGTAATTTCAACTTGCCAGGACTCTTGAAAGAGGTGGAGTGTTCAATTTTTTTCCCTCATAAGCCAAATGTGTTGACTACTTCTCCATAACGGCTTACTTAAATCTGGTCGTGGTGAGCAAGATGTATGGGTTTAAAGCATCTTTGCTGAGAAAATCTTAGCATAATTAATCTCCTGACTATTCTTTTCGTTCCACAAACTCATGACTCGTTAAGCACACAGAAATTATTTTTTGACAGTTGTATGGAAAATGTTGAATAGATCATTAGGCCAATCTTAATGGTAAATTGAGTGTGCGAAAAATGTAATCAACTGTTCTAGAGTATTCAGTCGATACCTGTGAAAAAAATCTTGTCGCCGTAGCAGCACGCAGAAGACGTGCTGTCGAATGAAAAGTTTCCACCGCCCGCGGTGTTGGCGCCTGAAGATGATGATGATGATGATGATGAAGATGTGGACGCGGTATGCGGGGACGCCGTGAGCTGCCCAAAACTGGTGACCTTGTGGTGCTGACCGTCGATGATGGAGTAGAAGTGGAGACCTTTGTCTCGGTCAGCCGTCCACAGAATGAGGTCACGGGTGGAGAACAGACACCGGGAGATGCTGTTGTGACGGGGCCACGCCATGCGTTCGTTGTAGTCCAGGTTCCTGGAGATAAAGTCAAGGTGTGCTAATAAAACCTAGTCGATCAGAGATTTCAGTTTCTTGTAGTCCCGGTTCCTCGAGATAAAGTCAAGGTGTGATAATAAAACCTAGTTGATGAGAGATTTCAGATTCTTGTAGTCCAGGTTCCTGGAGATAAAGTCACGGTGAGATAATAAGTAGATCAAAGATTTCAGATTCTTGTAGTCCAGGTTCCTGGAGATAAAGTCACGGTGAGATAATAAGTAGATCAAAGATTTCAGATTCTTGTAGTCCAGGTTCCTGGAGATAAAGTCACGGTGAGATAATAGGTAGATCAGAGATTCCAGATCGTTGTGCTCCAGTTTTCTGGAGATAAAGTCAAAGTGGGATAATAAAACGTTGTAGATCAGAGATTTCAGATTCTTGTAGTTCAGGTTCCTGGAGATTAAGTCAAGAGGAAATATTAAGTGGATCAGAGATTTCAGATTCTTGTAGTCCAGGTTCCTGGAGATTAAGTCAAGAGGAAATATTAAGTAGATCAGAGATTTCAAATTCTTATAGTCCAGGTTCGTGGAGATTAAGTCAAGAGGAAATATTAAGTAGATCAGAGATTTCAGATTCTTGTAGTCCAGGTTCCTGGAGATTAAGTCAAGAAGAAATATTAAGTAGATCAGAGATTTCAGATTCTTGTAGTCCAGGTTCATGGAGATTAAGTCAAGAGGAAATATTAAGTAGATCAGAGATTTCAGATTCTTGTAGTTCAGGTTCCTGGAGATTAAGTCAAGGTGCGGTAACAGAATCTGGTCGATCTGAGATTTCAGTTTCTTGTAGTCCATGTTCCTGGAGGTAAAGTCAAGGTGAGATAATAAGTAGATCAGAGATTTCAGATCATTATAGTGCAGGTTTCTGGGAGTAAAGTCAAGGGAACATATTAAATAGATCAGAGATTTCAGATCGTTGTAGTCCAGGTTCTTGGGAATAAAGTCAAGGGGAGAAATGAAATAGATCAGAGATTTTAGATTCTTGTAGTCCAGGTTCCTGGAGATAATTTAAGAGGAGATTATTAGTAAAATATTAACAAGAGTTCGTTGTGGTCCAGGTTTCTGGAGATAAAGTCGTTGGAGATCATTAGTACACTATGGATTCAGTTCTTTATAGTCCAGGTTACTTTATACAAGTCAAGGGAGTTATAAAATATACCATAATAGTCAAGTTCGAAATTTTTTTAGAATGTTTAATCTCGTTGTGCTTAACATGATCACTTTATCTGATCGTTCTTTTTCTATTGAGCAACAATCTTAGCCCAATGCCGTCTCCAGATAAATATGCAGTTTGCGTATCGGAGAGAGAGAGAGGGAGAGAAAGAGAGAGAGACACAGAGAGAGACACACACAGAGAGAGAGGGACAGAGAGAGAGAAAGAGAGAGAGAGACAGAGAGAGAGAGAGAGGGAAAGAGAGAGACACACACAGAGAGAGACAGAGAGAGAGAGACACAGAGAGAGAGACACAGAGAGAGAGAGAGACAGACAGACAGAGAGAGAGACAGAGACAGAGAGAGAGACAGAGACATAGAGAGACAGAGACAGAGACAGAGACAGAGAGAGTAACCAATGCAGCCACTCACCCATAAGCCCTCGACTCGTCTATGAGCGCCATTGCCAGGGAGTTGTTCTTCAGGATCGGGACTTCCCGGAGTTTCTCGAGCTCCCTGGAGGACATCAGAGGGAAACGGACGTGCTGCAACATGAGGGTCATGTCCGAGCATCTCTCCTCAGGTCTAGCCTTCACCCACCTGAGGAGAGGAGAATTAAAAACCATTGTCGTAGACGGGCTGCTTCAGTCTCAGTAGTTGTACAAGGCCAGGTTTCTCAGAAAACTAGTCTGTGAGAGAATCAAATTCAGCGCCAAGATTATCACCGGAGAGCTGATCCACAACACCGGCTCAATTTGGACAAGACTTTTTGAAACACAATCACTTCACTGTTTAACCAATTTACTATATACTCCACCTATAATCGTGTTCGAACAATAACCGTGCTGGTAATTATTTTAAACCAATGTGCCTGCCGGTAATCGCATTAGACCATGATACTTTCGCGAGTAATCGTGAAAGACCTTTAAACATATAATTGGCAATCGTAGAAGACCTTTTTCCTTCCCAGTAATCGTGGTAGACCTATAACCCTACCGATAATCGTAATGAACCTATAACCCTACCGATAATTGGGGTAGACCTATAACCCTACCGATAATCGTGGTAGACCTATAACCCTACCGATAATCGTGGTAGACCTATAACCCTACCGATAATCGTGGTAGACCTATAACCCTACCGATAATCGTGGTAGACCTATAACCCTACCGATAATCATGGTAGACCTATAACCCTACCGATAATCATGGTAGACCTATAACCCTACCGATAATCGTGGTAGACCTATAACCCTACCGATAATCATGGTAGACCTATAACCCTACCGATAATCATGGTAGACCTATAACCCTACCGATAATCATGGTAGACCTATAACCCTACCGATAATCGTGGTAGACCTATAACCCTACCGATAATCGTGGTAGACCTATAACCCTACCGATAATCGTGGTAGACCTATAACCCTACCGATAATCGTGGTAGACCTATAACCCTACCGATAATCGTGGTAGACCTATAACCCTACCGATAATCATGGTAGACCTATAACCATACCGCTAATCGTGGTAGACCTTTAACCCTACCGATCATCGTGGTAGACCTACAACTCTATCGATTATCTTTTACTACCAGGACTCATGCCAGTAATCGTATCGGCCTAGTACCGTAGCAGCGCCTGCAGCACGTCCATCTCTGAGCGCGTGTGGAGCATGCTGTCTGCCAGCAGTGGGATCATCACGTGACGGCCCAGCTGCAGGAAGTCGTCAGCACACGAGAGCTGCGGAAAGTTCTCCCGGATCACCTGCAGCAGACGACATCGTTCAAGTTGTGCATTTGGGTCTTTGACAGATTTTGTTTCTTTTATTCCTTTTATTGTTTTAGGTCAAATTTGTAATTTTAGAAATCTATTACTTAGAAAGTGATCTTAGTTTAACTCTTTAAATTTTTATACTATTGAAAAGAGATTATTAAATAACCTCTGAAAAGAATTCTTTTTTTTTTTTATCTTATCGACTCCTTTTACTCTCATTGTGCTTTATTTGTAACTTTAAGAATAAGTCATTTCTGTTGACTGTAATTTGTCTTTGAACCTTTTTTTTTTCTAAGATGTAACCTTATTTTTTTTGTAAACATTATTTTCGGGTGTTGATCAAGCCATTTTCTTGGTATCAGCATCATTTCGTCTATACAAGATTGATAGAGGAAGTGGGCAAGTAAAACAAGGCTCATTGTGGGGAGACCAAGCGCTGGGAAACAGTCCAGCTCCCCCCTCACCTGGTGCGCCCTCTTCATGATCCTCGGCTCGAACAGGCTGGCGTAGCCCGAGTCACAGAGCTGCATCACGCGGAACACGTTGCCAGGGGAGAGCGAGTCCGTCACGAACGTGGCGCTCGCCCTCCTCAGGTGCGGTAGCTGGGCAGAGCTGGCGGCCAGCAGCAGCTCCAGGCAGTTCTCCTCGGTGATCACGTCCTCGAAGCAGCAGTACATGAAGTCCAGCATCTGGTGCCGGTGGCGGTGATGTTGGTGGAGTTCCAGGAATAGAATTAGGAAAAGGTAGAAGTGGTTGACAAGGCTATTGTGTATCAGGATAGAGGTAAAGATAGAAGTGGTTGACAAGGCTATTGTGTATCAGGATAGAGGTAAAAGGTAGAAGTGGTTGACAAGGCTATTGTGTATCAGGATAGAGGTAAAGATAGAAGTGGTTGACAAGGCTATTGTGTATCAGGATAAAGGTAAAGATAGAAGTGGTTGACAAGGCTATTGTGTATCAGGATAAAGGTAAAGATAGAAGTGGTTGACAAGGCTATTGTGTATCAGGATAGAGGTAAAGATAGAAGTGGTTGACAAGGCTATTGTGTATCAGGATAAAGGTAAAGATAGAAGTGGTTGACAAGGCTATTGTGTATCAGGATAGAGGTAAAGATAGAGGTGGTTGACAAGGCTATTGTGTATCAGGATAAAGGTAAAGATAGAAGTGGTTGACAAGGCTATTGTGTATCAGGATAGAGGTAAAGATAGAGGTGGTTGACAAGGCTATTGTGTATCAGGATAGAGGTAAAGATAGAGGTGGTTGACAAGGCTATTGTGTATCAGGATAAAGGTAAAGATAGAAGTGGTTGACAAGGCTATTGTGTATCAGGATAGAGGTAAAGATAGAGGTGGTTGACAAGGCTATTGTGTATCAGGATAGAGGTAAAGATAGAGGTGGTTGACAAGGCTATTGTGTATCAGGATAAAGGTAAAGATAGAAGTGGTTGACAAGGCTATTGTGTATCAGGATAGAGGTAAAGATAGAAGTGGTTGACAAGGCTATTGTGTATCAGGATAGAGGTAAAGATAGAAGTGGTTGACAAGGCTATTGTGTATCAGGATAGAGGTAAAGATAGAAGTGGTTGACAAGGCTATTGTGTATCAGGATAGAGGTAAAGATAGAGGTGGTTGACAAGGCTATTGTGTATCAGGATAAAGGTAAAGATAGAAGTGGTTGACAAGGCTATTGTGTATCAGGATAGAGGTAAAGATAGAAGTGGTTGACAAGGCTATTGTGTATCAGGATAGAGGAAAAGGTAGAGGTGGTTGACAAGGCTATTGTGTATCAGGATAGAGGAAAAGATAGAAGTGGTTGACAAGGCTATTGTGTATCAGGATAGAGGGAAAGGTAGAAGTGGTTGACAAGGCTACTGTGTATCAGGATAGAGGGAAAAATAGAAGTGGTTGACAAGGCTACTGTGTATCAGGATAGAGGGAAAAATAGAAGTGGTTGACAAGGCTACTGTGTATCAGGATAGAGGAAAAGATAGAAGTGGTTGGGAAGGTTGGAGCATGAAGCACGGATAGATTGTCCAGCAGTTTAGATAATATAGTGAACGTAATTGGGAAGGCTATACTTGTGAAATTTGGATGCATCATGCATTAGTTAAGATAATATAGTGGACGTTATTGGGAAGGCTATACTTGTGTTATTTGGATACATCATGCAGCAGTATAGAGAATATAGTGGACGTGATTGGGAAGGCTATACTTGTATAATTTGGATACATCATGCAGCAGTTTAGATAATATAGTGGACGTTATTGGGAAGGCTATACTTGTGTTATTTGGATACATCATGCAGCAGTTTAGATAATATAGTGGACGTGATTGGGAAGGCTATACTTGTGTAATTTGAATACATCATGCAGCAGTATAGATAATATAGTGGACGTGATTGGGAAGGCTATACTTGTGTAATTTGGATACATCATGGAGCAGTTTAGAGAATATAGTGGACGTGATTGGGAAGGCTATACTTGTGTAATTTGGATACATCATGGAGCAGTTTAGATAATATAGTGGATGTGATTGGGAAGGCTATACTTGTGTAATTTGAATACATCATGCAGCAGTATAGAGAATATAGTGGACGTGATTGGGAAGGCTATACTTGTGTAATTTGGATACATCATGGAGCAGTTTAGAGAATATAGTGGACGTGATTGGGAAGGCTATACTTGTGTAATTTGGATACATCATGGAGCAGTTTAGATAATATAGTGGACGTGATTGGGAAGGCTATACTTGTGTAATTTGAATACATCATGCAGCAGTATAGAGAATATAGTGGACGTGATTGGGAAGGCTATACTTGTGTAATTTGGATACATCATGGAGCAGTTTAGAGAATATAGTGGATGTGATTGGGAAGGCTACACTTGTGTAATTTGGATGCATTATGCAGCAGTAAAGAGAATATAGTGGACGTGATTGGGAAGGCTATACTTGTGTTATTTGGATACATCATGCAGCAGTATAGAGAATATAGTGGACGTGATTGGGAAGGCTATACTTGTATAATTTGGATACATCATGCAGCAGTTTAGAGTATATAGTGGACGTGATTGGGAAGGCTATACTTGTGTACTTTGAATACATCATGCAGCAGTATAGATAATATAGTGGACGTGATTGGGAAGGCTATACTTGTGTAATTTGGATACATCATGGAGCAGTTTAGAGAATATAGTGGACGTGATTGGGAAGGCTATACTTGTGTAATTTGGATACATCATGGAGCAGTTTAGATAATATAGTGGATGTGATTGGGAAGGCTATACTTGTGTAATTTGAATACATCATGCAGCAGTTTAGATAATATAGTGAACGTAATTGGGAAGGCTATACTTGTGAAATTTGGATGCATCATGCATTAGTTAAGATAATATAGTGGACGTTATTGGGAAGGCTATACTTGTGTTATTTGGATACATCATGCAGCAGTATAGAGAATATAGTGGACGTTATTGGGAAGGCTATACTTGTGTAATTTGGATACATCATGCAACAGTGTGGAGAATATAGTGGACGTGATTGGGAAGGCTATACTTGTGTAATTTGGATCATCATGCAGCAGTTTAGAGAATATAGTGGACGTGATTGGGAAGGCTACACTTGTGTAATTTGGATGCATTATGCAGCAGTAAAGAGAATATAGTGGACGTGATTGGGAAGGCTATACTTGTGTAATTTGGATCATCATGCAGCAGTTTAGAGAATATAGTGGACGTGATTGGGAAGGCTATACTTGTGTAATTTGGATACATCATGCAGCAGTGTGGAGAATATAGTGGACGTGATTGGGAAGGCTATACTTGTGATATTTGGATACATCATGCAGCAGTATAGAGAATATAGTGGACGTGATTGGGAAGGCTATACTTGTGTAATTTGGATACATCATGCAGCAGTTTAGAGAATATAGTGGACGTGATTGGGAAGGCTATACTTGTGTAATTTGGATACATCATGCAGCAGTTTAGATAATATAGTGGACGTGATTGGGAAGGCTATACTTGTGTAATTTGGATACATCATGGAGCAGTTTAGATAATATAGTGGACGTGATTGGGAAGGCTATACTTGTGTAATTTGGATACATCATGGAGCAGTTTAGAGAATATAGTGGACGTGATTGGGAAGGCTATACTTGTGTAATTTGGATACATCATGCAGCAGTTTAGATAATATAGTGGACGTGATTGGGAAGGCTATACTTGTGTAATTTGGATACATCATGCAGCAGTTTAGATAATATAGTGGACGTGATTGGGAAGGCTATACTTGTGTAATTTGGATACATCATGCAGCAGTTTAGAGAATATAGTGGACGTGATTGGGAAGGCTATACTTGTATAATTTGGATACATCATGCAGCAGTTTAGAGAATATAGTGGACGTGATTGGGAAGGCTATACTTGTATAATTTGGATACATCAAGCAGCAGTATAGAGAAGATGGTTAGTTTCTTTAAGGAATAAATCGTTTATGTTTCATATAGGTGTCGGCTGCTGTTTTTTATTTATTTTTATTTTTTTTTGGGAAAAGAAGTAATTACAGCAAAAAAGACAAAAACAGAAGAAAGAGAGAAGTGAGATATTTTAACATCAGTATCCCTGGCGGAGTTTCTGTATGCCTAGTTTTGTCGAGGCAAAATATACAACTGTGTATTACAAAAAAAGACAAAAACATCATGAGTATCTGTTTGAAATATTCAAAAGATTAGGGCGAGATAATGGGGGGAAAAGGGGAAATAATCCCAGAAAAAATGTTTTTGAAGCACACTGAACTCTAACCTACCTTGGAAAATACATCAGGCTCAAATCCTTTGAGTACCACTACTTTCTTCTGCTCACAAGGGGAGGCGACTCCACCCTGGCTGAACGAGGTCTGGGTCAGTTTACTCGGATAATCTTTTCCTGGTGATTTCTCGTCGTCTCGACCCTCGCTCGAAACGTCCTTGACCTTCTCGTCTTTCGCGGCCTCTGTCAAGGTCGGAGGGCCCTTCCTGGTGGCGCTGCTGTTCTCGTCACAGTCCTTGATCTTCAGCTCCTGGAAATCAAGTTCGGTATTCTCCAGGCTTGAGTCCTTCACCACGGCGCACAGATACGGGGAGTTGATGGCCAGGACGAAACTGTGGCACCTGAAAAAAAAAGAAAGGAAGAAAATTTTAAGTGGTTTCGGAAAAAAGGACATAAAAAACACGTTGTACATAAGATCATTTAAGTTACTTTCGGATTAAATACGTTAAAAGTTTGTGTAAGCAATGACAGCTGCATGTGCATGCCGTGTATTAATAATTTTTATTGTTCACTTTGGTAAATAATGCTATCCTGAGATAATTTATTGTGGATGGGCTCTAACAAACAATCCATTCAACGTTAAATTAAACCGAAGGTAACAAAGAGAAGAAACAGGATCAAAGAAATTATTCTTCATCATAAACAAAAAGCAGAAACTTTATTTATACGATATTTTATACAAGCTGTAGCATCACATTGCAGAAGCTGTTTGTAACGATATCAAACCGGTGATCGTGAAGTGACAATTCAGTGATTGTATAGAGAGAGGGCAGTGATAGGACAATGAAAGGGTTGTGCTGGGACAGGAAATAAAGCAATGATATAACAGCGATAGGACTCTGATAGGACAATGCTACCCCCTCCCCCCCCCCTTTTTTTTTTTTTCAAGGGCAGACCGACGTATCTGACAAAAATCTGACTATTTAAAGTATTATCCAACTTGAATAACAAAAAGGCAGAGTGGCGTATCTTCATCGGTACTTTAAGTTTTTTTACTTGTCAAATCTGACGTATCTGGAGTTTCTTATGCTGACGATCGAATGTTTTGGGGGGCAGAAAGGTAGGGCAGAGGACAGGGCCAGGATAGGAGAGTGATAGGACAGTGACAGGGCAGATATAGGACAGTGACAGGGCAGAGGACAGGGCCAGGATAGGAGAGTGATAGGACAGTGACAGGGCAGAGGACAGGGCCAGGATAGGAGAGTGATAGGACAGTGACAGGGCAGAGGACAGTGCAGGTATAGGAGAGTGATAGGACAGTGACAGGGCAGAGGACAGGGCCAGGATAGGAGAGTGATAGGACAGTGACAGGGCAGAGGACAGGGCCAGGATAGGAGAGTGATAGGACAGTGACAGGGCAGAGGACAGGGCCAGGATAGGAGAGTGATAGGACAGTGACAGGGCAGAGGACAGTGCAGGTATAGGAGAGTGATAGGACAGTGACAGGGCAGAGGACAGGGCCAGGATAGGAGAGTGATAGGACAGTGACAGGGCAGAGGACAGGGCCAGGATAGGAGAGTGATAGGACAGTGACAGGGCAGAGGACAGTGCAGGTATAGGAGAGTGATAGGACAGTGACAGGGCAGAGGACAGGGCCAGGATAGGAGAGTGATAGGACAGTGACAGGGCAGAGGACAGGGCCAGGATAGGAGAGTGATAGGACAGTGACAGGGCAGAGGACAGGGCCAGGATAGGAGAGTGATAGGACAGTGACAGGGCAGAGGACAGTGCAGGTATAGGAGAGTGATAGGACAGTGACAGGGCAGAGGACAGGGCCAGGATAGGAGAGTGATAGGACAGTGACAGGGCAGAGGACAGTGCAGGTATAGGAGAGTGATAGGACAGTGACAGGGCAGAGGACAGTGCAGGTATAGGAGAGTGATAGGACAGTGACAGGGCAGAGGACAGGGCCAGGATAGGAGAGTGATAGGACAGTGACAGGGCAGAGGACAGTGCAAGGATAGGAGAGTGATAGGACAGTGACAGGGCAGAGGAGAGGGCCAGGATAGGAGAGTGATAGGACAGTGACAGGGCAGAGGACAGTGCAGGTATAGGAGAGTGATAGGACAGTGACAGGGCAGAGGACAGTGCAGGTATAGGAGAGTGATAGGACAGTGACAGGGCAGAGGACAGTGCAGGTATAGGAGAGTGATAGGACAGTGACAGGGCAGAGGACAGTGCAGGTATAGGAGAGTGATAGGACAGTGACAGGGCAGAGGACAGTGCAGGTATAGGAGAGTGATAGGACAGTGACAGGGCAGAGGACAGGGCCAGGATAGGAGAGTGATAGGACAGTGACAGGGCAGAGGACAGTGCAGGTATAGGAGAGTGATAGGACAGTGACAGGGCAGAGGACAGGGCCAGGATAGGAGAGTGATAGGACAGTGACAGGGCAGAGGACAGTGCAGGTATAGGAGAGTGATAGGACAGTGACAGGGCAGAGGACAGGGCCAGGATAGGAGTGTGATAGGACAGTGACAGGGCAGAGGACAGGGCCAGGATAGGAGAGTGATAGGACAGTGACAGGGCAGAGGACAGGGCCAGGATAGGAGAGTGATAGGACAGTGACAGGGCAGAGGACAGGGCCAGGATAGGAGAGTGATAGGACAGTGACAGGGCAGAGGACAGGGCCAGGATAGGAGAGTGATAGGACAGTGACAGGGCAGAGGACAGTGCAGGTATAGGAGAGTGATAGGACAGAGACAGGGCAGAGGACAGGGCCAGGATAGGAGAGTGATAGGACAGTGACAGGGCAGAGGACAGTGCAGGTATAGGAGAGTGATAGGACAGTGACAGGGCAGAGGACAGTGGCAGAGACAGGGCAGAGGACAGGGCCAGGATAGGAGAGTGATAGGACAGTGACAGGGCAGAGGACAGTAGGAGAGTGATAGGACAGAGACAGGGCAGAGGACAGGGTCCAGGATAGGAGAGTGATAGGACAGTGACAGGGCAGAGGACAGGGCAGTGACAGGGCAGAGGACAGGGTCAGGATAGGAGAGTGATAGGACAGTGACAGGGCAGAGGACAGTGCAGGTATTGGAGAGTGATAGGACAGTGACAGGGCAGAGGAGAGGGCCAGGATAGGAGAGTGATAGGACAGTGACAGGGCAGAGGACAGTGCAGGTATTGGAGAGTGATAGGACAGTGACAGGGCAGAGGAGATGGCCAGGATAGGAGAGTGATAGGACAGTGACAGGGCAGAGGACAGTGCAGGTATAGGAGAGTGATAGGACAGTGACAGGGCAGAGGACAGGGCCAGGATAGGAGAGTGATAGGACAGTGACAGGGCAGAGGACAGTGCCAGGATAGGAGAGTGATAGGACAGTGACAGGGCAGAGGAGATGGCCAGGATAGGAGAGTGATAGGACAGTGACAGGGCAGAGGACAGTGCAGGTATAGGAGAGTGATAGGACAGAGACAGGGCAGAGGACAGGGCCAGGATAGGAGAGTGATAGGACAGTGACAGGGCAGAGGACAGTGCAAGTATAGGAGAGTGATAGGACAGTGACAGGGCAGAGGACAGTGCAGGTATAGGAGAGTGATAGGACAGTGACAGGGCAGAGGACAGGGCCAGGATAGGAGAGTGATAGGACAGAGACAGGGCAGAGGACAGGGCCAGGATAGGAGAGTGATAGGACAGAGACAGGGCAGAGGACAGGGCCAGGATAGGAGAGTGATAGGACAGTGACAGGGCAGAGGACAGTGCCAGGATAGGAGAGTGATAGGACAGTGACAGGGCAGAGGACAGGGCCAGGATAGGAGAGTGATAGGACAGTGACAGGGCAGAGGACAGTGCAGGTATAGGAGAGTGATAGGACAGTGACAGGGCAGAGGACAGGGCCAGGATAGGAGAGTGATAGGACAGTGACAGGGCAGAGGACAGTGCAGGTATAGGAGAGTGATAGGACAGTGACAGGGCAGAGGACAGGGCCAGGATAGGAGAGTGATAGGACAGTGACAGGGCAGAGGACAGTGCAGGTATAGGAGAGTGATAGGACAGTGACAGGGCAGAGGACAGGGCCAGGATAGGAGAGTGATAGGACAGTGACAGGGCAGAGGACAGGGCCAGGATAGGAGAGTGATAGGACAGTGACAGGGCAGACGAGAAGGCAGGGATAGGAGAGTGATAGGACAGTGACAGGGCAGAGGACAGGGCCGGGATAGGAGAGTGATAGGACAGTGACAGGGCAGAGGACAGGGCCAGGATAGGAGAGTGATAGGACAGTGACAGGGCAGAGGACAGTGCAGGTATAGGAGAGTGATAGGACAGAGACAGGGCAGAGGACAGGGCCAGGATAGGAGAGTGATAGGACAGTGACAGGGCAGAGGACAGTGCAGGTATAGGAGAGTGATAGGACAGTGACAGGGCAGAGGACAGTGCAGGGATAGGAGAGTGATAGCACAGAGACAGGGCAGAGGAGAAGGCAGGGATAGGAGAGTGCTAGCCCAGAGACAGGGCAGAGGATAGGGCATAAAGCATACCTAAACTCCACATCCTTCACGCGGACGGTAATGTCTGTAAACATCCGGTCCTTCCTCAGCTGCTGGAGCCCAGTCAACATCTGGAACACCTGGCTTTGGCGTGGGTCGGCAAAGGTCATTTCCTGTGGCACCGCGTTCACTTCCGGGTTGAGAGCACCGTAACCGGAGAACCCGGATCGGTTACCCTGCTCTTGGATATTCTGGTCGAGCCCCGAGCTCGGCGCCATCTTGTCTGTCTCCATGACCAGATTATCCACAATACACGAGTTATCTGGCGCTGGACTAGCCATGGCTTTGTTGTTGTTGCTGCTGTCACCGACGGCTTGTTTTGTGTCCCCCTCCGCAGCAGCACAGTTCTTCATGTCTCGGTCTAGATGGCCGCAGGTGATGATGTTGCTGTTGTTTGCTCCGCTGGCCGTGGCCGAGCTATTTTCGACTTTCCTGCAGCTTTGAACCACCTCTATCTTGCAACCTCTCTCAGTAGAACCGCTCGCACGGCCTAGGTGGTTGTTGTTGTTGTTGTTGCTGTTGTTGTAGTTGAGTTTCTCATAGCGAGCGTTCCCCGAGCCGCTTCTCAGCCCAGCTGTATCTTCCCTCGCGTCTGCTAGCTTGAGGCTTTCCCCTGTTGGCCATTTCTCTCCGCGCCAATCCTGCCCCATCAAGCCTTTCTCCGGGGAAGCCCCGGAACTTTTGCCCCTATCTTGGAAAGTGGATCGGGCATCTAAATACAAAAAAAAAAAAAAGTCACCCACTGTTTGAACCGTTAAAAACGGTTTCACATTTATATATCTACAAAAAGATCAGACTCTGCTTTGCATTCATCTGTCGTTCTCCGTGTGAGTTGATGTCTATCTGGCGGTAAATGGATAACTTATTGCGTGCTGGTGGTTAAACACATCCACCCACCCTCTCCTCTCTCTCTCTCTCTCTCTCTCTCTCTCTCTCTCTCTCTCTCTCTCTCTCTCTCTCTCTCTCTCTCTCTCTCTCTCTCTCTCTCTCTCTATCTCTCTCTCTCTCTCTGTTTCAGTAGTTCATCTGCAGAGCAGCAAAGAAAAAAAAAGCAGATAAATGAAGGAAGAACTCTCAAAGCTTGTTTAAATTATTTGAACCTCAAATTTCCTCAGCTCTACAGAAATCAAACTACCTCATCAATTTTAACAATTGAAGCCTGTTGTATCAATAATTAAAGATTAGAATTTGATCAAGTTGAAAATAGTTCAATGCTTGATTTTTGGTAAACAAAGGTATGAGCTACATTTACTGGCGAAACAGAATATTTTTACCACATTCGTCATCTAGACAAGAATGTAGAGACTTTAGTCTAGGTTTGGAGTTAAGATCAAGATTCTAGATCTAGATCTACATGAATCAATTTATCAAGATCCTAACCAAAAAAATTTAACTAAACATAGAGACATAACGTAAAATTTATATATATATATATATATATGTGTGTGTGTATGTGTGTGTGTGTGTAAAGAAGATCCAACTTATAGCTTTATAACTGACCCAACCAAATTCAAGTAGATCAAGATTGAGATTCCACAATTTTTCTCCATAAAGTCTAAATTTACCATAAGATTTAATTCTTGATTCTGACCGAAGACAAAAAAAATCTATTCTAGATCTAGAAACGACAATTCTCACTTACTTGTTGTTGCTGTTGACATTTTTTGTTCAAGCCAAATCCAAGATTAATCCTTGAGTTAGTGCTCGGTCTAGATCAGATCTAGATTTTAGTGTTAAGCCAAAGAACTATCTAGCTCTAGATCTAAATCCAGACCTAGAGATCTATTCTAGTTTCTAGACTAGATTACGGTTGGAAGGTCGAGCCTAGATATGGCTCACAAAGAGTTTCTAACAAAATATCGAAATTTGTGGACTTTGACATGACGTCACCGGAACTCATATTTCGTCATAGAAGAAATTAAAAAAAAATAATTTGGATTCTAGAGTTCATAAAAAGTGTATTTTTTTCAACGCTACCAAGCGGCAATATTTTTTTCTCTTCATATGTGTAGGTATAACCAAAAAATAATATAGCCCAAATCAAATTGTGCCTCAACAAATCACAGTTTTTGCGTAATATTCTTAAGATTTGATTAAGCTGTAGATATTCAGTAAAAAAAAGTTATCTTCGTTTCTCAAATACTAGCATTTCTGTGCATTTATGAGTTTAAATATGTGTAAGAAATCTGACACCAAATTTAATTTTATCAGTAGTAGCTTGCAGCTATTGGTTGCATCATGTCACAGGATATACACCCAAAACAGAGTCGTGTCAGCAAAAACGCGACAAAACTTTAACCATCGGACAAAATATTGAGTCCAGTTAATTCCATGTTTAAGTGTTGCCTGTAGAAAAAAAAAGAAAGGAATTAAGTTTGTCTTTGATAAACTGCCCTACAGCCAAATTTACCCCCCACACCACCCCCACCCCTCTCAAAAAAAAAGTATAAATAAATAATGAAAAGGTCTAAGGCGTCGCATTTTCTGTAACACGGAAAACCTGAGATCTCAGGGTAAAATATCGCATGAAATTACAAGATATTATACTCTGATCGAATCAACATCTTTCATGAGTGTCATACAATCAGATGTGTCATTTGAAATTATACATTTTCTATTTTTTTTTTTTAATTGCCTTAATAACATTAAAAAATTAAGTCAATATGGCATTTTCATTAGCTTTAATAACGTATCAGATTAAGATGAATGAATGACTTTTAAAGAAGCAAACTTTTCAAAGAGTTGGGATCATTTTGCAACTAATATTGTGAAGTACTAAATTATGAATCCAAATAAAACTTATTTGACCATGTTTATTACTTATTAAAATGATCAAATCATTTGGTCCCATCCGATGTACGACAAAAGGCATTACCACGCCAGTTTCACCCATACTGTTCGACTCTTGCTAGCTATTATATTTCACAAAACGTTCTCTTTTTTCATGTATATGCAAGTGATCATGATGTTGCGGAGAATTAGTTATCACGAGGGAAACAATTATTGACACTCGACTTTGTGTTTACCTCAATTTTTCATAATTTTTTTTTCAAGGAACGGTGGTTTCTAGTATAAGCTAAGCGGAAAGAACTATGGTGATTTCCGAAGATGGAGATCGAAAACAATTTATAAAGAGAGGTAATCAACTTTAATGTTTCTTATGCGCTTTTGACTAGTTATCTCCTTGTATTGATTTTTTTTAAATCGCTCATTGAGTTAACCAGTTGTTCTGGAATTTTCTCAAATAAATACGTCGTTGTTAGAAGCCAAAGTTATCTTAGCAATAATCGCAACAATGGCTTCTGGACAGAGCGGAGTATAAGAGAGGGTTAGAGAGTATTTCACTGACTCGGGGCCGAATTAATTAGCATAAATGCTTTCCGACGATACACACGATGTTATACAGCAGTTATATCGTAAAGTTCCGATGTCTTGATTCATATGGGTCTATGTTACTGAGATCGCCGAGGAACCGAAACTCAAGCTGTCGTCATATACGTTAAAAGATTCATTATTTCTGTCTTAGTGGATTTTTCAACATGCCAGTAGATTTAATTTTCTCTTGTTAAGGACGATGTGTACCCAATAACGCATGCTTTGAAAGCATCTCATTCAGGCAGACTTTCAGGTGTAGTTACGAACAGGGTATAATTATGATAAATTAAAATCTACGACTGGCTTTATAGATTCGAGCCCATAACCTAACACTCCTTTGCAAGACACACGTGTTCTCTCTAGGGCACCCGTAAACATGTCAAATTAAACCGTTAGGCAAGAAGTTTTACTGATGGGGGCCGACATGTTTCCCTGGGGCATACAAAAGAATCCTGCACCGCAGGTTGGATAGAGAGTCAGACCATCATAAACAAGAGCCGTGCCACGCTCGCCGTAATTACTTGTGTCACAGCTGTGTGGACGCCGTTCAGGATCTGGTGTGAGGCAGAGCGGAAGTTACGCCATTGCTGCGCCGGAAACGCCGTCCCTCTTTCGTGACAGGAGCATGCGCGCACTCTGAGCGCCACACCGCATTAATGGCGGTTGACACAAGGCACTGCAGCAGACGTGACCCACTTCTCAGTTTGAATCGAAGCTGTGAGACAAATTTTATGGGGCATTTCGTTCGACAATGATTTTTTGTGTAAGGTGTGAGAGAGAAGTCAAATTTGCGCTATTCTTCAAAATTAATGAAGGATTGTTCAACAGATTTTAAATCGAAAATTGATTTTATTTTATTTTTCCTCAATAGAATCGCTATAGAAAATAGAATAAAAACTCATGAATCAAATTATGGAGAAAAGTTTAAAACCAAACAGCAAGTTCAATACCTAAATTAAGCGGGTTGGCCAAGAAATTTTACTGATGGGAGTTGACATGTTTCCTTGGGGCATACAAAACAATAATGCACGGCAGGTCGGTTAATAGTCGCGGCATCTTAAACAACAACCATTAAAATAAATAATTCACGGCATCTTAAACAACAAACATTAAAATAAATAATTCACGGCATCTTAAACAACAAACATTAAAATAAATAATTCACGGCATCTTAAACAACAAACATTAAAATAAATAATTCACGGCATCTTAAACAACAAACATTAAAATAAATAATTCACGGCATCTTAAACAACAAACATTAAAATAAATAATTCACGGCATCTTAAACAACAAACATTAAAATAAATAATTCACGGCATCTTAAACAACAACCATTAAAATAAATAATTCACGGCATCTTAAACAACAACCATTAAAATAAATAATTCACGGCATCTTTGACAACAACCATTAAAATAAATAATTCACGGCATCTTTAACAACAACCATTAAAATAAATAATAAATATACTTGCATTAAGGGACAAAAGACATTTCTCCCGAGCAAATTTAAAGCCACGCAACTTTCATTTTCAATCGTAGAAGATTCTGGTATATTTGCTGTCTGTAGAGTCCTCTCATTTCAGACTATCACCACGAGTCATAATCATTATCCAGTCACATAGAACACTACTGCAGAGGTGTGTGTGTGTGTGTGTGTGGGGGGCTATCACATAATCACATACTTATCTCATAGAAGTTTGAAGCAAACACACCCTACCGGCAAGCACACAACATAGTATGGTTTCGGTTTTTTGTTTTTGTTTTTGTTTTTGTTTATTGTTTTTTATGGGTTTTTTGTAAGGACCGTGAATGCGCACCAAAAAATTTAGTTTTAAAAAAAAATAGAAAACCCCTAAAGCAACTTGAAAACTTTTTTCTTTTTTTTTTTTTCAAATCTCACGAATTTTCTCCACCACGACCAGACGTTGGAGATTTTGGGAGTAGAATGTACCAACGACTCTATTGCTGCATGCAGCCTGTATTGCTACATTGGTGAAGATCTGTTTTGAAGTTAACTGCCGAGTGCGGCTTCCCCCATCCTCCACAGGGTCCTCTAGCTGACACCCAGCCCCAGGCCGAAGCCTCCCTCGGGTTGTTTTTACTCGCTTCTCCGAGGAAAGCAAGCTGTAACCTGGCGGGTATTGGGTAGTTATTTCAGCATAACTGTCGGTCACCAGAATTGCGAAGAGATATGAAAAAATTGAAAAAATCTCTGGAGTCTTGGGAACTTGATTGAGTTGGATACTACGACCAAGTTACATTTCAAATTTGAGTTGGTTTTTTGGTTTTTTTTTTTTCAAAGAGAACATTACAATTCCATAATATATGGAGATTAAAAAAAAATTATTCCTCCGTGTAAATACTTCACCAATAGGCTCTTGGTCATAAAGACTGACGTATATTATGGGAGAGTTTTCTTTCGTTCAACTTTCCTCAATAAATCAAATTTTTTGTTGAAATTTATTGTTTTTCTGTTTTACTTTATTCCTAATACTCAGTTTTCTATACTGAAGCAAAAATGCGATCTAAACAAAGAAAGGAACCACTAAATAGCTTTACTGTAAAACTTTAACAGCTCAATCTTGAAATTTCCAAATTAATTCATGTTTTTTTTAAATGCTCATGAATTTATAAAGCTCTGCAGGTGCGGAGAAAAAGGGCTCAGAATTACACTGCCTTACGGTAGGGAATACATAGCTGCCGTTTCTTAAACCTACAAAAAGGAGCTTTAAAAATAATCTGTAAATAGATTATAAATTTTCCGACATGATTATTGAGCGATGCTTCCGTTTGCCATGCTTCTTGAGGAACCGCAGAAAATGACAAGAACTAGACATTTACAGACGTCACTCTCGCTAATTTGTACTGCGTGACGTGATAATCACCTGGTAATGATGATTACGTCATATCCTTGAACTAACATTGTAGATTTTCAGCGCCTTAAAAGCAATCGGACTATGAGAAATCGAGTAGTTCTGTATTTTCCAAATCTATTTTAAGATCATTTTAAACGTACACTCTAGAAGGCTTTGAATTCACTAAAAAACTGCATCCGTTCGGGAATTCTTGCGGTTCGTATTTATTTAGATCTACATGATATTGAATAATTTTTAGCAAAAGATCTTTAAATAGATTTGGATTCTACATAGTTGGCCACCTTATTATTAATTTTGCTTTCCACTGTCGAGATGGGACATGTCAAAATGAAGCTGCCTAGGTTTGCCACACAGTTTTACTTACAGGCCTAGTTATCCTGTGATTCAGGTACCTGAAGTGTATTATAGATAGCTGCGGAGTGATACACTGGAACAGGTCTATCCATATCAGCTCATCAAGACTACTTCTTGCTTATCTCAAGAATCTACCGGAAGTACTGTCCTCAGTCTCATTTTATATTCTCTCCCTCTCTCTCTCTCTCTCTCTCTCTCTCTCTCTCTCTCTCTCTCTCTCTCTCTCTCTCTCTCTCTCTCTCTCTCTCTCTCTCTCTCTCTCTCTGTTTCTCTCTCTTTTCTCTCTCTCTCTCTCTCTCTCTCTCTCTCTCTCTCTCTCTCTCTCTCTCTCTCTCTCTCTCTCTCTCTCTCTCTCTCTCTCTCTTTTCACTTCCTCTTCGAACTTTTTTTTATGTTTACTGTTTCACATTTATTTGTTACTCTGTTTACCTTGTTTTCCTCTTTCTTCCCCCCCCCCCCCCCCCCCCCCTCACAACTCCAACGTTAGTTTCTCCACTTTTAGACAATGCACTAGAATTTACTACATCTATTTTTAGCGCCAAATCCAGCAGAAAAACTCCATCCCTAGCCTTGTCCGATTTTTCACCTCAGCATATTTCTTACCCAAGACTTGGATAGTTCCGAATTTTCTGGAATCGATAGAGGATTGCAAACTAAAATTGATGGGCCAACTCATTCCACAGTATGATTTATGTCTTGCAGCTTTTGGGGTGACCGATAGTTAGAGCCTTGAGACATAAAAATGGACGTGCGAGTTTAATTTTATGAAAGATTACTGATTCTTGAGTCAGCTCACACCTAAATACTATCTCCCCGCCAAAAAAAAAAATCAAATCAAAACAAAAACGAAAAAAAAAGAAAAACTATCCATGGCTTGACATAAATTTAACGTCTCCTGCAAAAAAAATAAGGGAGCTTAAAACTGAAGTCCAGGTCGGGTAGAGTCTTAGCATCTCTAGACACCAGAAGAGAGAGAATATGGCCACGTTCGTAAAGATCTGGTCCTACAACAAGATTTTTTCCCTAAAAATCATAGGACTTTGCACCTCAAGCTATTGTTAAAAAAACACATAAGAAAATCAATTCAGATTACTAGTAAAATAATCGGTTTGAGAATAAAAAAAAAAAAAAAAAAAAAAATACTATCCACAGTATTTGAGGGTTTCACTATTTTTCTTTTTTAATTTTTTTTTTTTTCTAAGCACCGCCCAACACCGCCCAGCACCACCCAAAAGGTCGGAGCGGCTGCCCGCCCGCCACGTCGCTGGAGTGGACCCAAAGTGCCACAACTCGTGCCAGAGTGTAAGCCAGCATGTTTATTGCCCTTGCGGCCCGGTGCAAGGCAGTTGCCGTCCGTAGAGCGACACCTCATGAATATTCATACCACCACTTTCTGTCTCGGGTCGCCATCGTTAAATGTTTCCAACCGGCTTTTAAAATAAATCTGAAACCAGAGCTCAAAATGTTGCGGCCGAAACACCCGGGGTTGCATGTACTTGTACTTTGGCCAGGAAATTGTTTATTTCTGCTGACGGTTCGGGGAGGGAAGTGTAGACATATTGAGGAGGGTCCCTGATAATTAATGAGAGGGGAGGGAAGTGTAGACATATTGAGGAAGGTCCCTGATAATTAATGAGAGGGGAGGGATGAGTCACCCTCTCTTGATTGTGCTGCAAGTTTTGGATACAAAAACTCCGTTCAATTAGTTTTCTATATTTAAGTTTGCAAGAGTTACATGGAAGACATTTTAAAACAAGATGTGAAACGCCTTTGGTCATTTGAAAAGATGACGATGATGGCGGCAATGATGATGATGATGATGAGGAAGATCATGATAATAATAATAATAATAATAATAATAATAATAATAATAATAATAATAATAATAATAATAATAATAATAATAATAATAATAATAATAATAATAATAATAATAATAATAATAATAATAATAATAATAATAATAATAATAATAATAATAATGATGATGATGATGATGATGATGATAATAATTATAATATTAGTATAATATCAAGAACTGCAATGTTAATAATATAAAAATTCTGCTACTGTTGTATTTGCTGCCATTGTTGTTTTTATTGATGTTGATGTTCGTAGTATTCACCTTACCCTTATTATCTTTTCACAACCCCCCCTCTTTTTTTTTTCTCACACATTTTTTTTTCTTTCCTGTTTCTCTACAACTCATTCAGGATGAAAACATTTATTGTAATAATTGTGTCTCTTAATTTCGACAAACTAAGGCTTAAATGTGATATTCTGTGGTAACTCAGAGTTACCATGGAAAAAATCTTCTCCTTGTTTCTTCAAACATTTCTCAACATCAAATTGCATTGTTTCTACACAATTAGTTATGCAGCATCATAGTAATTTTTTTCCTTATTTGTAAAAAAGTAACATTTCTATTTTTCTTGACTTTCTTGTCCTAAGCTGCCTTTTGGTTTTAGCCGAATGTTTTTGAACCATTATCGAATCTTTACTGCACATTCTATTTTCTGTTTGTTGATTCTCTGCGGAACAAATAGGATCCGACTAGTATCTGTTTTCATGAGATTCCGGATACTTTTCTAAAAATCATTTTTGTCTCTCTTTTTTTTTTCAATGTTATATTTGGTAATATTTTTTTTCTGGTAGAATTGTCCACTTTAAGAAAAGGTGTCCATTTCTCCCGCATGTCTTCCTAACCTCTCCAGCCAGCCTCCACCGCCACCACCACTCTAGAGCTATGCGCCGAGCTCTCGTCCCATATCTAGAGTATCCACATCTCCCCGGCATCTCCCTGGCGCAGAGGGCTGCGTGTATGCCAGGTCGGTGTGGCGCCCAGACAGAGAACCCCCACCACACTCCCCCTGGCCTGGGTCTCTAACCAGGACCTGGAGTATCGGGGATACGAGAGGTCAAGCGAGAAACAACAGACAAACAACGAGCAACAAGCAGACAAACAACGGATTGTGTGGGCCACAAAGAGTGGGGGTCAACAGACCACTGGGTGTGAGTAAACATGCTCACATTCTCTCCTTTGTTTCTCTCTCTCTATCCTTCTCTCTATCTCTCTTCCTCCCTCTCTCTCTCTCTCTCTCTCTCTCTCTCTCTCTCTCTCTCTCTCTCTCTCTCTCTCTCTCTCTCTCTCTCTCTCTCTCTCTCTCTCTCTCTCTCTCTCTCTCTCTCTCTCTCTCTCTCTTCTCTCTGGTCTGTCTCATGGTTTGTCTCTCTCTGTCTCTGCCTTTGTCTTCTTTCTCTCTCGCTCTCTCTCTCTCACACACACACACACACACTCTCTCTCTCTCTCTCTCACACACACACACATTCTCGCTCTCTCTCTCTCACACACACACTCTCTCTCTCTCTCTCTCCATCCCTTTCTCTTCCTCTCTCCGGTCTCTGTAATACTTTCCCTTTCATCTCTTACCTTGCTGTCATGCTTTTGTCTGTTTTCTGCATACCAGAGAGAGAGAGAGAGAGAGAGAGAGAGAGAGAGAGAGAGAGAGAGAGAGAGAGAGAGAGAGAGAGAGAGAGAGAAGGGCGGATAAACTCGGGTGAGCAAATGGTTGGACACCTCTGTAGTTCTGCTGACAACATCCCGCACAACCCGACATGACAGTTCTGCGGTGCTTGAGTTAAACACTGCCAGTTCTGTTCCAGTTGCCACAGTTATATGGAAATGCGCAAAAGCAAAAACAAGTATAAAATTGTTGTCTAATAAAATAAAAAAAAAGAAACGGAAATCCAAATCCGATTTCCTCTCTTCTTATCGATAACAGTTTTCAAATTTAAGCAAAAACATTTTAACAACTTACAGCTTCTCTCGTCTTTTGAGCTTTGAATCAATAGCATTAGAGAAAACTTCAACTGTTTTTAAAGCACTGGCGTTACTTCCAGAAAAAAAATGCCAAGCTGTGTGTTAGATACTATAAAGTTGGCGACTGGGGGTATGAGCTTTTGTTTTGGCTCCATCCTCTACTATAGTGGAGACTTTGAGAGAGAAAGAGAGAGAGTGTGTGTGTGTGTCTGTTTGTGAGATAGAGAAAGAGAGAGAGAGAGAGAGAGAGAGAGAGAGAGAGAGAGAGAGAGAGAGAGAGAGAGGAGAGAGAAGTAGCGAAAGAGAGAAACAAAAACAGATATTACTAAACAGCGAGTATGACATTTCTGGGCAAGCAACCATCATCACGCGAGAGGCTCAATATTTGAGCTGCAATAGTTGCCGCTACAAAACAATGTTGTGATTAAGCCATCCTTTCCGGCAACCTCCATTCCCCCTCCCTCCCCCCCCCCCCAAACACACACTGCTCACACACAGATTCATCCGCCATCCCTCCATATTCAACTTTTCTTTATAATAATTATTACCCTTTTTCTTTGGACCTACTGAGCTAATCTTTCAACATTTCTTTTCTGTCTGTTGCCTGTCATTCTGTATTTCAATCCATCACTTTCTATCTCTCTCTCTATCTCACTTCTCTCTCATTCTCTGTCTCTGTCTCTATGACTCTCTCTCCGTATCTCTCTCTCTCTATCTCTCTCTCTCTCTCTATCTCACTTCTCTCTCATTCTCTGTCTCTGTCTCTATGACTCTCTGTCTGACTGTCTGTCTGTCTGCCTCTCTCTCCGTATCTCTCTCTCCCACACACACACACACACACACACACACACACACACACAAAGTCCCTTGTTTTCATCTAGCCATTAAACTTCATCTTCCAGTCCTTTACTAATTCCAAATCTGTATTTTATTCTTATTCCTCTAACGTAATACATAGAACCCGATTTTAACTTGATCTCTCTGAGGACGAGACCAAATCCCCAGAAACGCCCTGGACTGACCCCATGTCTGACCTCGCCCAGTCCAGATCTTAGTGGACACTGCCGGACAATCACCGTGACCGCACGGTGCAGCCCATTCCCTGGGGAGGTGGCCCAGTCCACTCGACTCCAACAACTGTGACATTGAACTCACGTGACTCGAGGTGGTCCCCAGACCAGGGCTCCAGTGCAGCTCTCCCCTGGCCCTCGCCTCCCATCTCTCGGGTCTGGGGCGTCTCCTGGTGTTGTGGTAGTCGCTGGCGCAAGTCTCACTTCTCGAGTTTTGTTGTTCTAACGTCTCAATTCTTGAGAGTTTGGTACTGATTATTATGATTAATTCATAAGAATTTCGACGGACTCGCTAGTCTTTGGTTCTTGCTGAATATCGGCAAAACTGAGACGTTATACTTATTCATTTTATTTTATTTTATTTTATTTATTTGTTTCAACCATCTTGTATTCCGCCTGACAGTCATCAGCCCATATGACTTCTTTCTGTATATCTTACGTTTTGAAGACTACTAAATACGTGAAACAACTGCTTTGTAAGTTATACAAAAAAAAACCAGTGATTTAAAAAGTTTTCAAGGAACGATGACATAAATAATTATGGTACCTCCGTAAAGGATATGATGACTTCAAAATAAATTATTAAACCCTCGCGAAATTTCTCACAAGCATGATGAGGGTGTGTTTTATCGAAGATCTGACGAGAAATGACAAACCTCGTTGTGGTTCTTCAGATGTGGAGAAATGTCAACCCAATCTCTGAACATTTGGGGTAGGTTGGTCGGCTAGGGTAACGACATTCTTAACAAAAAAAATAACAAAAACAAAAATACTTTCACAGTAGGCACTACAAGACTTTAGCCAATAGAATTCCTATTGCTGGTCACGTGACAAGAGCATCCCATGACGCAAGGGTCTCGACACGTCATCCATCCGGTGCTGGTAAAATATCCCAATAGCGTCATCACAGAGCCAAGCTCATAACGATGGAATATCTCCCAACCGGAAGCTCACAGTAGATATGCAGACTTCTGGATTCTGTTGGCGGGAAGTTTATCACGTGAGTGTTTAGACTAGCATTGGGTAGATCTAGGGTTTGGGCGCCATTTATAAAGTTATATCGATGAATCTGGAAAGTTCTAGATAAGAAACAGTAAGTTGTTTTGAGGAAAATTTGAGCATAATTAATATATTCCTTACTATCTTAGAACCTAGATCTAGTGGAGAAAACTAATATTATGGTTGGTTTCTGTCGAACTTGGCCCGGAAATAGCGAGGAAAAGTGTCTGTTTTTTTTCAATATTTCAATAATATATGAAGCTGATAGGATTACTCTAATGTAATTCTGAGAAGATGCTTTATTTTTTGCTGGTGCAATTGTAATATTGTTAATGCTTATAAAAATGTTGTGCTCAACTTCCGTTTCTCAAATAGTTATCGGATAATAATACCTAAAATAATCTGAGGATAAATAGGTTTTATAAATGAAACAAAATTAGGTTATTGTTCTTATCAGCAGTACGAAATCAGCCGAAATAAGCAAGAAATTAAGAGATTTATAAAATATATATATATATTATTTAACAGAAAGGGGAAAATATCAAGACAGGGTCAAAGTTGTGTCAAATCAATCAGCCTGACCTTTGAAACAATCATAAATCAATAGTTTGATAAATTTTTTTCACCAGTTCTACATGTGAGAATGATGGTAGGGTGGCCAAAATATTGTTGGTTACTGCTAGCTTTTCATCGTTTTTTTTTTTTTTATTCATTAAAAGCACATTAAGATAAGAATTATAAAAACGGTTTTGGACTTTGTCTACTGCTGCTGTCCACGAAATCTATCCTCCACCTTTTTTTTTTCTATTTTAATTTTAAAATAGACAATAAAAATTAAATTAAATTAAATAAATAAATAAGTCAACAAACAGAAACCCACCAAAAATGTTGAATGCTTATTCCAATAGTAAATTTAGCTCTTTATACTACAATGTCTGAATAAGCATTCGGAGAATGTATATCTTTTTTTTTTAAATCTTTCATTATAAATGTCATAGCTTTACCATGAACGTACGGTGACGAAGTGAAACAGAGTATCACACAGACACCTTCTCCCCCTTTGTCAGACAACTGGTGGACCTAAAAGCCTCCTCAGCTCTTTCCTTCTCGCCAGTTTCAAGTTACCAGGACACTTTGGGGCGGCCCGGGGATCGAAGCTGAGTGGGTAGTTTGGGTAGAAGGATGAGACTGGGAGAGAGAGAGAGAGAGAGAGAGAGAGAGAGAGAGAGAGAGAGAGAGAGAGAGAGAGAGTGAGAGAGAGAGACAAAGACAGAGAAGAAGACAGGCAGAGAGGGAGAGAGTGGGTGAGTGAGTGAGAGTGAGAGAGAGAGAGAGAGAGAGAGAGAGAGAGAGAGAGAGAGAGAGAGAGAGAGAGAGAGAGAGAGAGAGAGAGAGAGAGAGAGAGAGAGAGAGAGAGAGAGAGAGAGAGAGAGAGAGAGAGAGAGAGAGAGAGAGTGAGAGAGAGAGAGAGAGAGAGACAAAGACAGAGAGAGACAGAGAGAGAGAGAGAGAGAGAGAGAGAGAGAGAGAGAGAGAGAGAGAGAGAGAGAGAGAGAGAGACAGAGGAAGAGAGGCATGAGGTGGCAATGAGTGGGGATGGAGTTACACTGTGCTCACACTGCAAAATGGTTATAGAGTTTTATAGGGAAAGAAGTTTGCCAGTGTTTGCATTATTATTATTATTTTTGTTACTAATATTACTATTATTATTATTATTATTATTATTATTATTATTATTATTATTATTATTATTATTATTATTAATATTATTATTATTATTATTTTTATTAATATTATTATTATTATTATTATTATTATTATTATTATATTATTATTATTATTATTATTATTATTATTATTATTATTATTATTATTATTATTATTATTATTATTATTATTATTAATATTATTATTATTATTATTATTATCATCATCATCATCATCATCATCATCATCATCATCATCATCATCATCATCATCATCATCATCATCATTATCATCATCATTATTATTTATCATCATCATGATCACAATCATTGTTGTTGTTTATATTTTATCCTTGATTTTTTTTTTACTTTTTAGCTCGAATATAGCTGAGTAATCATTGTCCTCAATGGGCTAAATATTGAAAGAATGAAGAGGAAAAGATCATAACAAAGAGTGTCTCTTTTTTTTCCCTTAAGATGTGACTGAATTCATTTCTAACAAACTGTTGTGCTGGAAAGCTCTTTACCATGAAACAAAACTATGAAAACACTTAAATCTATACCTTGAATCTGCATTGTTTTTGTCTCTTTTAAAAAAAAACAACTATCGAAATATTTTTTTCAAGACAACTTTCGTATTTAACGTATGAGTCAAAAGTTTCACCAGAATATTAAATTAGAAGTGCAACGCACATCTTTTCTTTACAGTCAGTTCTACTTCGCTAGAGTAATCTGCTCTTAACTTCCGGAAGTTCACATAAGTGTTGGCTTTCAATCAAGTCAATGGTAGGGCTTGATAGATGGGACTCGAACCTTAGGTGGTTCAGACAAGATACAACCAGGAAATTTCTTGTGATTCAAAGAACGCTTAAATTTTGAAAAATCTCAAATTAATTCATAGATCTTTTTAAAATCGTTATCATAATTTATAAATACAAATAATATTAATTTCTGCAAAGCAGGGCACCTCTTTGTACTTTTCGTGGCAATGTATAACCACTTAATGAGCCGCTACAAGGATCTTCAAATAGATTGGGAAAGTCCAGATATAGCCGAGTTCAAATTTTGACGTATGCTGTTGACGTCACACTGGACTTGCCGTTCTCAAAGTTGGTGTAGTTGTTGACAGAATGTAATGAACTTTCTACTATTGGCTGCGCTTAATGCAGCGTCACATCTGTATGGGGCGGAGGTGGTTTATCTTACGTGAGGCTCCTGCTATATGAGCTCTACCCTGCTTGGCAGCTGCACATAGAAAAATGCATGAGATCAGTAACCAAATATAGCATTATACTAATTTCCAAGAAATTATGAATGTGATATGCTATTGAAATAATATAAAACAACAAAGTGGGTAGTGGCTGGAAGAAGGTGGAGGGTGTGTACCCGTAGCTCAGACCAAACGCGTTGAGATCTAGACGAATTGTTCCGAGCTTGATTTCTGGCACCTCATCTCCTAAACTTTCTCCAACAAAACAAGGACTTGTCTAATGTGTAACTTTGTAAAAAAAAAAATGAACGGTTCAGTTTGCCTTGCTTGCCATGGACGAGTTAGATCTGAAATAATGAACCCATGCGAGTAAGAAGATATGAACACGATATATGTGTTGTCAAAATGCCTGTAGATTGTAGGCAGAGTGTGTAGTGTGTGGTGTTAATAAGCTGGGGAGATTAACATACAGCGCTTTGAGGTAAAGGACAAAAAAAATATACTGAAAATGTTAGAGGGATTGAAGAATGCGTCTCGAAAAGATTTGGTTTAATGGGGAAGGGTTGAGGCTAGTGCGTGCATGTGAGACGATCCGCTTTAGGAGGGTCAAGTACGAAGAAGGGAAGAAAATGTTCAAATAACATTTGTAATAAACCACAGAAAAATTGTAAATACTAAGAATATGCATAATGTGGTTGGTTAGGGACAGAGAATAGGGCAGTATGGGAGGAGCCCTGGATAGGTGAAAATAAAGATCCGACGTTTTCCAATGGATATAAAATATCAGGATAGAATGTAACGACAAGGGGCGGGGCTTAACTTGTCATCAGGTCAGTGGCGCCCCCTGGTTTTTCTGTACTCTCTGCCACTCTGGGTCACACTGTAACAGAAAGCTTCGGGTTAGAGAGTAGAGTTCTCAGGAGGAGACGTAATTTGCAAGATTTAATAGCGTACTGTATTTCCAAGATTTTGGGTTCGAGAGTTCCCGTTTATCAAGCTGGTGTTTCTCTTTCCAGTATGCAGCAGACGATAATATCGGTACCTGTGGTAGTGGTTTCAACATAAAATGCATGCTGTACAAGGGGAGTAAGTCAGCAGTTAACAGATGCTCATGCATTTTCTTCAAGGTAGGCTGTTTTGTCAGGTGATGTTCTTTGTTTCTCAGCTCACATTCTCTTCAAAAATCTATCTGATAAGACCGAAACTACGGCGTATAGCATGGTATTTGTATAACTGGTTATTTCCAAACTTCTAGGCAGTAATTCTGTGCACGACATCCATAACAGAGACTATTCGACTGTTAATCAAGCCAAGAACAGGTGCGGGTAGAGCAAATCTGAACCCTCCACCTAGTGGCTCCAGTTAGGATTTGAACTCGGTACCAGCGATTGTTAGTGCTAGCTATCGCGCGCTAACATTTCTTCGACAATAAAATACTAAGTAGACAGCTTTACATTTTTAACTGTATTGTCAAGGAACAAAGATTAAATCATAATTTATATTTACTTTTAAGCGTAATTCCTGCAGCGAATTGAAAAATCGCATGCGATATTTATTAGTTTTCTATCTTTACCTTTTTTTTTTTTTTTTTTGGCCCATATAAAGTCATCAATTATTGCTGAAAAAATCCCAAAAAAAACACATCATTTTGTTGAGGACATGCTTCAACAAGCAAATGAAATGAATCCAAATTCATATTTTTCAACGAGTCTAGAAAAAACAACAACAAACAAACAATAAAAGAATACAATGCGTTTCTGGTTTACAAAACGTGGCTGGAAAAAATTACGCCCGCAAGTATATGGAAACATTGACCAGTTCACACCTACCTGCTTCAAATGGACGCTATAATGTTATGAACTTAGCGGCATATTGATTTGCTCATTCATTAATAATCTCAATAGGATAACAGATTGGCTGATCAGTGGTTTAAATGATTGATTTTTTAGTTCATTGATTGGTATTTTGCTTTATTGATTGGTTAATTAAGTGGTTATTTGATTGGTTAATTGCTTGATAGGTTGGTTGATTAAGTGGTTATTTGATTGCTTAATTGCTCGATAGGTTGATTGATTGATTTGGTTGATTATTTCAGGGATTGATTGCTTAATTGATTGATCTATTGCTTTATTGATTGGTTGATTAAGTGGTTATTTGATTGATTGATTGATTGAATTATCTAAATCATTCGCCTCCTATCCATACTCAAAAACTGAAATCACTGACCGGCTGGCTGACTAAAACATGCGACGCTAAAAACCTTGTAACCCTAAAAGCATACGCTCTATCATACGATCATTTTTTATAGTTATAACTTCAGAAAATCGGCAAAACCTGAGTTACCAGATTTAAGAGTTGATGTGGGAAAAATCAAGTGAGCTTAGTAATACATATTACCATAATTATGTGCTGAACTAGTTATTATCTATTTTCAAATGTATACCGTGACTCGCAACATCTTGCAGTAAATTTTAGACGTCAAAATAGTTGCAATAATGGGGATTTGTCCCAAAAAAAATTGCTAGCTCTCTCAAACTCCCCGTTGAAAATTCTTAGATGCTATCTGAAAAAAATTGTATAAAGACAGCAATTCTTTCGAAGCTCATCGAGGCATGTGTAGTAATTAATTTATCTATTCTGGTATTCCATATTTGAAATAATACTGTAGATGAAATTTATTTCAGATTTAATTAGTGTTGCGTCTAAATAAACTTTTCTCTCTTGTAAAACTGTTTTATACTGTTATGTTTCTTTTAAATGACAACAAATAGTATGCGCTAGTTTATCTAATATTGGTATTCCTTATTTGGACTTGAAGGTGAAACTTATTTTAGGCTTAATTAGCGCTGTGTCCGAATAAATTATTGTCTCTCTTATTTTTCTTTCAAATGGCAACGAATTCTATATTATAAAGGTACGATAAAAGGTTATGAGGTTACTCTGATCATCTTCAATCTTTGAGCTTCAGACTTATAGGACTTGTAAATCAAATCTCTCTCTCGCTACCCGAGGCTGCTAATATGTTGGTACATGAATCATTTTTTGTCACAATGATCACGGAAACGACCAAGTTTTCCATGATTGTCAGTCAGGGCTGACGATTGAGACATGCATTTTTGGTACCGGTAATCCCATATTTCCTCAATTCGTCATGAACATTCAGGCTACTTTGAGAACAATTCAGAAGAGAGGTGTGTTCAGAAACCAGTCCGCTCTACTCCCAACCCTGTTGTTTTGTCTCTTCAAACTCATCGAAATTACGACAGGTAGAAAAAGATAAGTTAAGTATTTGGAGAAACTTTTGTACTTCCACCTTCAGCCAAATTCTGATCTAAAATAGAAAAACCTTAACAGAACTTCCACGATGATTCAGAGTAAAGCGGGAAGTTTAAAAAGAATTTCCCCTCATAGAAAAGATTGTAGATCTATCTAGTGACATGTTTCAAAAGAATATATATATGTTGAATTTCTGTAGTAAAAATCTTTTTTTTTTAAATCATCATGAGTTGACCAAACTGTCAGAAACTTAGACGATTCCGGGCCTGGGACATTGATGCGTCTGTAGCAAAACTTGGGCGTCTTTTGTTTTTCAATATTTTAACTTTTTTCTATCAGCATATTTGAAAAAAAAATAATAGTAAGACTTTCTCCGTATCTTGATTGCGACTGGCTTTTTTTCTCAAAGCACAAACGGAAACAAATGAATCATGGGAAAGTTTAAAAAAATTATTGCTGTATGGTGTTATTCAGATCAGTATCTTTGAAACTTTTTGTTTATACGTCATCATTTTGGGCATAAGTCTAAAATTAAAAAAGATTTTTTTTTAATTTTACCTTAGAAAGTAAAAATTATTTCTTGAATGTTGTTGATGCTGTTGTTGTTGTTGTTGTTGTTGTTGTTGTTGTTGTTGTTGTTGTTGCTGCTGCTGCTGCTGTTGTTGTTGATGTTGTTATTGTTGTTGTTGTTGTTGTTGTTGTTGTTGTTGCTGTTGATGCTGCTTCTGTTGTTGTTGTTGATGTTGCTGTTGTTGCTGCTGCTTCTGTTGTTGTTGCTGTTGTTGTTGTTATTGCTGCTGCTGTTCTTGTTGTTATTGCTGCTGCTATTGCTGTTGTTGTTTCTATTGTTGTTTTTGTTGTTGTTGTTGTTGTTCTTGTAGTTGCTGCTGCTGCTGTTGTGGTTGTTCTAATTTATTTTCCTTGTAACTATGACAGTCCAATGAAATGAATATAAAGATTAAAAGTTTGTAGATAAGTCTGCTTTAAATCTGCTTAGTATTCTTCTGACCCCCCAAAAAATTAACAAAACCAGAAGAAAACAGCAAGTAAAAAAACTATATAAAAAAAAACAACTTGAAAATATAAAGGAGTCGATATGAATCTTAATCAAACTGTTGTGATAGTGTCGTCAAACCTAAACATTCATAGATTGCTTGAGAGGCAGCAATTTGTTTCTAACAGCGAGCCTTAATGCAGAGAGTTGAATAGATCAAGAATAAATACCATTGATTTTCAGATCTTGAGTAAATCTAATTTTTAATCGAAGAGCGCAATACAGTATAACCGTAAATATTGACAGTATCTTAATTGGCGTTAAAAATATCTATTTGGCACTCAGTTTTTTTTTCAAGATGAATCTTTATTGTTTTATAATTATCCTTAAGATTTTGCCTTCTAGATCTCTAGCTTGTTATTGTGTTTCATTATTGAAAACTTTTCCGCCACTATTTTATTTCGTCCAAGTTCAGAACATTCGAGGCCACGCCAAGAAATCTATGCCTGTAAATACAGGTAAAAATCATGTGTGAGTGCGGACGTGTTAAAATCTAGGGACAAGAAGAGTTTGAAATAATACAATCAAAAGAATCGCTTACAGCAAGGTACTAACGACTTCAATAGTTAAATACGTAGTTAGATAATTTGCTGGAAAAATCCGATTTTTCATGTATTATTTTAAACTGTCATTGGTGTATAGGTACAAATAAAAAGCAGCAATGAATTCCCAAAAGCCATACCTCAACGAACTTATATTTGTACCTATGGCAGCTTTAATAGCATTTAGAGGAAACTTTCGATTGATAGGAAAAGCGCAGGATAAACTGATACACAGTATTATATAAAAATTGTTACTTAGGACTTGAGGAAAAATAATGGCTTACAGTGAAGAAACAAACTAAACAGCAAGTAAATTGAAATCATTTTATTGATATTTTAATCTTTGGTTGTATTGTTTCATGCTATTTCCGAGCTTGAATCGTCTTTTTAATTTCAGATTTTTTTAAATTAAAAATTAACACAGGGCTGAATATTTTCAAACCCAAGATATAGCTCCTATATAAACAATGGTGATCATTGTTATTTGTATTTATAGTAATTTGTCTTTCAACCCTTTCACTAGTTACCGTCACATGACTAGCGTTAAAAGTTTGACTTATTTACAACCGCTCTACAAAAAGTGACGTATTTAATAAAAAAAAAAAAAAAAGAAGAATATTTTTGTCCCTTCTGCATGCGAAGAGTTAAAACAAAAGACGGTGTTATTCGATGGTGAAGGTAATGTTAACTTTAAACAGTTCGTTTTTATAACTTTTATCGTGGGTGTTTTGCGACCTGGTTTACCAATTCAAATCTACTAACATTACTGTTAAAACAAGAGAAAATATGAAATGTTTTTTTTGTAGAAGGTGAATCATATCAAATTGATAAGTAACATAATTATGCTATATGGGTGACAACACTTGAAATAAAAATATTCTAAAACTGTTGCCTTAAGAGATTGGCAGAATTCTTACTATAAATGGCCTACTTTGTCTTTTCCTTCTAAGAAGTAATTATTTTTTTTTTGCAGGAGATTAAGACTACCGTAATAGTCTGTTTCGGTTGCTCTGGAAATGAAGGGGATAATTTTTTTTGGCAGGAGATTAAGACTACCGTAATAGTCTGTTTCGGTTCCTCTGGAAATGAAGGGGATAATTTTTTTTTTTTTGGCACGAGATTAAGACTACCGTAATAGTCTGTTTCGGTTCCTCTGGAAATGAAGGGGATAATTTTTTTTTTTTGGCACGAGATTAAGACTACCGTAATAGTCTGTTTCGGTTGCTCTGGAAATGAAGGGGATAATTTTTTTTCAGAAGCATGTCGGACTAAAAAATTCTTTTGTGAAATTAATTTGATCGCAAACTAATATACCGTAGAATAAGATCAGGCAGGTTGGCAAAATGGCTTGAAAAGTGACAACTGGCATACGCAGAAGTGATTATTTCTCGTTATGAAAATATTTCCGATTAAACTTTCCCAGTGTATGCGTGTTAAGTTATAAGCCTAGATGGCACGGCATTTTAGCTTAGTAATATCAGGGTATGAGTAAAAAAAATCATTTGCCATTTCTTTCTTTTTTGTTTTATTTTTTCAGTCAATCAAAATAAAACGATGATATTTAAAGAACTTATTTTCTCATAATTTTGCGTCGTTAAATTAGACTTGAAATGAAGTGTCAGAGTTTTCTAAACTGTTCTGTTGCTAAAACATTGAGCGTTTCTACTTTTTTCGTGGTTTGTTTTTCCACCATTTGCCGTAAGTTATTTCATTATTGATCTTCATGATTCTCTCTACATGAAAATGGTTGGATTTTTTTTTTCCGAATATTGTTTCAATTCAGTGTTTCGGCCAAAGAGTATTTCCAAAGTTTACATCTAAGCCCGCATTAATAAACCTAAAATAACGTTCCGACGATCAAATTAAGCTGGTGTTTCGTTATGAGTTACAATATAAGTATCGTCAACTTCCTAAGAATTCATCAATACTGGCCAAAGACTCATTTTGCAATTATAGTATTCCAGGGATTTCGGACAGATTGTGCCTCATCTGACTTCGATTTCATTCGCTGGGGTTTTTTCGTGTTCAGTAAATTAATACTTTAGTAGATAGAATAGAATTTACAACAGTTTAAAATGAACAATAAATTTATTATGAGGAAACAACAGTACTGTCACGAGAATCAATACTATTTTTTCCATGAAAAAAACTTCGATTACACAGACGGCTTTCACGCAATATTTGTTTTCTGTATTTTCCACCAAATAAAAAGATCAATTTTTCGCGGTTTCTATTTTTTCCCATTTGTAAAGCTTAAAATTTTAATCATAATTTGTATAGAGCTTCCACTTGAAGACCTGATTGATCCAATCTGAAAAAAAAAAGAAAAGAAAAGAAAAGACCGAGAAACACGTTAGATAAAAATCTGCTATTACCTTTCAAGCGAATACTGTTTTGTGGTCACTGTTTTTAGAAATCCTACAGCAGAACGTGGTAACCCGTGAATTTTGGTTTCTGGAACACTGATTGGGTGTGTGTAGTTTTGTTTATTTTTCCAGAAATACTATTGGCTAAAAAAGGTTATCCTTAAAATGGTGAAGGTTAGCTAATAAGATAGGCATCCATTTCTGTTTAAAAAACAAAAAATTATTTTTTTCATCTCTGAAATTCCTCATGGACCTAAGAAGATGGAGCTAGAAGCGTTTTTTTTAAAAGATTTTTTGTTTTAAATGTTTAATGTGTCGCTTGCCCTCTTTTGACTCTCTGATTCACCAGCTGGTTTAAACACGACATGCTCTATTGGATAAGTTTATGTAGAACAACTCCGTCATGGTGTATTTCGTTCATGGTTATTTATGGGGGAGGGGCGGGTTTTCTTTCTATAATGGAAGTTTGTGCAGCTTATCTTATGTATAGAACTTAAGCTAAGTTTACGTACAAAATGCCTGTGAATCTTATGAAGGGTCGATCTATAAATTTTGACCGAGGTTTAATGCTGCTAGAGGGACAAAAAATTCCTTCCATTAGACACCATCAAACCGTTGCCTCATAGTCATAAATGTAAAAAAAAGGTTAAAAGCCCTGTCAAAACTCACTACCCCAACAAAACTGACCATCCTAGACGCGTGCTCCTACCCCACGAAAACTGACCATCCTAGACGCGTGCTCCTGCCCCACGAAAACTGACCATCCTAGTAGCGTGCTCCTACCCCACGAAAACTGATCATCCTAGACGCGTGCTCCTACCCCACGAAAACTGACCATCCTAGACGCGTGCTCCTACTCCACCAAAACTGACCATCCTAAACACGTGCTCCTACCCCACGAAAACTGACCATCCTAGACGCGTGCTCCTACCCCACGAAAACTGAACATCCTAGACGCGTGCTCCTTCTCCACGAAAACTGACCATCCTAGACGCGTGCTCCTACCCCACGAAAACTGACCATCCTAGACGCGTGCTCCTACCCCATGAAAACTGACCATCCTAGACGCGTGCTCCTACCCCACGAAAACTGACCATCCTAGACGCGTGCTCCTACCCCACGAAAACTGACCATCCTAGACGCGTGCTCCTACCCCACGAAAACTGACCATCCTAGACGCGTGCTCCTACCCCACGAAAACTGAACATCCTAGACGCGTGCTCCTTCTCCACGAAAACTGACCATCCTAGACGCGTGCTCCTACCCCACAAAAACTGACCATCCTAGACGCGTGCTCCTACCTCATGAAAACTGACCATCCAAGACGCGTGCTCCTACCCCACGAAAACTGACAATCCTAGACGCGTGCTCCTACCCCATGAAAACTGACCATAATAGACGCGTGCTCCTACCCCACAAAAACTGACCATCCTAGACGCGTACTCCTACCTCATGAAAACTGACCATCCTAGACGCGTGCTCCTACCCCACGAAAACTGACTATCCTAGACGCGTGCTCCTACCCCACGAAAACTGACCATCCTAGACGCGTACTCCTACCTCACAAAAACTGACCATCCTAGACGCGTACTCCTACCCCACAAAAACTGACCATCCTAGACGCGTACTCCTACCCCACAAAAACTGACCATCCTAGACACGTACTCCTACCCCACAAAAACTGACCATCCTAGACGCGTACTCCTACCCCACAAAAACTGACCATCCTAGACGCGTACTCCTATCCCACAAAAACTGACCATCCTAGACGCGTACTCCTACCCCACGAAAACTGACCATCCTAGACGCGTGCTCCTACCCCACGAAAACCGTCGATCCTGTATGCTCCACGTACCCAAGCTTACCTGACGGGGGCGGTATGTTGTGCAAAACGAAAACCTGGGATAGAAATCCCTCCTTTGTTGTGGATAGGCTACATCAAAAGTTTCCGCATCTCTTTCTCCTGCAGGTGCCCAGACGGGCGTGGCTATGCCTGAACTGATGATCAACGGAGGAGGAGGAGGAGGAAGAGGAGGAGGAGGAGGGACGGAGTCATGTGGAGGAGGAGGGCTCACTTTCGACGCCATAGCTGGGAGGGAGGAGGAGGCGGTTGTCGTGGATTACATCCTCAATAAATGTGAGTGACATGGTTATACCGACCTAAATGCGTATACAGGAAACGTTTCATATTATCAGAAAGTTGACATGTAGAGTATGTCCATATATGGCATAGCAGAAGCTCACGCGTGTACTAGAGGGTAGAGATGATTGTGATAATAATAATAATAATAATAATAATAATAATAATAATAATAATAATAATAATAATAATAATAATAATAATAATAATAATAATAATAATAATAATAATAATGATAATAATAATAATAATAATAATAATAATAATAATAATAATAATAATAATAATAATAATAATAATAATAATAATAATAATAATAATAATAATAATAATAATAATAATAATAATAATAATAATAATAATAATAATAATAATAATAATAATAATAATAATAATGATGATGATGATGATGATGACAATAATAATGATAACAACAAAAACAAAAACAACAACAACAACAACAACAACATCAACAACAATGGCAGTAGTAGTAGTAGTAGTAGTAGTAGTAGTAGTAGTAGTAGTAGTAGTAGTAGTAGTAGTAGTAGCACAGCAGCCGCAGCAGCAGCAGCAATAGTAGTAGTAGTAGTAGTAGTAGTAGTAGTAGTAGTAGTAGTAGTAGTAGCAGCAGTAGTAGTAGTAGCAATGATGATGATGATGATGATGATGATGATGATAATGATGATGATGATGATGATGAAGATGATGATGATTATGATGATGTTGATATTAATAATAATAATAATAATAATAATAATAATAATAATAATAATAATAATAATAATAATAATAATAATAATAATAATAATAATGATGATGATGATGATGATGATGACATTTTTATTGGTAATAAACGACATAAAAAACAATAAAAGTAACATTATTAGAAGCACAACAACATAAACAACCAGTCTATGTGTGAAATGCATAGTCTTAAGGAGTAATACATGACATTTGTTTTACAATACAGTGGAAACCCTATTTAACAACACCTCAAATCGAGACAACCATTGCTATAACGTCAGATCTAAAAATCCCCGTTTCTTCCTTTATTTAAGTCATTCAATTTATTTCTGCTCTAACGAGTATCGATACCGCGTTCCCCCTGTAATAACGGCAACTAGATCTGAGGGTACAAAGGAAAGGAAGCTCCAAAATTTTTCATAGAAAAAAAATCTCCAGCATTTTGTCTTGCCTGCATTGCTGCCGTACAAACAAAGAAGCGATGCAGGCTTTCGTACCGTTTCCCTACACAGTTCCCTCCCGTTACAGCATAGTCTAGGTCTAGTATCAGTAGCAGCAGAGTGTCACCAGAGTTTTGGTATCACACAGCGTGTGGTCCAGCAAGCTGTGTGTGGTATGCAAGACCTGCGCATCTCACTCACAGCAAAGATTTTCGAAAACCACTTATCTCCCATTCATCACGATAAATTCTCATATATTATATATATATATATATATATATATATATATATAAATTTTGCGGGAATAACAGCTACCCTTGCTATAACGATACTTTATGAAAAGATCAAGACTTGTCATCATTTCGGAGCTCCACTGTATCTAAATTAGTATAATCACTTTTGATAAGAACCAAGATAGAGATAGCCTATTTATTTTTTTTTTTAATCCTTTTCAACATCCACCCCAATAATTGTTTTGATAAAACGGTACCCAAGCTGTATTCAACAATGTGAAACCCGATAAGAATTAACGTTGCCAATAAGACTGATTTTAAAAAATCTAATTAAGTTTAAGTTTAAGCTTACAAAAAAAAAAGGCGCAAAACCCATCATGATCTTCTATTCAATTTTTATATCGACAAACGTTTACTGAGGATGACCACGACTATGGACAGTAGGTCCACGTGACTGGACATGTGTGGTCAACAATACCCTGGACCTGGTATTTCCGATAAGTAGTAGATTGTGTCGAAATCTGCCAAATTAGGAAATTTTTTTATACTAAATAGAGCTGTCTCGGTCAGAGCGGTAAATCTTGCGAGTAGTAAAATGGGAAACAGGAATGTTTAGAGTTCTCAAACCTGAGGTTTCTCATCGTGTTATCAACAATGGACTAGACTGGAAGTCATCGAGAACTTCGTGCTGAAAATACTCTGTGCACTAAATGTAACTCTGTATTAAATCACGCAAATAATTGTGAAATCAATCATAAAAGGAAAAAAAAACAGTTCAGTCTGTAGTTGTTGTTTTTTGGTTTTTTTTTTTTTTTACATTGATTCAGGGCTTAGGCCATTTTTTTTCTACCGTCAAATCATTTTAATGAAAACTTGATGTTATTCTTTTGTGGTCGAAATATTTAAAAAAAAAATACAGCATTCTCTTTCATAAATGATTGATTTCACTCACAAGTATAGCAGATTATCTAATTCTTTCACTTTTTCTACACAACCGCAAAGGCCGTGAATTGAGATTATAACAAACTCTAATTCTCTTTAACTTTTCAACCCTAAAACAAACATCCAGCAAATGATACTAACGCATACTAGCTGCTCTACTTTCACCTCTCGACCGCACCATAAATGACCAGCTACTGCTCGATGCAGTGCTTAATGGAGCTGTCGCGCAACGCAAACATGGACGTGAATTCGGAAGTACGCAGATGTCACGGCTGTCTAGCTCCAAATAGACATTTCAACCTCTTTGCTTGAAATAACTTGACTTGTTTCAGTAATGCATGGCAAAAGATTAAGAGATATCGGCTGTAGTCCTTTGGTCTCTTCTTTATAATATTCTTATGATAAACATTGGCCACGCAAAACTATGAAGTGGATGTAAGGTAAGGCGTTCACATTAATATTTTCAGTAGCTTCGAACTGCGTGTATGCATGTATGCATGTTCGCAGGTGAGACCAGAGCCAGGTGTCTCATCTTGCTAGCTCTGCCCTGTTTGTCAAGGTATCATTTCATTTCCTAGAGAGTATTGTACTAAAATCACGTTGAAATGACCAGGCTGTGTGGTTTAAACAAGCAACTAGATAATCATTCACGTGGGTCTCAATGAATGAGTCGCAATTGATGGGCTTTTATTACTGTCCGCTGGTGGAAGTTGAAGGTTCTTTGTTGAATGAAGCTCTTACTTCACAAAACAATCTTCTACCCAATTATTTATTTATTTTTTATTATTATCAACTAGAGGACGGGTATCAAGAAAGTGCAAGGGACACAAAACTATGCTAATGTAGTGTAATGATCGAAGTATTTCTCCGATAACGTCCCTTACTTTCATTGACCTTTGTAAACTAGCCTCAACACTGCATGTTAGACAAACTGACATGGGCAAAAATCGAAAGGGCTGATGGATGTGTGTGCCTATAAAAGTTTTACGTTTTCCATATCAGTTTTTTCCTGCAATAATAAATGCCACTAATGTACAAAATATTTTGTGGATGCTGATTCTCAAAATAACATATTTGAAACTGGACAATATTAGTACCAACAATCGGAATATTCTTAACCAAGAAGTTCCTTTCGACGTTTTCTGTTTACCGCTCTACCAGCTTGACCCATTTCATTCTCTGGGCGCATGCGCATTGACCTGCCAGAAACAACAGCAATCGTAGAGAATGCTCATTGCAGCTTCAATGGATTTTCCGTAAACAAAAACAGCTGTCAGATAACCAATTCACTGTGGTCCGGACATTTTAATAGTAGGAATATGAGTGCATTTAGGCCTTAAATAATCCTTTATTATATCTGTGTTATGATTGAAACCGAAACTCTGGATCTAACTGACGGAACCTCATCTGAGCGGTCAAACGATGACCACCACGCTCACCAGCCACCAGTTATGGGTTCAGGGCATCCCATTCTACCCGGCAGACCGCCCACCCCAACAGCTCCAGCTTTGGCTAGCTTACCAGATATCGCAGACATGACACCGAAAGAGGACTCAGAGGGTAGAATACAGATAATTTGAAATAAATTTCTGATCAACATCTAGATTTATCTTAAACATATTTACACGATTGATCGACAAATGGATCTAGATTCTAGCTCTAGATCTACTCTGGGTTTCAGCAGACATGCTAAAATGAAAGCTCATTGACCATGTGGCGAACAAGAAGAGGATTTAAAATTATTTAGAATTAGAATCTAGACTAGATCTAGATCTAGATATAACCAGATCTAAATCTTATCTAACTTTATAGTTTTATTTCTCTTGCTTGATTTGCTTTAGTTTCTAGACTAAGAGCTGGAGTCAATATCAAAACTAATCTAAAAGTTGATACTATCTAATCTAGATTCTAGAATCTAGATCTGGACTTATTTTGAGACTCTAGTGTCTCGAGGGATCACAGTAACTTTACTGTGGTACTAAAATTCTACACATCTGAGCCTAGGTGTGGAAGTGAATCTCACTAAAAGAAAATTTAAATCTAGTCTACTTATCAAGCAGCGAAACTTTCTTGACCAAAAATTGTGTTGCTTAAATCTAGGCCTATTAAAAAAAAAACTAAAAATGCCAAGCATATTTTGTAGGAATTTCTCATTTGTGTCGTTTATATGAAGAGCATACGACTGCTCTTTTGCCTGGTTTTGGATTTTACATAAACTATCACAGTACCCTCTAAGTCTAACTGCTCTTTATGTCAAAAAAAAAGCTACAGAACCACTTTAGCTTGAAATCGAATTTGTGTAGGAATAAATTTTTAGTTTGAGAATAAAGACTCTTTCCATACTTGTCGAACTTAATTGGAATGTATATAGGCGATGTATCAAAAGTGACATAAAGAAGATATCAAATAATCAATATGTGATGGACAAGACAGATTTACCAGTTTAACATTGTTTCTTATCTTTTTAAAAGTAATAATTTATAAAGGAAATTTCAACCTAACAATTTTCATAGCATTATTGCACTAAATTATTCATTCCCCGGCCATATTTCATGGCTGGACCCAAGCAAATATGACCTTGAGTGCTAAATTAGGATGAGGCAGACTAAATTAGGTAGTAAGTAGAAAGTTATAAATCGGGCAAAAATGATGTAAACAACTGGAGAGGAAGTTTTCAATATTCAGTTTGGACATGCGAAGATGCGTATGTCTTCCATGAAATTTATCAGTTTGCAAAATTCGAGTGAAATTGTGAGTTAGTAAAATTGGCTTAGGGGTAGATTTTTAAAGTTCTTAATACGAGCCTGTAGATCCGGATTAGCGGAGATAATTAAAGATAGATCAAGACTAGAAATATTAATTATTATTTTGTAGTCGTAACCCCCCAGGTTGCACACATTTTTTACTGTATATGAATTTTGAGTTTGATATTAGATACAATAACAATGTATGTCTGTATGAGTTTCACAATAGCATTCAAAACTTGTTTTTTGTGTTTTAACGGTAATTAATTTAAAGAAAAATACTTTATCTCTTTCAGCTAATTATTAAAAAGTATGAAATTCTAATCGAAATTGATCTAGTGACCTGATATTCATACTCGGTCATACTTTAAAAGCTTTTGATCAACTGTTTTTGAATAGTGAATCATTTTTCATAGTTTATTATTTTCCCAATAGATCTCCAAGTCATTGGGTCTCTGTGGAGCTAAATGTTAGAATTTCATTTATAGTTATTCACCATCTCAATATCCATAAATTTTTAAAACATATATTTATTTCGTTTAGCGTAGAATATATTTAAAAATGACATTTATCTCTAACGCTATTTTCTTCCCCCCCCCCAGCCTCCTGTTCAATGGGGGATGCCGATTATAAAGACATAAAGGTCGGGTTTGATGAACTTTGCCCTGTGTGCGGGGACAAAGTGTCAGGATACCACTATGGTCTGCTCACATGTGAAAGTTGTAAAGGTAAACATGTTCGTGAATCTTATTTTTAAGTATTTGGCTTTGTTTTAGATATCAATGTAATACCTATGATATTGCTTTGATTTTTTGTTTAAACATCATACTAATTGAAGCAACAAGTAGTGGTAAATTAATATCCTGATGAGTCTTATTTTTAAGTCTTTGGTTTCGTTTTAGACAACAGTGAAATACTTATGATTCTGATTTGATTTTTGTTTTCAACACTATACTGATTGAATATACTAGTAGGAATAAATTGTTATCCTGAGATTCTCTGCACCTTCAAAGTATAATGTAAATCATGTTTCAATTCTGATGGTTGGTTGTCTTTTTTTTTTAATTCGTAGAAGGCTATGTACCATAAATATAATGTTGCCCTTTTTCAGGATTTTTTAAGCGAACTGTTCAAAATAAGAAAATCTACTCTTGTGTGGACAATCGCAATTGTCAAGTTGACAAAAGCCAAAGAAAAAGATGTCCTTATTGTCGGTTTCAGAAATGTCTCAACGTTGGAATGAAACTAGAAGGTGAGAATAAATGTGTTCTGGTATTAAAAAGGCGTAAATTAAGGATAGGTGCTGTGGTGTTGCTAAACTATCCTGTCAATCAGTTACATGAGTAAATAAGTATCTTGAGGTTCAATGCTAGCACAATTTTTACAATTTTGAAATGTACTGTACATTAATTTTTCTTCATTAGAAAGTTGTGCATTGACTCTGAAATCTTTTCATATTTATAAGCCTAGTATAAAAATGAAAAAAAAATTTCAATTGCATTCGTCATCATCCTTCTGAGGTGGCTGATGATGGTAAATTTTAATGGTCGTACACCAGCAGGGCTAAATCAGGACATCTGCAATAACATTTTGAACTTTTTTTTATATGAATGAAGATGGAGAGTTGGAAGGGGGAGGGGGGTTGGAAAAAAGATAATTTGACGACCATAGATTCATTTAATATAACCATGAAGTTTGATTTAGCGTTGATGTACTGCAGGACTGTAACTGGCACAATTTTTGGTTCTCATGCCAGCATCCTGTATGCCTGACAATATGGATAGTACTGATAGTATAAATGACAAAACGTGAACACTTTTTAATATTCAACTGGTGTAGGGCATTTGGTGTGGAAATATCTTTAAATGATCTTGATATACTGAGCAAAACTCCATCACAGAAAAGGTATTATTTGGCATTGTGTAAATTTTTTGCTCAATGAATTTTTGAAAGCTGACCTCAGACTTTGCTAGAGCTGGATATTAGCTTAAGAAAAGAGCCAAAGGAACCAGCCAGTATGTTTTGCTCATTTCCAGGAGATTCCAAAATGATCTTCTAATGTATGAAAACTAAGAGCTGTTTATTTGGTCACTTAAGCCAGGAATCACTGAGCTAAGGGAGTTTTAACTGTCATTTCAAGCCTGTTAAACTCCTCATTATGTAAACAAAGAAATTCAATTTATTTCCTTCCTTTTCACTTTGCGAAAGGAAATGATCAGATTTTGAGGATTTGTGTCACTTATTATGAAGTACGTTTGGGAAAAAAAGTCTAAATGCAGTATGTTAGATTCTTGATCATTTGCATGCAATTTGAAGGCATGGAGATTGCTTTCAAATGAAATATTTAGACTATGTAGAATTACAGTAAGCAAATTGAAAATAAATAAAATGGTTTGCTTCCATTCAAAATAGTTTAAAAAAAAAAATTATGCATTATGATTATGATAAACATTGAATTGGTTTGTTTTTTGTTCTCTTTTAAAGTAAGAGGGCAAAAAGGTGTAAGAAAAGAGAATTAATCATATGAAATGTAAATGAAGTTTAAAAAGTCCAAGGCTGCTTACATCAAAATGACATTTTCTTAATTTTGAAGTGAAAGGGAACCATACTATATCCAAGAAACCATCTTGTTTGGTATGTCTCTCAAGTTAAGCACATTTTTTGTACTGGTGCTTTACTCAAAGCTATATTAAAACATCTGCTCAACTGAACTGTTCACTTAAGTCTAAGTTTGGAATCAGAAAGCATTCAATGAAACACTGTTAAATTAAACTCTTTTTGATTGGAATAATCTTTTTGTTAATAATGCATGTTTGTTTTAGCACAGTTCTTCTGTTGTAGGTAAGTAAAGAATTGGTTTAGGGATCAAAATTCACGTTGTTTAACAATTTTTCACTATTTTGTACTAAGTCGATTGTTATGGGTTTTTTTTTTCCTTTTAGTGCTGGCCATTTGTAGTTTGCAAAACATCCCAAGCAGCTTAGAATGAAAGCTTATATAATAATGTATCTCTTTTATCTTTTAGCGGTGCGGTCAGATCGTATGCGTGGAGGTCGAAACAAGTTTGGTCCAATGTACAAGAGAGACAGAGCTCTGAAGCAGCAGGCAGCAAGACAGGTCCAGGGCATGCAAGGTGATTTACCGCCTTTGTTAACCAATGGTGCGATGGGTCCAGCAGGGTTGATGCCCAACAAACCTGGCTCACCAGAGGATGTCAAGCCTGACCCAGTGCTGCTACAGGCCAGCTTGAGCCATTATGCGATATCCTCCTCAGCTGGCCCCGTGGTATCAGCTACCTCTACCTCTACAATGATGCCCGGACTGATACCGGGCCTACGGTGCTTGTCGGTCACTGCAGCAACGCCCAGTTCAGCCATCACCAGCAGTGGCTTGGAGAGCCACGGGGGTCGGTTGTCTTCGCCACCACTGCCGTCACCGCACTCAGCGCTTCACATGCAGGGGGCAGGTCTGCACCACTTGCACCAGTCGCACCCGTCCCTTCACCCAGGAGTCCACACCTCCTCTCAGGGCTACACCACGAACTCTGGCTTTGCTGGGCACCCAGGATTACCTCGTCAGCAACAGCCGCACAGCCCCAAGGCCCACCCTGGTTACAGCAACCACTCCCAGCAGCAACAGCAGCAGCATCCCCACCACCACCATCATGACCGCCACAACAGCGGCGATGGCTTTCACAATGGCGACAAAAGTGAGCACCAGCTGCAGCAGCAGCAGCTTCACCACCACCGCCATCACAGCAACGGTGGCTCCTCTTTAGACAGTAGTGCTGGGCACATCAGCCCTGCAGCAGCGCAGAGTCTGGCCCGAGGGCAGAACCACCCCCAGTCCCACCACCTGACGCACAGCATGCCAAACTTGACCGACCGTGGAGAGCAGCAGCTCCAACAGGCTGGCCTTGCCCACGGTGTTCGACCAGGGCTCAGCCCGCCCTCCCACCACAATAACATAGGGCTGAGGGACGGAGGCGAGACATCCCCTCATGTGATTGATGACTTGAGAGGTTTCCACGGCGCGCCCATGGCAGGCCAGCCGGAACGGTCTTTGTTGTCGCCTCTGATTGCAGAAATCAAGGCTACCATGGTTGATGAGGAAGAGGTGAGTGATACTCTTGCTCCTGTGTTGAATGTTTTGGGTTTGTTTGTTTTCTTATAAGTATAGAACATTTTTCTTGTCAGTTTGTACTGCCTAAGTGAAGTTTGTCGCTTCTTTAAGGGTGAATGTCAGAAGATTGCTAAGATATTCATTGCCAACTTGTAAAAATTATTGGAATGAGATGGCAACTCCGACTTATTGAGTCAAAGTCAAAGTGCAAATTAAAATTTCTTTATTATCATGCAAATTAAAAAAAACTGATGAAAATTTGTAAGCAAACCATCAGGTTTTTGCTTATCTTGTTTTGAAAGATTATTGCCAATAACTTATCGCCTTTTTCCTCTCTGCCTTTACAAGTAGTGCGTGCATTGCTTTAACTTTATAAGTAAACAGTGAATAAGTCTGAATTTTTGTTTTATTTTCTATTTGAGATACAGGTGGTTTTATTGAAAATCCCAAACTAAGCCTGAGACAGATACTAAACACAGTTTAATAGCGCTCTCCGTGCTAATTTTGTTTTTTTTTTTGCTGTGCGAATAAATCCCATTTGACGGAATGTCTCTTTGGGGCTAAGGTTGAAGGATATGATCAAGTCACCAACCGACCTGCTATGTTTTCCGCCAGAGATACTAAGATTCCAAATCTAAATTTGACCTCCAATTCTCCTATCATGTGTCAAAATTACTCTTTCTGAGGACCAGCTGTACAGCTTTTTCAAGCAGAGTTCATGACCAGAAACAATAGCTCATACATTTATAAGACTCAATACTCTATGGCCTCTAGAAGCTGAGTGAGTCCAGATTTCATAATTTAACTACAAAGTTGTCAAAAAACGAATTCCTCATACATCGACTCAGTCGAGTCTTCATAATCCATTACACACTTTTCTTCTTATTTGTTTGAATTTGTAACGTCGTTGTTTACAAGTCTAATTCTATTATTATTACTTTTATCTAAAGATCTCGGTAGTCCAGGCTAGATCTTTCAAATTTTGTTATCCTCCGTTCATGTCTTTTATGAAACAAGTGGTATAAGTGCAGCTCTCAAGAAAGTATTTCACAACATAGAGAAAACAATTGACAAAAACTAAAGAGACCATCATTCCCAGAATATATCTGTCACTATTACCATAAATATATAAAGACGTGACCATCATTCCCACAATATATCTGCCACTATTACTTTAATATATGTAGACTTGAAGACATAAGATATTGTTGAAGTGAAGTATGAGATTTTAGGGCAGAGGTACCTAGCAAGACTTCATCTCCTCATAGAAAGCCTTAAAACTGAAAAGCAATATGATTATGCATGGATCCAGATTAGATCTAGATTGAGTTTTATGGGCCAAGTGCTAGTGCCCGTTGGGAGCTGGACAAAGGAGAACGCAGACCTTCTGGCAGGCAAAATTATGAAAAATTTAATGCATGCTTAATGAGTTTGACAATTGAGTTAAATCTTCCAGAGATCTGCTTGTAACAGCTGTTGCCGTTATGTTTGCTGACATCAGGTCTCAGATTGTCTGACGATGTTCTTGACTTGCAAAGCACTGGTATTGTGTGCAGCCTTGAAACATGTGCAGTTTTAAAATGCAAAGTTACATTTTTTTTTAACTATTTGTAGTCATAAGCGTGTCTTTCAAAAAAGCAATGAATCTTCATTACACTCGCTGATCTTTTATTGCTGCATTGGTTGAGCGGTTAACAAGAGTGAGACCACTATGTTGCCATAGAGGAGGCAGGGTGTACAGTTCTCAATATGCAAATCATAGAGCTAATCCATAAGTACGCACCATATGTTGTTATTATTCACTGATCCGCTCCTGTTTTAACAAACATACAAAAAAAATAAAAAGAGCTTTTGATCAGAGAACCGTGAAGCTTGAAGCAGTAAGTGGGAAATGTCCCGCAAGTTTCAGAAAAGTAGGGGGGGGGGGTGCATGTTTAAAATACTTGCAGTCTTTGCAATGCCCAATGCAAGGTTCCAAGTCAATGGATATTCCTCACGGACATAACTCCTGTATTTTATCAGGCCACGAATTCTCCTGTGGTAGCTCAGTAGACAAGGTTCCAAGTCTATGGATATTCCTCACGGACATAACTCCTGTATTCTATCAGGCCACGAATTCGGCTGACAGGCAGGAGGTCGTGGGATTGACCCCCACTGGATCATCTGGTGCCTGGTGGTTGAGTCGAATCTCACATAACGAGACCCAGTTTGGGCTCGATGGAAGCCGGCTGTCTCCGTCTAAAGATTTCGAGGGACGTGGAAATAATCACTGTACAGAATTAAAAAAAAAAAAGATCTGCTTTTATCTTTTCACATGATGGTTATCGCTGGTTCGTGTTGTGCCGGAAGCATTGTTTGAAGCCCTAAAGGCATTACGTTTACAGCAGCCGCCAGTGCTGCCCCAACGGTGCAAGTACCCGGATGGACGCACGATTATTTCGTTGTCAGTATTTCACAAGGCCTTGGGTGGCCGGAGCCTCGAGCGAGAAGTTAACTAACTGGCCGTTAATTTGGTTGTTTTTATCGGGTTTTGTTTGTGTGGGTCGAGCCTGGTGCTGTGTGAGGTTTTGGCACGGGTTAATTGCTGCCAAAACCGTTCGGATAATGACGATCGTGGTTTTGGTTGGCGGCTGTCGGATGAGTAGCCACATCATTACACCGCCAAGCCAGGGTTGATCGGTAGCTGACTACATTGGACTGAATGCAGAGAGGGGGAGTGATGCAAAAGGGGGGGGGGGGGGAATAGAGAGACACAAACAGACAGAGAAACAGAGATAAATAGAGGATCTCAGTGCTTTCTCCAGCTGCTCACTGCAGTAGCTGGACAAACTAGACTCTTATCTATGTAGGTGGTTTTTGTTGTTGTTGTTGTTGTTTGCCCCCTAATCTAATTTAGTGAGCAGTTTACTGTGTTGTTGCCGTTTCCATGAGTTCTGAGTGAGCTTTGTATAGGTGATAAACTTGGGGAAGGCAGCACCGAGGTATGTCTCTTATCATCAACATCATCATCATCATCATCTGTTCCCCCGCAACATCCACCAAGAAGTAATTACTGTTTAGATGGACGTCGCTGTGGCCAGTACTCGTGGAAGCTTTTCTCTCTCTCTCTCTCTCTCTCTCTCTCTCTCTCTCTCTCTCTCTCTCTCTCTCTCTCTCTCTCTCTCTCTCTCTCTCTCTCTCTCTCTCTCTCTCACTCTCTCTCTCTCTGTATATCTATTCTTCCCTCTCTCTTACCGTAATATTTTTTTTAAAAAAGGGATGGTCTTAACGTCAACCACATCATTGCTTTGATTGAAAAGTTATTGCAATTTCAATATATATTATTTTTATTATAAGAATAAAAATTACTCCTTTACATCGTTAAATCCGCACGAATTGAGATATTATTAATTTTTATGTTTGAAATAAATCCGGTCGTCCTAAAATAAAAAAAAAAATAAATAAATAAATCGGCCGCGTCTTGCATCTGCCATTTTGATTAATATTCCTCGTTAAAAAACGCTTGGAGGAATCCGACAATTTTTTTTTAAATTGAGTTAACCGGTTTTTACGGAATACTGTCGCCGCTCTACCAACTGAGCCATATAGCGCTCTGGTGTTGAAAACCTGGTTCTCGTGTCAGACACATTCTCAATCAGTGAAACTGGTCGGCGACACAAATACATTTGTTTGAAATATCGATTGATCGATTTTTATTTCAGCAGACTTGACGCATACAACAGCGGCCCGGGGTGTTTAAGCTTGTATTATTGTGGGTTGATTGCTTTGTGATCTTTTGTATGAGCTACGGGTGTCAAAGAGATGGGTTACAGGATTGCAAAATAATAACAACGATTTCGAAATGAAGTCCTGATGGCGATGTGAACCCGGCTTCTGCGCTCCATGACACCCACTGATTCTGTAAGAGGGCGTTTGGAATTCTTGGAGTCTCAGAACTTTCATGTCTAATTATAGACGGCTCATGTCTGGTGACCTATGAAATTAAAGAGAAAAAAAAAAAGGGGGGGGGGGGGGGTGTTCCATGTGTCCTTTTTGGTTCTGGGGTGACATTTTCTTTTCAACCCCTAACAAAGACAAGCATGTCATACATCTCGCAACTTTGAAGACCTATAAAGTTTTACGTTAATTATGGCTTAAAAGGGTTAAATAATCCCATTAATTTGTAACTTGCATGTTATATTGGGTTAACTGTGCATTAGAACGAAATTCCGTATCAATGGATTTTTTTTTCATCCCAAAAATGGTTTAGTTTGTACTATAACTCTCTTTTTTTTAATTCAATAAAATGGCAAAGTTAAGGGTCTTTTTTTTTTAAACATTGACAGGGAATCTGAAATGTTAGTTTTAAAGTGGGCCATCTTAAAACTGGCTTGAGTTATCCTTGACTCATTCTGTTAAGTTCTAGGCCAGAGCACAAGTGGTTGTGCGCTAGCACGTTTGCCTAGAGACGTGCAGTGATCTGTTACTTAATCGTGGGTTCCATACCCCGCTGTTGAGGGGGGAGGGGGGAGGGTTGAGCTTAAGACATTCCCTCATTGGCTTGCTGCCTTTACTTGCCAGTTGAGGGAATTTTTCAAAACACAAACACGTCGCTAATGTGACCCTAAGCACAAAGGACCTAATATTTCAGAAGAAAATTTACCACCTTAAAAAGTTGAGCGTGTACCTTGGTCCCCGTCATCAGTAGAGCGCTGTGAGCGGTTGGATGCGTGGCGGTGAGAACAAGGCTAGAGTGGTCTAGGCTGACGCGGAACTTGATCAACCATTCTTTATACTTGACATTGTATTTATATATACTTATCTTCCACAGCAATTGTTGATGTTAAGAATAGAAACCTCGATATATCTTACCAGAGCATCTTCCCAGACCTAAGACCCCAGTGACTAGCTCAGGTTCTCAACCCTCACCCCACCCCCTCCCCCGCTCTGTGCGATATAAGTGGCTGGATGACCGACCGTGTTGGTTGTGTCGGGTGAAGACTCGGACCCGGCGCCCTGGCCAGCCGACACGTGCTGTGTGTAGCCAGAGATCATTGAACTCTCGCTACAGTACAGTATAGATCAGTGACGCTGGGGCCCGCTCCACTACAGGTCGGGCGGCCGGCCGCATACGAAGAGAAAATATAATAATTATGGTACATTGGCATCAATATGACTGTTCGTGTCATATAATAGATTAGTCATTTTTTTTCTTCTTCATCCTCCTCCTCCTCCTCCTCTTCTTCTTCTTCTTCTTCTTCTTCTTCTTCTTCTTCTTCTTCTTCTTCTTCTTCTTCTTCTTCTTCTTCTTCTTTTTCACCATCGTCATCTTCTGCTGCTCCTTCTCCTTTTTCTGAGTTTAGCTGTTGTCTTACCCATAATTCTCGCTCGCTAGTAAGAGAGGAAAAGATTTATTCATTCGACAATGCGGTGAAATGCAATACAATGGTGTTCGGCCATATATTAATTTATATATCTGAGATTATTGTTCGTTAATCTATCTGGATAAGCTCTTTCCACTGTAAGGTAATCGGTTTAAACTATAAAACTGACTTGTGGCCGTGTCACCTATAGAAGGTGCTCACTGCTGGATGGCTTCAGGTTTAAAACGTTCTTTGAGATGTTTATCATCTGTCCCAACATTTCCTAACGAATCTTATCGGGAGATGTAATGGACATCATTTTTTTTTTTTTTTTGAAATGTTGCCCACCACTTTAAGTGTTGATCCAGACCTAGATCTAAGATGTACAGCACTGAGTGTAGCGTGGTTCCGTCCACTGGGGGGAGAGGTAGAGGGGATAGAGGCCAGCTAGAGAGAGAGAGGGGGGGAGAGAGGTCTCACGAGCCGTGTGTTCTAGGTCGGGGTCGATGACCACCGGCGGCCAGTGGTGTGGTGTGGTGTGAGGCCGCCTGGACTGGTGTGAGTGTGTATGTAGACAAGCATGCCCCACGGCCCTGCATGCTTGGCGAGAGTCTCCACTGCCCGATGTTTTTAGGTCGATTGTGCCCTACTTCCATAGATTGGTGAATTTTTTTCTTTTTTTTTTTTTTTGTTGTTGTATTCTAGTATTGCCAACTCTCCTGGTTTTGTTGGGATATGGCTTTGGTTCGGTAGATAATTGATTTAGTTTATCCATAACACGGTGATCTCAGGCGGTTTTGCATATTAGACTTAGGCCCCCGTCAGGCAGGAGGGTCGATTTAGTTTGTCCATGATAACTCGGTGATCTCAGACAGTTTTGCATATCAGACTTAGGCCCCCGTCAGGCAGGGCGGACGATTTAGTTTGTCTGTAACACGTTGATCTCAGACAGTTTTGCATATCAGACTTAGGCCCCCGTCAGGCAGGGCGGACGATTTAGTTTGTCCGTAAAACGGTGATCTCAGGCGGTTTTGCATATCAGACTTAGGCCCCCGTCAGGCAGGGGGGTCGATTTAGTTTGCCCGTGATAACACGGTGATCTCAGGCGGTTTTGCATATCAGACTTAGGCCCCCGTCAGGCAGGGGGGTCGATTTAGTTTGCCCGTGATAACACGGTGATCTCAGGCGGTTTTGCATATCAGACTTAGGCCCCCGTCAGGCAGGGCAGAACTGATAAGATGGGGCCCTGAACTTACCTACCGATGATGTGGGACTCGAACCCGCGAAGGAGGTTCCTGCGGATATCAGGGTAGACACTCCGGGTCTACAGCAAATTTGGAAATAATTTTTTTTTCTTAAATATTATTTTCATATTTATACATTTAAATAAAATGTAAGTTTTGCCTCTGAACCTTGATATTGGCCTCGTTCTGGCACAACCCCCGCCAAACTTTCTCTCAGAGAACTTAACCAGTCATGTGTTCAGATTTTCTCTCTCTCTCTCTCTCTCTCTCTCTCTCTCTCTCTCTCTCTCTCTCTCTCTCTCTCTCTCTCTCTCTCTCTCTCTCTCTCTCTCTCTCCCTCTCTCCCTTTCCCCACCCTCTCTCTCTCTCCCTCTTCCTCTCCCCACCCACCCTCTCTCTCTCTCCCCCCTCTCCCCACCCTCTCTCTCTTTCTCCCCCTCTCTCTCTCTCCAACAGTCCTCTTCGTGTTCCAGCTTTTTTCTTGACCAACCGAGATGATGAGCGATCCTCGACGTGAGTCAACTCGAGTAATATTCAGTTGCAGTTGTGGGGACCTTTTGAAAGGCGTGGAATCACCCCCCCCTTTTCCTCCATGCATATACACATACAACTCTACAGTTTTCTACAGTGATCATGGTTTTGTATCTGAACATCCTGTTGGTCACGCCTGTGCCCAAACTTCTACCAGGACAAGGGGAGTCGGTTGCTCGTATTTTTGGTTTAGTTTTAGTCACCTTGGATGAAATGGGAAAACTGAGGTGAGAAGGTGAAGTCTCTCACGCGAAATAAGTAAGATAATGATGGCAATGTGTTGTACTGAAATTAAGAAAAAGATGTAAAAGAAATTAAAATTTACGTATTATACCTTTCAACGTAAAATGTTGAATGTGGCAAGTATCCATTTTTCATATTCCCTTCAGTACATCCCTTCTTTTTTGTTTCAATTTCCTCTTGGTAATATGTATGATCCCTGACTCTCTACAACTATGGTTGGCAGGTGCTTGAACTACTCAGAGATGTTAGCTTTAACGGTCTGGTCGGCTACTGGCTTTAACTTAAGATTAGTCTAAACCCTGGGTTTTTGAGAGAGAGAGAGAGAGAGAGAAAAAAAAAAACAACAGAGAAACAAAGCTTGAGTCGTTGCCATCAGTGAAGCCAAATCGAGATGGGGATCTTCTACGCCACTCCAGCTTGATTGGTCCAGTCGCGGCGCTGATAGATCTAGAGGAAATCCTTGGTCGGTATTTAGCACACAGCTCTTCAAAGATAAGAGCATCTGAGAGGTTGAGCTGCGCCAGGTTTCGCCGCTTCCACACGTTAGTTGGGTTAGATACGAAGTATAGACCTTAGTGAAGACTAGGTGTCTAATGATAGAAGCATGTTACTACTGGGGTCACGTGGGTACACGCTAACGAGATTTCGCTTGACCAGTGATCTGGACATAACCGCGTGCTGCAGCGCTGTGGTAACTAGATTCGTGCGGTGTGGTCAGGACACATTTATAGACAAAAGGTCATTTTGTCGTCTTATACTAATATAGCTGCATCAGTATCTTCCCCCGATCATGACGTCAATATATGTTTTCCCTATCAATGACGCTTAACACACTGGGTAGAATCATTAACCTGATCATCCTTGAGGCGGCCTCCAAGTAGCAGCGCTCAACAGGTGACCTTTAACCATGTAGACTCGTTTGTCCTTGTCATTGACATAGAAAATTGGAATCTTTGTAACGCGAAACTGTTATTCCGTTGCTTGTGTTGGCAAACCTTGTCAGAGTAAAGAACATTCAGAGACTGGGGTCTAGATATTAACATCTAGTGACATTACACAACAAGCGTACATACAGGTGTTCTTTATAGCCAGGTAGGAAGATTATATAGGGTGGCATAGGCCCACGGGTTCTGTCGGTACCAGATAGCTCAGTAGTTAGACCGCTGGCCTGTCAGTCCGGGGTGCCCAGTTCGGATCCTGACCTGGGCCATCTGGTGCTGGGCTGGGATCTCATCTACCTAGCCCTAGCCCAGGGTTTGACCGGAACCGACTAATATCTGTGACCGTAGCGATAGCACACTCCGCTGTGGTCAGGACGGCCGCGGGTTGGAGCGACTCTGGACCAGGTGGTTGGCACTGGGGGCTGAGAGTACACAGTTGCGTTTCCCCTCTCTACACACACCAGCTTATCGCGTAGAGAGGGTGCGGGATCAAACACCGAGGAACCAGCCTTCCATTCTGCTCCTTCCCCCAGCCTTGAGAAGCTCGGGCCAGTGCTCTAACCCTCCGTGCCACGCCTCAGCTCCCCACATGTGACAGTCCAAACCCAGCACACGTGGTTCCAATGCTCTCTAGGAGATAGAGCTCGCTTCCCAGCACGCCACGCTCGGTAAAGCCTGATGGTCGCAGATAACACAACTCTTTATACAATGTTTCAAATCCAGTCGCTCTTTTTTCTTTCCTTTGTCCCAATTCGCTAGCCCGTGATTACCCGCAGGTTTTTTTTTTAGTTTTCCGGTGTTATCTTTCCCCACCGAACCATGCTAGTTAGGTTGAGGTATCTAAAGACTTCCATTCAATACACTTCTGTGGTGGTCCGTAGTGGTTTGGTTTTTGTTGTTTTTTTTTTTTTTGGTTCACTTGGAAAGCAGCTGTTTCATTTTCCTTTTTGTTTCTTTTTAAATTTAATTTTGATTGTTGCTGAACCGTAGAGCAAGGCGGGAGCTGGTTCTAATCTTACGCGTGGTTGAGATGATCAGTGTGAGTCCAGGCGCCCGTTACTGTGGGGTTCCTTGATCTTCCAGTCCTTGTCCTACCATGCGATGTTGAGCTGATACTTTCAGTTCTGAAGAGAACCGCTTTCTTACACGTTATACAATGGTTATGACGAACTATATATGTAAATTGAAGAAGGAAAAAAAATTAAGAAGAAGAAGAAGAAAAATGTGAGAAGCTCGCTTGGTGAAGTTTAAGTTTTTTATTTGTTAAAAAAGAAAATTGATTTTTTTTCTTTTTACCTAAATGGACGGGATGAAGCTCGCGTTGTGAAGTTTAAGGGTTTTTATTAATTAAAAAAAATTTTGATTTTTTTACCGTAGACGGTTGGGATAAAGCTGAGCATACTGTTTCAGCAAGCAAGAGATATTACCGATGGATATGCCTTTCTGAACTTGTAAAGAAGCGCTACACTTGGGCCTACTGAGGTGGTTTCTCGCCTAACAGCGAATTATAAGATAATTGTACAGCCGCAACACACCCGAAAAGAGCAGTCCTTGATTCTTCCCCCCCTCCCCTCTCTCTCTCTCTCTCTCTCTCTCTCTATCTCTCCCTCCTTGCCTGCCTCTCTCATTCCCACACTCTCTACTCTCCATCCCTCCCCCTGCCTCTTTCGTTCCCCCCTCTCTATCTCTCCCTCCCTCCCTCCCTGACTCTCTCGTTCCCCCTCTCTCTTCTCTCTATCCCTCCCTCCGTGCCTCTTTCGTTCCCTCTCTCTCTCTCTCTCTCTCACTCTCTCTCTATCCCTCCCTCTCTGCCTCTCTGCTATTTTGTTCCCTCCCTCTCTTCTCTCTATCCCTCCCTGCCTCTTTCGCTCCCTCTCTCTCCTCTCTATCCCTCCCTCGCTGCTCCTTTCGTTCTCTTTCTCTCTATCCCTTCCTCTCTGCCTCTTTCGTTCCCTCTCTCTCTTCCTCTCTCCCTTCCTCCCTGCCTCTTTCGTTCCCTATCTCTCTCCTCTCTATCCCTTCCTCTCTGCCTCTTTCGTTCCCTCTCTCTCTTCCTCTCTCCCTTCCTCTCTGCCTCTTTCGTTCCCTATCTCTCTTCCTCTCTATCCCTCCCTCGCTGCTCCTTTCGTTCCCTCTCTCTCTTCCTCTCTATCCCTCCCTCTCTGCCTCTTTCGTTCCCTATCTCTCTTCCTCTCTATCCCTCCCTCGCTGCTCCTTTCGTTCTCTCTCTTCCTCTCTATCCCTCCCTCGCTGCTCCTTTCGTTCTCTCTCTTCCTCTCTATCCCTCCCTCGCTGCTCCTTTCGTTCTCTCTCTTCCTCTCTATCCCTCCCTCGCTGCTCCTTTCGTTCTCTCTCTTCCTCTCTATCCCTCCCTCGCTGCTCCTTTCGTTCTCTCTCTTCCTCTCTATCCCTCCCTCGCTGCTCCTTTCGTTCTCTCTCTTCCTCTCTATCCCTCCCTCGCTGCTCCTTTCGTTCTCTCTCTTCCTCTCTATCCCTCTCTCCATGCTTCTTTCGTTCTCTCTCTCTTCTCTCTCTCCCTGCTTCTTTTGTCTCCTCTCTCTCTCTCTCTCTCTCTCTCTCTCTCTCTCTCTCTCTCTCTCTCTCTCTCTCTCTCTCTCTCTCTCTCTCTCTCTCTCTCTCTCTCTCTCTCTCACCCCTTTCTATCAATGTCAATGTCTTGACTAAAGAAACTGCAGTGTGACATCACGTGGTCGATCTCTCTCTCTCTCTCTCTCTCTCTCTCTCTCTCTCTCTCTCTCTCTCTCTCTCTCTCTCTCTCTCTCTCTCTGAATATAGAAATAAAGAAAGCAGTCAAACCACGTTAGAGGCTGAGACAGACGAAGCTAGATCTAAGGATCTAAAGATGCATGTGACTGAAAACAATGAAAATAATGAAATAAGTAGTAAAGAAAAATCAACCACAAACCTAGATCTAGCTCGAGACCGACAAATAAGACGAAAGACGAGAAAACATTACAACATTTCTTAATTTCAGTACAACACATTGCCATCATTATCTTACTTATTTCGCGTGAGAGACTTCACCTTCTCACCTCAGTTTTCCCATTTCATCCAAGGTGACTAAAACTAAATCAAAAATACGAGCAACCGACTCCCCGACACCCTTGTCCTGGTAGACTATTACTATGTTTTATATTGTGCATTGCCGTTACGGTTAGTAACGATTTTCACCGGGAGCGATCAGAATGCATTTACGTCTATCCATTATTCTCTTGTGGGTTTTTTTCCCCTGGCAAAAAAGTGAAATGGCACGGGGCAGCATACGATAGATATCGAAAGGCTGAGGAAGACAGGTGGAGAGATAGATAGCTCTAGCAAGATAGGGAGATAGTTGGATAGATAGAGATAGACAGATAGAGAGGGGAGAAAGAAAAGAAGTGTCCCCCACTCGCGCTTTTAAACTTCCTCTCAGTCCGTCCAGCCAGCATAGAGTTACAGCAGAGCACCCGATCCTGGTGGGTTGTCACGGCGAGAACAGCCAGTACAGTACTCTGACCTCAAGTGGCCCCTACACTCTCTCACACTCACACCCCCACACACACACACACTGCCCGCTGTAGGCCCGGTAACCTTACATACAGCACAGCACACAACAGCCCGCCCGCCCGACACAAGCTGAGGTCAGTCCGCACACAACCCGTGGCCGCTCGGGGACCAGGTGAGCTCAGGCCGACCCTGTGTGACCACGCGTCCTGTGACCGGTGTGCACTGGCCCGGAACAAGGTATTCACCTCAGACCTGGGGTCCATCGCCATCACCGCCGCCAAACATCACGGAACAGAACTGGCTGCTGCTGGCCGCGAGTGGCGCGGGAATCTTAAGTAGATCGAGATTCTACCCTCTCTTCACACACACTAAACATCGGAGCAATTTTTTGTTCTATTTAGTTGATCTCCTGATCAAAATTTCAATATTGAAGAAATCTCAACAAGTTACATAAAGAAATAAAAAGAAAGAAAAAAAATCCTGAGGTGACAAAGTCAAAGCTCTTCATTCATACCGAGGTTCTCTGATCACATAAAAAAAAATAGAACAAAGAGAGAAAAATAGGTCAAAGTTCAGATCACTGATCTTGGAAGAAAATTCTTAAAGGTGTGTTATTGTTATAATAAATAATAATAATAATAATAATAATAATAATAAGTGAAAAGATACTCTCGAAAAAAAAAATTAATCGAAGTGTACTAGGACATACTGTATTGTTTTGCATTTTCAGATGTGCACTTCCCCTTTGTTACATTATTTTACCCCCCTCGTGCCTTGCTGTCAAGTATCGTGCTGTAGTGCGACGTTCAAGTATTGTACTAGTTTAACGTGTTGCTGATTCTGTACGGTAATTATACCCTCTTATATATACTATAACGTGTGTCAGTTTGCCGCTGACATGCCTTCAGACAGGTTTCCATTGTGGGCATCCAATGACTTCTGCCTTTGACAGAGTAGGCAATAAATCTAGTGCTTTGAAATCCTTGGCCAAGAGCTTCTCGCCAGACTTGTAGTGCACTGAATGTGGTGGCCATACCATAGTACATGCGGTTTGCTCAACTCATAGTGATGTAGAGTACACTTACTGATTATTTAGGATTACCAGTGGCTGGGGCAATAATTGAATCTTAAAAGTACTCCAGTACTTGTAGTTTAGGACGAGTAGATCTGTAGTGGTGATAATGATAGGACTAAAGTCCTCCAGTACTTGTAGTTTAGGACGAGTAGATCTGTAGTGGTGACAATGATAGGACTAAAGTCCTCCAGTACTTGTAGTTTAGGACGAGTAGATCTGTAGTGGTGACAATGATAGGACTAAAGTCCTCCAGTACTTGTAGTTTAGGACGAGTAGATCTGTAGTGGTGACAATGATAGGACTAAAGTCCTCCAGTACTTGTAGTTTAGGACGAGTAGATCTGTAGTGGTGACAATGATAGGACTAAAGTCCTCCAGTACTTGTAGTTTAGGACGAGTAGATCTGTAGTGGTGACAATGATAGGACTAAAGTCCTCCAGTACTTGTAGTTTAGGACGAGTAGATCTGTAGTGGTGACAATGATAGGACTAAAGTCCTCCAGTACTTGTAGTTTAGGACGAGTAGATCTGTAGTGGTGACAATGATAGGACTAAAGTCCTCCAGTACTTGTAGTTTAGGACGAGTAGATCTGTAGTGGTGATAATGATAGGACTAAAAGTCCTCCAGTACTTGTAGTTTAGGACGAGTAGATCTGTAGTGGTGACAATGATAGGACTAAAGTCCTCCAGTACTTGTAGTTTAGGACGAGTAGATCTGTAGTGGTGACAATGATAGGACTAAAGTCCTCCAGTACTTGTAGTTTAGGACGAGTAGATCTGTAGTGGTGACAATGATAGGACTAAAGTCCTCCAGTACTTGTAGTTTAGGACGAGTAGATCTGTAGTGGTGATAATGATAGGACTAAAGTCCTCCAGTACTTGTAGTTTAGGACGAGTAGATCTGTAGTGGTGACAATGATAGGACTAAAGTCCTCCAGTACTTGTAGTTTAGGACGAGTAGATCTGTAGTGGTGACAATGATAGGACTAAAGTCCTCCAGTACTTGTAGTTTAGGACGAGTAGATCTGTAGTGGTGACAATGATAGGACTTTTGTCTAGCCTCCGGTGCGCGTTATTATTTTACTTCATGACCATACACCATACTATCGGTCTGTCTATCTACCTCCTTCCAATCTTCGTTTTCTTCTTCTTCTCCTCCTTCCAATCTTCTTCTTCTTCTTCTTCTTCTTCTTATTATTATTATTATTATTATTATTATTATTATTATTATTATTATTATTATTATTATTATTATTATTATTATTATTATTATTATTATTCCTCTTCTTCTTCTTCTTCTTCTTCTTCTTCTTCTTCTTCTTCTTCTTCTTCTTCTTCTTCTTCTTCTTCTTCTTCTTCTTCTTCTTCTTCTTCTTCTTCTTCTTCTTCTTCTTCTTCTTCTTCTTCTTCTTCTTCTTCTTCTTCTTCTTCTTCTCCTTCTCCTTCTTCTTCTTCTTCTTCTTCTTCTTCTTCTTCTTCTTCTTCTTCTTCTTCTTCTTCTTCTTCTTCTTCTTCTCCACCTCCTCCTCCACTTCTAGTCTTATTGACCAGCGTATCCTTGAGTTGACTATATGAGCGCCCTCCTAGGTATGAGTCTTGCATGCATCGCTCCCTGATGATAATAATATTATGGTATTTCCATGTATCCTAGTAGAAGCTTGCTTGGAGCTCTGTCACGTCTCTACTCGTGCATTAGCCCAGACGCCAGTGTGGAGCATGTGGTCAAAAGGTCAAATCTCGCGAATCTGACCAGGTCTGGGGTATCGCGTGTCCGGTCAGCTGCTCGCAGAGGTACCCTATCTATTGACCTGTCCAGTTTGTCCTTCTGCTGAAGTGGTTGTCAGTCTCTTGTCTGGACAAGACGGTCTCTGGTCTGACCTGACACTGCTCGAGTTGACCTGTCCGGTCTCGGAGGCCGGCGCTAACTTTGCCACCAGTTTGATCGTCACACGCTCTAATCTTCGTGGACATTTGCCTGTTTGTATCATCATCAACGATGACGTAACGGTGTACACGAGATTCCGATCCTATGGCGCAGAAATCGTTGTAAAATATTGACTCCTCAGATACTCTTCTTCGCCCAGAAGAGTTTCTAACGTGACTTATCTAATATAAAGAGAGCGGCTTTAGCTCCCCTCACGCAGAGAATACAACGTTTGTGTTTCATTGTGTAAAGGATTAGATAATCCGAGAGTTCGGCTTATTTTTTCTCTTTCCAAATACATTGATATATCCTTTTAACCGATGATCTGATGGTCCGTATGAAGGTCAGCGAAATGTGTAGGTTTCCTTCCAACAGTCCACTTCTTTAACCGCGACAACCTGTGACCTATTGCGTATCTTTGTAGTGCGATGAAAGCGGCGCATGCATTTGTTTGTTTGTTGTTGTTTTTTTTTTTTTTTTTTTATAAGTATATAAGATGCTTGCAAATTCTCCATAAGTTATCTATTTCCTGGCGCATAGCTCAGTCAGTCGTGCTAAACAGCAGCAGCAACAGGAGCATCGTAGTAGTAGTAGTAGTAGTAGTAGTAGTAGTAGTAGTAGTAGTAGTAGTAGTAGTAGTAGCAGTAGCAGTAGTTGTAGTAGTAGTAGTAGTAGCAGCAGTTGTAGAAGTAGTAGTGGTAGTAGCAGCAGTTGTAGTAGTAGTAGTAGTAGCAGCAGCAGCAGTAGCAGCAGCAGCAGTAGTAGTAGTAGCAGTAGCAGCAACAGCAGAAGCAGCAGCAGAAGCAGCAGCAGCAGTAGCAGTAGCAGCAGCAGCAATATCGTGAGTGATTACGCCAAGCCAGCTGTGATTGATTCCTCAAACCCTGTTTATTGTGTTGAAAACGTATTTGAATTTGATCGCCTTTAAATGAAAGCGAGGTGATCCACGCTAAACTTGTAGCACCGCGTTGTTCATCTGTACCGAGGCAAGCAGTCCGTATTTTGACGTGATTCCGCTCCGGGCTTGCCGGTAGATCGGTGAGGCAATTTCCCTAACAACTGCAGCTTCACATAGTACGGTACTGAGATGATTGTTATGTGATACCCGATTACATGGCTCACCAAATGAGGTTTAGTTCTGGTGGGGAGTGGGTGCACGGTGTATTGATGGCATCTCATCATACCAGGAAGTTCTTCTCCCTGTTTCACGTTCCCTTAGGTGTTGCTAGAATCATTAGTGTCTAGTGTACTGGGTCCTGCTATCAGGCAGATGATAGATGTTATCTCATACCAGGAAGTTTTTCTCTCTGTCTCACGTTTCCTGAGGTGTTGCTAGAATCATTAGTGTCTAGTGTACTGAGTCCTGCTATCAGGCAGATGACAGATGTCACCTTATACAAAGTTCTTCTGACTTTTGCACGTTCCCTGAGGTGTTGCTAGAATCTTTAGTGTCTAGTGCACTGGGTCCTGCTATCAGGCAGATGACAGATGTTATCTCATACCAGGAAGTTTTTCTCTCTGTCTCACGTTTTCTGAGGTGTTGCTAGAATCATTAGTGTCTAGTGTACTGGGTCCTGCTACCAGGCAGATGATAGATGTCATCTCATACCAGGAAGTTTTTCTATCTGTTTCATGTTCCCAGGGGTATTAATGGAATCAGAACATAGACTTATCCTGCAGTCAGAAACTGCAATTTTTATAGTCGGTTTTATTCGCTCAGAGATTCATTGAAGAACCCTATGCCGAGGATATTAGGGCTAACAAGGTTATATCCTACCTCAAGACTAGACTGAGGGAATCGAACCCAGGGTCCCTCCGTTGCCAGCCGTTGCTTTACAGACTGTGCAAGAGTACTATTGTTTGTACCGATTGTTGGACTATCTACTGTTTATACCACATGATAATTATATACGTAACAAAGTGTGAAAGTACGACCATGACAACTGGTAGTGTGAAAGCGGTGAGTGTCGAGTGCCGTGACTTCAGTGCATGCTGTACCGATTGTTGGACTATCTACTGTTTATACCACATGATATATACGTAACAAAGTGTGAAAGTACGACCATGTGTGAAAGCGGTGAGTGTCGAGTGCCGTGACTTCAGTGCATGCTGTACCGATTGTTGGACTATCTACTGTTTATACCACATGATATATACGTAACAAAGTGTGAAAGTACGACCATGTGTGAAAGCGGTGAGTGTCGAGTGCCGTGACTTCAGTGCATGCTGTACCGATTGTTGGACTGTCTACTGTTTATACCACATGATATATACGTAACAAAGTGTGAAAGTACGACCATGTGTGAAAGCGGTGAGTGTCGAGTGCCGTGACTTCAGTGCATGCTGTACCGATTGTTGGACTGTCTACTGTTTATACCACATGATATATACGTAACAAAGTGTGAAAGTACGACCATGTGTGAAAGCGGTGAGTGTCGAGTGCCGTGACTTCAGTGCATGTTGTACCGAGCTGTGCCACCAACTAGTGCGGCGCATCAACATCCGGACAGCTGGTTTGTTAGATGCTATTCAATACGGTTCATACTTTGCATGGATTTCTGGGAACTTTGGATTAGCATACACTCTAAATGTTCCATCTAAGGCCCTAGATTTTCAGAGAGAATTAGATGTTTATTTAAAAAGAAAAAAAGAAAGAAAAAAAACATTTCCATTGAGCTCCTTTAGAAGCCATAACACGTCCACATTATCCTTGGACTTGTATATTCTCTCTCTCTCTCTCTCTCTCTCTCTCTCTCTCTCTCTCTCTCTCTCTCTCTCTCTCTCTCTCTCTCTCTCTCTCTCTCTCTCTCTCTCTCTCCAATTTTTGACCTTCTTCGCCCCCTCCCCACTTTTCTCACTCCCTCTCCTCTATTTCTCCACTCCACACCCCACCTCTCCTCCATCAGTGCAAACTCAAACTAATCAGTATGAATGACGCGAGTCCATTAAGGAAGCACGTGAGTCAGATCACTATATACCGGCTAGAGTCGGTGACGCGCCCCGCTCGCCGCGTGAGCACATCTTTAGCCACAAGATCTGGACTGAAACAATCTTAGTACTCTTCCTCCCTTGCTGGTTCTACCCGCCACTAGAATGATGATAGATCTGGACTGGTGGCCTGGACAGCCACTGGTCTCTCTCACGCCACGCCGCCCGGCGGGCACTGACCCTGCCTGCACCAAGCAATAAGTGAGAAGAAGAAAAACTGTGTCCTGTAGCCGTGCGTAGTCAGCACACGCGGTCAGCCAGCACGAGACTGGCCCGTCCTTGTACCCCTATGGCTTGACCTTGGCCCACTTACATAAGCTTACATGAACGCTCGGGGAAATCACCGGGGCCTGGTCTTGACGGGCATAGGCGACTTGACACACAAGACAGGAGCATCAGCTGTCTCGATCACTGAACCTTTCGATAGAGTCTGTGATAACAGGCCTGGGCTTGACGAGCTTAGGCTACATAAGACAATAGAGAAACATCACTCAGCTGTCTCGATCATTGAACCTTTCGATAGAGTATGTGATAACAGGCCTGGTCTTGACGAGCTTAGGCTACATAAGGCAATAGAGAAGTATCACTCAGCTGTCTCGATCACTGAACCTTTCGATAGAGTCTGTGATAACAGGCCTGGTCTTGACGAGCTTAGGCTACATAAGACAATAGAGAAACATCACTCAGCTGTCTCGATCATTGAACCTTTCGATACAGTCTGTGATAACAGGCCTGGTCTTGACGAGCTTAGGCTACATAAGACAATAGAGAAACATCACTCAGCTGTCTCGATCACTGAACCTTTCGATAGAGTCTGTGATAACAGGCCTGGGCTTGACAAGCTTAGGCTACATAAGACAATAGAGAAGTATCACTCAGCTGTCTCAATCACAGAACCTTTCGATAGAGTCAGAAGCTTGCTCTAGCAGTGAGTCTGTTCGATCACAGAGTTTTTTGCCTCGGCTGGTCTCTGATAACCGGCCTGGTCTGACCACTTCCACCCCCCCCCCCCCCTCCCCACCTCTCCTCGGCGGTGTCATAACGACAGACATCAGGTCAACACAAAATGTCTGGGCATGACGTTTTTACCTTAATGGTTAGAAGTAAAGTCCCTTATATCAACACCAAGGATATAGTTACAATAAGTAAACTCCCTTATATCAACACCAAGGACATAGTTACAATAAGTAAACTCCCTTATATCAACACCAAGGACATAGTTACAATAAGTAAACTCCCATATATCAACACCAAGGACATAGTTACAGTAAGTAAACTCCCTTAAATCAACACCAAGGACATAGTTACAATAAGTAAACTCCCTTATATCAACACCAAGGACATAGTTACAATAAGTAAACTCCCTTATATCAACACCAAGGACATAGTTACAATAAGTAAACTTCCCTATATCAACACCAAGGACATAGTTACAGTAAGTAAACTCCCTTATATCAACACCAAGGACATAGTTACAATAAGTAAACTCCCTTATATCAACACCAAGGACATAGTTACAATAAGTAAACTCCCTTATATCAACACAAAGGACGTAGTTACAGTGAGTAAACTCCCTTATATCAACACCAAGGACATAGTTACAATAAGTAAACTCCCTTATATCAACACCAAGGACATAGTTACAATAAGTAAACTCCCCTATATCAATACCAAGGACATAGTTACAATAAGTAAACTTCCTTATATCAACACCAAGGACATAGTTACAATAAGTAAACTCCCCTATATCAACACCAAGGACATAGTTACAATAAGTAAACTCCCTTATATCAACACCAAGGACATAGTTACAATAAGTAAACTCCCCTATATCAACACCAAGGACATAGTTACAATAAGTAAACTCCCTTATATCAACACCAAGGATATAGTTACAATAAGTAAACTCTCTTATATCAACACCAAGGACATAGTTACAATAAGTAAACTCCCCTATATCAACACCAAGGACATAGTTACAATAAGTAAACTCCCTTATATCAACACCAAGGACATAGTTACAATAAGTAAACTCCCTTGTATCAACACCAAGGACATAGTTACAATAAGTAAACTCCCCTATATCAACACCAAGGACATAGTTACAATAAGTAAACTCCCCTATATCAACACCAAGGACATAGTTACAATAAGTAAACTCCCTTATATCAACACCAAGGACATAGTTACAATAAGTAAACTCCCTTATATCAACACCAAGGACATAGTTACAATAAGTAAACTCCCTTATATCAACACCAAGGACATAGTTACAATAAGTAAACTCCCTTATATCAACACCAAGGACATAGTTACAATAAGTAAACTCCCTTATATCAACACCAAGGACATAGTTACAATGATGATTAAAGTTAACCTCCCTTTTATCAACACTATGGACATAGGTCCATCCAATTTTCGACCATTCGATTATTTTTTTAAAGATATCTGAACATGGCCGTACCGCAGAGTTACTCGACTCCTGGCTCAATTTTTTTGCACATCAAGAGAAGGTTCTGTTGAGATGAAACTCAGCTTTACTCGCTCTCACCGAAGAATCCCCAGAATTGTAATACCACCACCACCACCAACACCGCCACCAACACCACTACCAACACTACCACCACAACCAACACCACCAACACAACCACCACCAACACCACCACCACCACCACCAACACAACACAACCACCAACACAACCACCAACACCACCAACTTGAGTAGAGAGTAAAATCTCCTTGCCATCTGAAGGGGAAGAAAAGCAACCAAAAAACATGGACTCCTTATGGCCGTAATAACTGGGGCCCGGGAAGATAGAACTGTCGGCCATGACTTGACGACATCGAAGAAAACCTGTCCCCTCCTCGCAAGCTGTTCTGTGGTTTACTTTAAAACATCTACAGTGTCCTCCGGGCTGGCTGCAGAATGGCTGCCCGAGTTACAGAATCAGCTGTAATCAGAGTGAAAACGTGCGTAGAGTGATAAGGGAAAAAATATATATATTAAAAAAATTAATAAATATATATATATATATATATATAAACATTGTCGCAGCTGAGAAAAACGTTTGTCTACTCTCTCTCTCTTTCTCTCTCTCTCTCTCTCTCTCTCTCTCTCTCTCTCTCTCTCTCTCTCTCTCTCTCTTACTCTTCATCTCTTTCTCCCTCCCTATCCCCCTCTCATCTTTTACTCTTCCTTCCGCCGCTGGTCTGTCTGTCCGTCTGTCCCTCCCCTCCTCCTCTCGTGTAACTTTTCCTTCAACCTCCACCACGGCATCATTTGTTTACTCCCTTCCTCCAACTCTCTCCTCTCCACAACCACCTGGTAGAGGCGAGTTTTCGGATCTCTTCATTGGCGTCGTGCCGCCAGTGACGCCGCGGGGTAGCTACCACATGGCTGCTGGAAGTTGAGGTCACTGCCTCCTCGACCTGGCACTTACACACACACACACACACACAGGCGTGTCAGAGCAGCCTGGACTGTGAGGCCCAGGTTTCGCTGACTGGTCAGGTCCAGTCAGTGGTCAGCTGGTCAGCCAGTGTGTGTTGATTGATGGAACATGACCGCGTATGATGGGCGCGATAAGTTAAAGTAAGGCTTACATGTAGGTCGTGACTGAGAGGTCGTCTTCATAGTCTTATAGTCATGATACACACACACAGGACATCGCAGTTCCAGCCTGATACACACACACACTCACACACAGGACATCGCAGTTCCAGCCTGCCTTCCGTGTTAGGAAACTGAGGGGGGGGGGGAAGGGGGGGGGGAGAAGAAAGAGAAAAATACATTACATAAGAGAATGTCTCTTTCTCTCTCTCTCTCTCCCTCTCTCTCTCTCTCTCTCTCTCTCTCTCTCTCTCTCTCTCTCTCTCTCTCTCTCTCTCTCTCTCTCTCTCTCTCTCTCTCTCTCTCTCTCTTTCTCTTTCATAGCTGTCGTTAGATTCTGAACTATTTGGACTGTTCTTCAACCACTTATATTCTTATTATCGGGTGTAGCGTTGATCATTTCTTCAATACACCATTCTCTTCAAACACATTCTTTTTGTTACCTAGGAATTTTTTTTTTCTCCATGCAGGACCAATTATTTTAATTTGTTAGAATCGTTTCTTCCTTGCTTGACTTGTGTACGATTTAGTCACCAGCAGAAGTCAGAAAGGATAGCAAAACCCAAGAACCACACATAGGAAGATGTTCAAGACTGGGGGAAAACTAGCATTTACAATTCCTAAAACCGATCAAAAAAAAATAATTGTGTGAATGTTAGAGATAATGTAACACTTATCGACTATTCTGATCACTTGGGGATAGAGATTGCATAGCCACCACCTCCATCTCCCATATTCCCCCCCCTCTTTCCGCAAGCATACAAGTTTTTCTTTTTTTTGTTTGTTTTTTTTTTTAAGCAAATTGATTTTCAATGTACACACACGCTTACTTAAAAAAAGTATAAACTGTTAAAATTTACTCTCTCGCTTCATCATGAACACAACAGTTAATGATTTTGCCGAATTGCAGATTCAGTATATCTCCTTTTATTCTTGCCCAGCCAATCATTGTGTGGAGATATCAGTCTGATAATGCTTGTTGTCCACCTGCCTCCACCAGATGTCTCTTGTAGTCGGAGGCTCAACAGCAAAATAGAACTTTTTTCCTATTTTAGATTCTGGTCTTCTGGCTTTGTGCTATGTTTTGGCGGTTGGCAGCTCTTGGATTAGTTGAAGCATCTCCTTTTCTATGTGGGGCCCGGGGATGCTTTCATATCAGAGTCCTCCTTTGGCAAATAAAATACCAGCACCGAGACAGTTTAGTTTCTCATGTATTTCTCACCTGACCTTTGTTTACCTGAATTCCATTTCCTGTATTTCAGGTGAAGCACAAGATGTTGACGTTCATGCACAGCGAGTTGTCGCAGACAGACGTCAGCTCAAGTCCCCAACAGTTTCTGCGTCTGTTGTGTCGTATGGTCGACCAGCTTCTCTTCCTCATGGTCGAGTGGGCGCGGAACTCTTCTTTCTTTAAGGACATAAAGGTTGAACCTTTGAAGACATTTTGTCTTGTTTTCGTATTGCTATTCTCTACCATTGCCTGATTTTATTCAGATGAAATTCTCTCAAGTTTGGCTGAAAATTTTTTGGAAAGGGCCAGACAGTTGCATATTATTATTATTATTATTATTATTATTATTATTATTATCATCATCATTATCATTATTATTATTATTATTATAATTTTTATTGTTGTTGTTGTTATTACTACTACTATTGATACAATCAGATCTTGATCTTAATGTTGAGACCAGATCATACGCTTTATTATCATTATTCTTGTTGTAAACCGGGATACTAAAAACCTTGAGTAGCAATTAACCAGTCATAGGATGAGAAAGATTCAAAACATATTTGATAAGAGATTTTTTTTTCTCTGTCTTCTTAGTTTCTCTAGTATGTGACAAGGCAGCAATTTTTTCTTTTTTTTTTTTTTTTACGGACCAAGCAAATAGGCTGATGAAATATAAGCTTAGCCTAGAGTTTTAAGCCGCTTAGTCCAGGCAAAGATGCCTCAGCGGTCTTGGACTAATCTTTAAATAGTGAACAAAATCATTGTGATCACTCACAGGCCGCAGTTGCTCTCACAGCCTTCACAAGAGCGTGAGTGTTATGGATTTACATCGCATGATTTGGCGCTTGTCTGATGTACAAAGATAAAAAATAAAAAAAGGTGTGGTCTGTCACTTGTACATGGGTGTGTGATTAGTCAACAGAGATCGAGGTCCTAACCTTCGTGTTTCTTGGTAAAACTGTTATGCAGAAAGACAATTATATTGAACCTCCAGGTTTTTTTTTAGTGTGTGTGTGTGTATGAGGGTGTGTTTCTAAACTGAGTTTGTGTGCCCCCCCCTCAGGTTGAGGACCAGATGAAGTTGTTACACAACAGCTGGAGTGAGATTCTTATACTGGACTTCATCTACAGGCAGATCCACAACATCTGGGGCAAGGACATCATCTCGGTAACTTGATTAAAACACTTTTTGATGTTGTTTGCTGTTTGTTTTGGCTTTTTTTTTTAAGTTTTATTGTCTTCAGAGATATAACTATGTTAAATTAAAAGGAACTGTCATAATTATAGTATACAAATTCAATTTAAAGGTATTTAATTTGGTTTCCTTCAAATCTAAAAAATGAAGAAAAATATACTGATTGTACTCACCATTATTATCATTGTTACTATTTTTATTATTATTATTATTATTATTATTATTATTATTATTATTATTATTTATTATTATTATTATTATTTTTATTATTATTATTGTTATTATTATTATTATTATTATTATTATTATTATTATTATTATTATTATTATTATTATTATTATTATTATTATTATTATTATTATTATTATTATTATTATTATTATTATTATTATTATTATTATTATTATTATTATTATTATTATTATTATTATTATTATTATTATTATTATTGTGATTAAACTACTATACCCAGCTGTATAAACCACAGGTTAATGACACATGCAGATGTCCCGACTGAGCAAAAACTTCAATTTTTCTGTCCTTTCGTTTTGAGGTCTCTATGGTTGTCTGACATATTAGTTTTGGTTACAACAAGCTTTCATTCCATGACAACAAGCATAAAAGGAACAGCCTACCAGCATTTTTCATGGCCCAACTCGTGTGGCTAATTTTCTACCTTGATTTAAATCGAGAGTTTTCACAGATTTCTCAACACACACAAATCGAGAAACTATGACAGTTTTATCTACGTCATGGCCTGAAAACAACGCCTTTCAGCTATCAACTGAAGCCTTACGAGACTATGCAAACTGTCACTTTTCATCACCATGATTTAAAAAAAAAATTTGAGTAATATGAGGCATCCACAAACTTACCTTGTAAATTTAAATACAGTACTTCAAACTAAAAAGATGCTCTTGGTGTCAATTTTTTCCATATAGATCTAGATTCAAATCTAGTATCTAGACCTAGATAGATATCCAGATCTTGTGCGTCTTAACTAAAACGCCAGAAGCAGTGACTATTGATCCATTTACTTGAAATTACTAGTACTAGATCTATCAATTTCCAAAGCATATTCTGAATATCGTGACGCAATAATTATTTAGCGAAGTCAGCCTAATCAATGCCTAGCCTATCTGATGCATTAGTGGCACGATATCGTAGATCTACATCTAGCCTGTGACAGATCAGTTGTCTAATTTTGAATATATTGAAATTTTAAAGACAGTAGTCGAGTATAGTAAACTGAAGGGCAGACAAACCATCACATTTTTTGTAAGCATTTAAAGCACGCAATATTTACCAATTGAATTGTGATTATAAAATTTGACTCCAAACCTTTTTTTAACTTATAAGGCATGAAAAAGAAGTATGAATCTTTTGCTCTAGGATATAGGAAGAGAAAATCTGTTCGACACCTCAAAAAAATTTTGGAAGCAAGAAAAATCTAAACAAAATAAAACCAGCTAGCATCAACATACACATACACACCCACAATGATCTCATTTATGATTTATTTTAGCCTTGTAGACAGAAATGCATTAAAAAATAATTTGCAAACTTTCAACAAAGTGCACTTATTATGAAAATAAATCATTATTATCAATTTTTAGGAAACTTTTCTAGACAATATTCCACCAGAACACTATTTTTTACAACATAAGATAAAGAGAGTTTCCACTTTCTGTGACCAAAACAGTTATGGCGGCACCGAAAATTAGGAAAATACCCAGGACATCCGGAAGTGCTTATCTGTATCTGTATCTGTATCCTAATTTGTGGTAAAACCACATATGTAATTGTGATGTTACAGTTGCCAATTATGATGATCATTATCTTAATATTTCTCTCCAAGAAATCCTAGTATACAAATTTTTTTCAAGGCTTTTGAAAACCTGTCAACCATGTCAAACTCTTGAATTTTTAATGTTTTTTTTTTTAATTTCTTCTCCGTGGTCAGCCTACTGGTCAGAGTATAGGCTTTGATGTACTGGACAAGCTTGGGTTGACTGATGTCAAAGCACAGGTGTTCGAGCTCATCAAGAAGGGCAAGGAGCTCAAGATGGACTTTAACGAATACATGTGCCTTAAGTTCCTCATTCTTCTTAACCCAGGTGAGGGAGGAATACATCTGTAGGGTTTGTGTAATGTGCATTTGGTATAAGTAAAGTGGCTTAGTTATAATCAAAAAGTTGGAATTATTCAAATGCTTTTTGCAAACATAGTTCGACCAGCAAAAGAAAAATAAGAGGTAGACATCTGTGTTTTCATGATAAAGAAAAAAAAAACTTTAGAAAAAAGGGGGGGGGGGGGGAATTAAAAATTAAAGCAAGTTTCAATTCTCAAGAACCTGACTGAGGTTTAATGGCTGCAGTTCTAGACCAAAGAGTGAGACATACTGATCAATATTAGTTGATTCAAGATCACTTGGTTTAAGATGTGATATGTTTATTCATCCTATGGATTTCTTGTTGTTACAGATGTGTCAAGCCTTGAGAACCGTTCTTATGTGGAGGGAAGTCAAGAGAAGGTCAACGCGGCCCTCTTCCAGTACTGCATGCGGTGCTACCCGAACGCCGGGGACAAGTTCAGTCAGCTACTGATGCGCTTGCCGGAGATTCGACTGATCTCTATCAGGATGGAGGATTTTCTGTACTTCAAGCACATGAGTAACGAGGTGCCCGACCAGACGCTTCTCACAGAGATGCTCCAGGCCAAACGGCTCGGCTGATGGAAACTTTAAATGGCATCTATGAACTTTGCAGACAGCATTTTAATGTATTGTGATAGCAGTGAAATGTGACGAGCAAAGTGGCTTGACTTGTATGCAGTTGAAAAGGCTCTTATAGAGAGGGAGCCTCCGACTGTATGTGATAGCAGAGGAATATAACAGGCTATAGGCTTTGCTGGTGCACGGTTTAGACAGCTCCAAAAAAGGGCAAGAGACTGTGTGTGATAGCTGGTAAATTTGATAGATAAAGCAGCTTTACTGATGTTAAGATTAAAAGCTTCTGGTGAAAGAAACTGTATGCAATAGTTGAGAAATGTTGCTTGTAGAGTTATGAAGTCGTTAAGGCAACACTTCAGGCTGTATGTGATATATCAGAAAACTGGCCGCGGAAAGAGTTTGCCCTGACTCGATGCTGAGAGAGAGAGAGAGATCCCAAAAGTGAAGCGTCAGATGGAGGAGTGCAGCTTTGATCAAGTCTATTAAAGGAAGCTTGTAGACTTATGTGATAATGAAAATACAGCATTGATGGCCTTCAACAAACTTAAGTGCAAAGCAAACAAAAAAATAGGTTTAAATTCCAGCCTATGTGAACTTGTTCTGGAATTGGGAACAGATCTTTAAGATGTATATTGAGTAAGTTTTGATAGAGGAGAGGAAAAGCTGTAGAGCTAACAACAATATTACATTATACTAAAAATGTAGTTTGTTTTTTGTTGGTGTTTTTTTTTTTGTTGTTTTTTTTGGTAGATTTTTAAAAATAAAAGTGATCTTTTATCTCCTCCCTTGATAAGATTTGTTTGAAAAAATTGGATTACCTGGTTCAGAGTTGATAGCGTTTGCCAGGTATTTGAATGTGATACAGTTTGAACAAAAAGCTTGAAAACTGGTCTAATGAAGCAAGGTTAAACTTAAGCCAAGTTCAAAAGAAACAACTATCAACTAATTTGTTTTCAATTGTAAAGGAAATGAACATTAACTTGAGATCATCACTTTAAACTTCTTCGTCATCACTGTGTTAAGCATCCTATCAATTTTTTTGTAAAATTTTATTCATGTGAACATTCACGAAGGTACCTTGTCAAACTAGCTGCCTTTGAAAGAAGATCCTGTGAGATTTCATCACAGGACTGCGACTACGGGTTCAGATTCTATACTTTATCACTTGGATGTACATTTTTGCCTGTTGCATTGACTTCTTTGCTATTTTTTCTTTCTTGTTCCATGTTTACGACCCTCGTAACCCTGTTTTTGGAGTTGTTGCGCTATGCACATATTTTATATGTCAGGTTGGAGAGCATCAGTATTTCATGACTTGCACAGTTTTCTAGAGCTGGACTGCCTGCCTGAGTGTGGTGCGTGGTTATTCCGTGATATGTTTTGATCGATCTTTGATGGTTGTGATTTCAGATATTCTGAAGACTCTTTGAGATGGAAGTGTTGCGAAAGAATGGTTAGATGGGCAGAGCAAAGTTTTTTTCAGAATGTTTGGACTCCTTTCAGGGTTCTTTTCAAGTTTCTTTTTTTTTTTTTTTTTTTTTAACTTGGCTGGCTGCCATCAAGATGACAAACTTTTTCCCCTCATAATCATTCATGGTCAGAGGCGGATTAAATAAATCATGAAGTTTGTTTTGTTGTGTTAGGCTAATCAAGTGTGTGGTTTTGATTTTCCTCCAACTGCTTTGGGTAACAACGGAATCTTATGCATCCTCCTTGTTAAGTACAATCTTCATTGTTCTTTTCTTTCATTGTGTTCATATTTGTTAAGAGCTGGGGAAAATTAGAAACAAGAAGATAAAAGTTACAACAGCACATTTTTTTAATGAAAATTAAATTGAACATTGCTTGAATACAAGATACAAATAGCTTCAACAAAACCTTTCCACAACTAAAACAATCTGGAACCAATTTTGCGTTTGAGAATTCAAGTATTTGTGGAGTTCCCCATCCAATTTTCTTTAAGGAGGACTTAGGAGTTATCGGGATCTACCTCTCTTGGGTTTTTGGTTATTTTTAGACTTTTCCTCCGAAATACACTCACAATTTATGGGTTCCATCTTGTTTTCTCATTTTGTAATCTGCGAGAGACACAAAGAATGAGAAAGCTAAGAACTATCTGCATTGTTTAATCTGGTTTTATGGTCCTTCAGGTAGATAAATTTGGTCCTCTAGTTCACTTGAGCTGCTGCTACTCACCTGCCAGATAATGTCACATGTAACCTTGTAATGCCTGTAAGAAATTGAGACTTCAAATGACATGTTTGTCTCAGTGCTAGTAAACGTGGAAGATTTCATCAAGAACTTTTGTTCCTTTTTCTTTCTGTCAGGCATAATGTGACAAGAAGGTTCACAAGAAGAAAAAAAAGATGTTTCTTGGTAGAATTTCCTTGAGAAAATTTCTCATATTTGACTTTTCTATTGCAAATTTCTCTGGCAGCACATAATCAATCATTGTCTCTGAGAGTAAAACATAAAATGTGTATTCTTGCCAACCAGCCACATTGCACTCAGCTCAAAGCAGGTTCAATTCTACAGTTTATCAATTTGTGAAATTTTATCATTGAGGAATTGACATAAGACAAGTAGGTCATATATGTTAAAAAAAATGTAAATGAGGCTTTCAAATGGTTTGGGTTATCCATGATTTTTATTAAGTAATGTTCATGTTCGGATTACAAGCTCTCCTCTGAATTACATCCTGTAAATTAGTAAAGCTCTTCTGTGTGAGGTATGTTTTTGTGTCGCGATGACCAAAGTTTGCTGCAGTGGAAGTTAGAATATCAAGAAGTGAAAGTGGTAAAATCCATATATTTAGTCATTCTAACAAAGAATATATATATAGAGAGAGAGTGGATCCATGATTTAACATCTATATTGGACACTCTTTGAGGTCAAAAACAAATTTATCGTAATTGTATCTGAACAAGAGCTGTTATATTGGTTGTTTATGATTAGATAAGGCTAGGGGCGTATTGATGTTGATTTTTATTCCTGTTTAATATTAACATATTGGTGACCTACTGTAGAAAGCCGTCAAAAGACAACCAAACTATGAGCTGCTGCCAACAATTGGAAATGAATAAATTGGCACCAAGGAATTCTAGTGTCGAGATCAGTGTAAAGAACTAAATTTGCTTTTTCCAGGGAACTTCAATTTTTTTTTTTTTTAAAGAATTTTTTAAAAGGCTTGAAAAGTACATAAAACATCAAGTGCAATTTGTTATTTCCCAAATCAGAACAGGTATTTTTTTTTTAGTACAGCTTGGAAAATCTTTGAACTACAGATTGTTTTTTTCTCCCCCTCTCGTAGAGGATAGGTTGTTTGTAAGTATAATTCTAAAAAATTACTATAAATTTGAAGTTTTCAGAGTTTGTGTTATATGATGTAGGAATATAAAAACTTATGTTGCATAAAGAGAGAGAGAGGTATTTTTTTTTATATCCGTCGTGTGTGGTGATGACTGGTCTAGACCGCCAAAGAGTTTGTTCAATGTCAAGGTCATGTCATCATTTTTATACAATTATTTTAATGAGGTACTTCCGAGAGGAATGTTGTATTTTGTTGACCTCAGCTAGAACTCTACATGTGATACAGAAAAAAAATTTGTTTCTGTAAATACGAGTTATGCTTTTTTAAGAAAAGTTTTTGTTTTTTTGTTTTTTTTGTTTTTTCAATTTCTCTAATTGTTGTTTATGTTTTTATAAAACTTACAAAATATCTGATTTTTTCTTTATGCCTGTAGTATAACTTGGAAGAAAGAATTGTATATTGATACAATAAGTCTTTCTCTTGTTATTTGCATTAAATTTTGTTGGTTTTTAATTGCTCTTTTATGTTGAATAAGATCTAGAGAGAGAGAGGATCAGAAGTTCGAACGAATGAGAGAACAAAGGAATGTGTAGCTTATTGTGGCTTTCTTCATCACTTTGGTAACTCTCTCTCTCACTCTCTCTCTCTCTCTCTCTCTCTCTCTCTCTCTCTCTCTCTCTCTCTCTCAGAAAAACCAATGTGCAGTAAAATGTGAAGGCATATTTTACTTCATAGCTCAGCTGAGGGTGTGTGGAACTGCTCTCGAGTCAAAAAAGCGTTTCGAATTACCAGGATTTTGAAAATAGAGTCAAGCGTAAATTTGACCTTGAGTCATGTGGACTCGGCTGTTGCTAATTATGTTGTTGTTAAATATTTTTTGTATTTTGTTTTAATTTTTTTAACCTTATTTTTTCCTGTCATATGTACATTATGATGTTAGAATCATAGATGATTATGTAATTTTATGAACATATATATATATACACATATATAATGATAGTGTGCTATTGTACATAGAGCAGCAAAGTTATCTTGTTACACTGAAATCAAGACATATAAATTGTGCATACCGCTGGGAAGATATTGCTGTGTGTACTGTACTGTTTGTACAGAACCCGCGTCTGTTGTTTTATTGCGATGGTGAATTCAATCTGCAGCTATGATGATAACTACTACCACCACCATCACCACCTTTACTCCTACTAGTCCTACTTCTGCTTCTAC